>CM026215.1:2609481-2910013 GCA_014839995.1 Xenentodon cancila
ACTTTAAAAGCGGCTGAAACCTTCTCCTCCTCCAAAATTACACACCAGTAAGAGTTCACGACGAGGCTGAGATGACAAAGGACTTATTGTTGAAAAACTACCATCTTTATGTTAAAACCCTTCCTAAGGATTTCGGATCCCTCCTCTAAAATGACAGTTTTAAATCTAAAATGTGTTTAACTCAGCAACCAGCACATGTGATTTTATTTGATATAAATGACACTAAATGTAATCGTTCCTTTCATCAAGAACAGTTTTGGGTTTGTTGGCATCGGTAACGTCTTCAGGATGTTGTAGCGCCCCCATGTGGAGCAGCTGCTGAGCTGTGGTGGTTCCTTCAAGGACGTATCTCAGGAATGGTGACGGACCTGAATGAGTTCACAAATCCACATCACTTCAGGGATGATCCAATCAGAGTGAAGCAACGACCACACAGTTTTACCTCAGAACAAACCACAGCGCCAAACCTGAAACCGCCACCAGGGCCACCTCAAAATGACCCCATGGCACCACACCAAAACCCGACCTGGCAGCCCTGCTGTCCTTTTCCACGTACAAGAGCGTGTTTGACCTGGACTGTAACGTCAGGAGCTTCACTGCTGCAGCGTCTCGGCTGCTGGCAGAGGTGCTGCCGTAGTTACGGTTTCTAAACCAGTATGAGATCCTCGCACTGATGCTTTTCCATGAAGTCTATTCTTAGTATGTTTTGGACCATTTGAATGGAACAAATGCACCATTTTCTGTTATTTTCTGCACCATTAAATAGTTGTTTCCTCTTGAGTTTAATAGTGCCTTTGAACTTTTAAAGTACCTTTAAAGTTTGACTCCAACACAGAAAACCAGAGTCCACGTCAGTCCTAAAAATGGAATTAGTACCGTGGAATAGGTTTTTTCTTTTTAAGTTATTGATATCATAGTATACATTTTTAATCTTTGATACCTTATAGTTCTGTATACACTCTATATAACAGTACCACTTCTGACCACACGAGGGCGTGCTGGGTTGGATAAAGAGCCACTTGCTGTTTAGGCAGACATACTTAACTTAAAATTGTTAGTGTAAAGTATAGAGAAACATCCATATGGTTCATTATTAAGTTGTACAAACCATAGCTTTTTCAAAATGAGGTCTCCACCTACTGGCGGAGATGAGCTCCGACAGACGTAGACTATGTTTAATTTGTGAATTTACACACTCACAAAGGTTCTGAAATGATCTGAGCTGAAGGTCTCTGGACCAGAGGATCCAACTGCTGCAGTCCAGTTGGTGTCCTCTGGTTAGAAGCCTTCAACCCCGGAACCCTCCACACCACCCCAGACCAATGTACGTTCCCTTTAAAAACATGATTGTTTTGTTAGGTCTTTTATCACATCTTACAAGCCAATACAGCGCTAAAGCCTGAGTCACGCCAGCGCTGCCTGAACAAACACCAACCGTCTCGCTTCTGGGTCGACTTGGGCAGTTTGCCTCATTTGTTCTTGAAGCAGCTCTAGGACACTGGAAGTCTCAGATTTTTACATTAAATATCTCTGAAGGTTCAGAATATTATAAACCTGAACGGAAACTGGACCTCAAGGATGGTTTGTAGTCCATCACCAATAATTTTCAAATACAGCACCGTCAGCGTTACCAGCAGGATAAACGGTTTAAAATTAAGCTGATCTGGCAGAACCGGCATTTTTCTGTCCTGAGAATAAATCCAACCAAAAACAACTGAAACGTGGACAAAACACAGAGCCCGTAGATTTTATTTCTGCAAAATACAAATACTACCACATTTCTGAGATTTTTGTACATGATCTGCAACAACAGAGGTGCACTTGATTTATTCGTCTCCAGGTGGCGACAGAAGGCCTGCTTATGCCGCTAACAATCTCTGAGAACATTTAAATTAAACATTTAAATTGAAGCAAAGAGAGCAGCCCCGAGCGCAGGTTTACAGTACACTGACATTCACTCATGTCGCCGGGTGGAAATTAAATTAAATACAACCATTTCACTGGAGATGCCGAGTTAAAGCTGTTCTACCGTCGTGTTTCAGACTCGCCTCCCGCCGCCACCGGAGCCCGAGGACGAGTTCCCGCCTCTCTGCGTGCTCGGTCCGCTGCGGCGGGACCCTCCGCGGCAGGCGCACACGCTCGGGCTCAGCCCTGCGTGGCGCGTTGCTGCCCCGGGGAATGCGGCCGAGGGCTCGAGCTCCAAATATACATTTTAAAACCAAAATATTCAAATGTGAACAGCCCTCAGCCGCCGGAGTCTCGTTAACGGTCGGAATTTAAACGTGGACGTGAGTCTGCGGGGTCCGCGGATACGAAACAAAGGCGGCGCCAAGTCAGTAAACGCTGCGTCCGACTCCAAAACGCGTTGCTGCCTTTACACGACCACATGCAGTCACACAGAGTCCGTCTAGTCCACCTGGTACCGGGTCTTCACTGCTCATCGTAATCGGCAGGAGCGGCGCGGAGCAGCCGGTTAATCGGTCGATTAATCGACCGACGTCACGACGACGCGGCCGATTCAGCTCATGGAGTTGGTCTCAGACGCTTCACATCTATTTAGATGAGACGTTTCTGTTTTTATTTGTGGGGAAGTCCCCGTCAGGGCGGCACCGAAGATGAGTTTTCAAAAATATGCTAAAAACAGACGTATGTTGTACTCTACTTGGGGGGGTAACAGCTGCAGTATCTTGATCATATATTTAAATTTTTTCAAAGCCAATTACTGTTCCAGCTTCAAACCACAAACATCCCCTTCATGATACTAAAGAAGAATGTTGGCGTTGATCTTTTGCTGGAGTCGTGACGGGACCTTTTAACCTTTAAATGTCCTTGAACCGGAACAGGTATTAACTTTAGGCTTCCCGATGCTGCTTCACAGCCCAAAACATCTGTTTGATTTCACAACAAACCCGTTGTCTTAACAGTCATTTGTGCACACCAAAGCGTCTATTTCGTTCACGTTTTCAGGATTTTTGTAAATCGGCAACGCCGTCTCCACGTTTACCACATTCATGTGCTTTACTGTCGCAATTTGAGAACAAAAAATACCGAAAAACAATCACAACTAAATACATTGTTGAAATATTACAGTTAAAAAGGGAATAATGTACATTTGTGTGATTTAATGGGCATTTCTGGATTTCTGATTACATTTGGGCAATATTTGCAGCTCTTTTACCGTCTGTGACAGGAACATGCACAAGACAAACGTCACCTTCAGCCATCTGGCAACACAGCGCCCTCTTGTGTCTGACTCCAACTGAGACATATTATTAACAGAGAAAAGTACATTGATTCTAGTATAGAAAAGTGTCTATTTAGAAGTAAAAGAAGTTTGAAAATTTTGATTGAATTTGGAGATCTTGGAGCAAACATTTTTAGTTCTATGTAGAAATAATTAAATACTCATAAAAATGACATTCCAGTAAAACCGCTCAAGGAAAATTTCAACGCTACAAACGTTGGATATATAAAATAATTTTGTTTTCTATTCTGTACTCTGCCACCTGCTTCCCAGTGATGAAGGGAAAAGTAAAACTGAATTTCCCAGCATTCGGAGCATCTACTCCAATGCATTTACTCCTCACAAAAAAATTTAAATAATAAAAAAAAAAAGGTTCACATCTGTGAAATGTGTTCAATGTATATTCATGTATTAAAGGAGAAATCTCTACGGTACAAATCAATACTAGTTGGAGCTGTCAAATCACCAGTTGATCAGTTGGTGCATCTTTAAATTTAATCCTTTTTTGTTTCCGGTGTTTCTACGGTAGCTCAGATGGAACAAATCAAAAACTCACTGTACGGTGTTCCGCGTCACATCTGACACACGATGTTGGTGTCCAATTAATGACATAATGACCGTTTCCTTGAGTTTAGTTTGAACCGTTTGTTGTCCAACAGTAAGAACCAGAAAACGAGATCTGAAACCAAATATTTGGTCTTGGTTCAATTTCACACGTTAACTTTTGTTTCTCGTGAAATTCTCATTGCTCGTCCTGTGGATTATTTTGGCCACGTTGCTCTGAAAACTGTTAGTCTTTATGTCAGGTGAGTTTCTTTCCTACACAACCCGTTGCATTTCCTTTCAGTCCGTCCATAAAGGGCTGGGTAATCCCGGTCCTTGAGGACCGCTGTCCCGCATGTTCTAGATGTGTCCTCTGCGTGTTCTAGATGTGTCCTCTGCGTGTTCTAGATGTGTCCTCTGCGTGTTCTAGATGTCTCCTCTGCGTGTTCTAGATGTCTCCTCTGTGTGTTCTAGATGTGTCCTGCATGTTCTAGATGTGTCCTCGGCATGTTCTAGATGTGTCCTCTGCGTGTTCTAGATGTGTCCTCGGAGTGTTCTAAATGTGTCCTCGGCGTGTTCTAAATGTGTCCTCGGCATGTTCTAGATGTGTCCTCGGCGTGTTCTAGATGTGTCCTCGGCGTGTTCTAGATGTGTAGAAGCAGGAAACCTCTAAACCCTGCAGGAGAGCAGTCCTCCAGGACTGTGATTCCCTAGCCCTGGTCTAAAACATCCACGGTGACCATCTATCCATCTCTTCCCCTTCCACCTTCTGGCCAAGAGAACCAGTCCAAATCGGTTCTGTTGGTCACAAAGCCCCTCCTCTTCACATCCTCCTGCACTCTCTCCCCTGGTTTCGTTGGCACTCTTCACCTCCGTACATTCACGTTTAACTGCTGCTCATTTCCACGCCTGTATACGTGTTGGACCTGCAACGCGGCATGTAGCTGTGGACGGCGTGCGCCTGCAGGCATCCACGAGATGTCAAGTCTCTTCACTGCTGCCAGTGCCAGACTTCATCGCTTTCACCTGTGTTGGTTTACATACATGGTATTAACTTATATCCTCACAACCTGACACACTTCGAACAAGCCATACACGCACCCTGATGACCCCGCCACAGAAATGCTGCTAGAGGACTTCCAGAACAATTTTGAAGTTTCACTTGAGTGTCAAAATTCCAAATAAAAATTGCAAAAATGTTTTATTTACAACTCAAATAGTTAATTATTTCTAGACTTTTAACAGCAGTTCACTCTTCAATATTTAGCCAATCAATCGATCAACTACTTATCTGAAAACTGGTTTGTAGGGTTGGGGGGGGGGGGGGGTAATTGTTTCTCCAAAGTTCAGTTTTCCCAGTGGCCCATGATTGAGTTGGTAAAACTAGCAGATAAAGGAAAAGTTTTACATATAGAGATAAAAAACAACAACCCCAAAACCTCTAGAATTGGTGGGAGGGGCCTGACCACGCCAAAGGAGCTGACCAATCAGAGAAGCTTTTCCTAATGAGGTTATGTAGATGTAGGGAGCCCCTGCAGCCACCAGGGGGCGCCAGGCATCAATGTCCAGTATTAGAGGAGAAATAAAATGCCAGATGTCTTTTTGCACTGAGGGAAAAGTGCCTTCAGACTGAAGGGAGAATGGATTTTTACCTATTTACTTTTTTCAGTTTTCAGGAAAACTGTCATAATTGTTAATTTGAGGTTTGGATTTTTCAGATTTGACGCAGTCTGATACTCTTAATCATACTAATCGCTCTTCTTGAATAGTTTTCGTGTTTTGGAAAAGCTGTAAAAGCCAGGCTAGTTTTTTTGGACACACAAGTCAAACTTCAGAACCGCCGTCTTCCAGGTTTCGTGTACTGACCCTGACCTGCGAGGAGTTTACCCACAGTCACCTCAATGTTTCCTACCATGTACATGTTACCATTATACATTAAACACACACACACAGTACAAGAAAAATAATAATAACACTAGAAGGTAACTTTACTGCCCCCCTCCCGTATGGCTGCAGGTTGGCGGCCATCATGTGGCCCACCCTTCTGTTAGCCTCATTCGCTTGACTGACGGGCTCTCCTCCTGACTCTGCAGAGGTTGGAGCAGGAAGCTGTCGTTGCCATGGTGATCCTCGCGCTCCTCACTGCCTTCATACGAGCTCCCACAGCTGGACGCACTGTCACCAGGGGAACGGCCCGACTCATGAGGTCCCTGGCCGGCGATGGAGTAGCCGGCGATGGTCACACCTCCTCCGAGGCCACCACCAACCATCCCGACGGTCCGGTCTCGGGGAGGAGACGCTGGCTCACATTTGATGTGGAGGTTCTGGTGAGCGGAGGGGAGGTTCAGGCTTGAGTTCTGACATAAGTTCCTGTGAGAGGAGGACGAATTTTGAGACAGACTTTCCAAATTCTTCAGGAAGTTCTAGCACCCTCATGTGGAGCATCTGCTGAGCTGTGGCGTTTGTACAAGGAAATATCTCAGGAATGATGATGGATCTGGATGACTGACACCAATAAATCCACATGGAGGCACTAGAACATCCTGAAGACATCACTGATGCACACAAACCCAAAATCCAAAAACCTCAATGACACAGGGATGACTAAATGTACCAAAAATCTGTCAAAACTCTTCAAAAACCTCTAAAACCTCTTACAAACCAGGAAAGTCAGTCTTCTGCACCATTCAGACCAGGTTTTGGAGCACTGGAGCTAGAAAACCTGGAAATGTCACTGCTGCTGGATCTTCTGATGGTTGTCTGATGTTCCCGTCCAGCCGCACAAATCCAGTCAGGAATCATTTATCACTGTTGTGTATGTGCATGTTTCTGAGCTGTGTAATGATCCTGATGAACAAATCTGTATTTTTGTGTGTCAGTCCAATTGATTCCATAAATCTACCAGCCAACTGTTGTGACTCACCCCATGTGTCCAAGTGCTGACTGCTGAAGGTTCTGGATTTGCTGCTGCTGCCAGCTTGTCACTGGTCCCAGACCAGAACCTCCGAACCCAGACAGTGAGGACAGGTCACCTCCGAGGGAAAACTCTGAGGAGAAAAGACAAAAACCCCAGGTCAGTCCTGTCCTAGACGAGGCACCCTTCAGCGGAGGGGTAGAGCAGTGGTTACCTGAGCCGTAGGAGGAGGAGAGCGCTAAAGGATACCCGCCCATGCCCTGACCTGGGAGAGCTGGATCGGCAATGGAAACTGCCGGGGTGGACAGGGTCTGGGCCGATTGGGAGTGATTAATTCTCTGGTTCTGTCAAGAAAAATGTCAAGACTCAGTCACCCAAAGCCGAAGCTGCAGAGTAATCTCATATTGCTCAGTGAAGGACGACTTCTGAATGAAGGTTTGAGGTCATTTCAGTGGGACGCACATCACAACTGACCTAAAAGGCAAAATCCAGTTTTAAGAAATATCTAAGTGGTATATGAATAGTTCCTCTACTGGCCACTAGAGTCTAGATCCAGACCTGCAGTTCCCCCAACCGACTGCCAGGGTCTGGATCCAGACCTGCAGTTCCCCCACCGACTGCCAGGGTCTGGATCCAGATCTGCAGTTCCTCTACTGACCACTAGGGTCTTCATCCAGACCCTAATGGTGATTTGTCTTGTTGCAGCAAATTCTTTTTGAAGCTTTAGAAGTACTTACCAACATGAGGTCAAAGTCCTCACACTGGAGGGCAGCGTTAAAACACAGACTGGAATAAGTTTCTGCGCACAAAAGACTGAGGAGATCACATGGCAACGAAGATAAAACACTCACGATGGTTGGCATGTTGGTGCACTTGTTGGAGGGAGGCATCAGCGTTCGCAGGTCTGGTTTGCGGCTCATGCTCATCGGGGGAGGGGGGCTCCTGTCTTGCAGGTTCTTGGAGATGCCACTTGGAGACATGAGATCTGGGGAGGAGCAGCTGAAGCTGCCGTTTCCTGCAAGAGACAGAGCAGCTGTCTGTTAGCTCAGCTGACTAAGCTCCATTTCAGAGTCTACAGACCTCACTGAACATGTTAGATGTTGAGGTCCATGACACCACAATTAGAAGAACAAACACGGTTTGTTTGGAAGGGTTTCAACGGGTGAGAAATCTGAGCTTGTTCCAGGACCTGTGGAGTCCTGCAGGGGTGGATTCTAGGACCACTGTTGCTCTACCTCGGCATACTTCCCCGAGGTTAGACCAACAACTGCTCACCACAGCTCTGCAGGTGACACTCCTTTAGACTCTGGATGCAGTCAAGCTTCCGCAAAGGAAATCAAGACAGAGATAATCCTATTTAGAAACAAAATAGAATAAAAGTTGCTATCCAGCTTGAGTCCCGAGGAACCAAGATAAAAACCCAGGTTTGAAATCATGGAGTTTTACTGGACTCAGACCTGATCGTCAGCAGTCACATCAAGACGGGAACTAAAACAGCTTTTTGTCTCCTCAAACAAACATCAAGAGTCAGGGATCTGTTGTCCAGAGCAGACTTGGAGAAGCTCATCCATGCCTTCATCTGCAGCAGACTTGGAGAAGCTCATCCATGCCTTCATCTGCAGCAGACTTGACTACTGTAACGCTCTTCTGTCAGATCCTTCCAAAAAAATGATGTGGCAACTTCATCCAGAACGCTGCTGCCAGAGAACAAGAACCAGAAAAACCGAGCAGGTTACTCTGAGATCCTTCTACGCAAACCTCCTGTTGTTATTAAATGTTCTCCAACTCTAGACGCTTCTAAATTTTAGCTGAAAAAACTCTGTTTATGTACCAGAACTTTTTACTTTTACACATTTTACTGATCTAATCTCTTTAACTGCTTTTTTTGTTTTGTTTTGTATTTACATTCTTCTGTCCTTTTTTCATCTTTCTTTCAACGATGTCTTTTAAAGCACTTCGAGTTGCTCTTGTGTATGAAATGTGACACAAATTAAAATAAAACGTCTCAACTTCAGGAGAAAACCTCGTCTGTCTAAAAAGAACCTGCAAACACGACTGAGGTGGAATCTCAGACTTCCATGGTGGACTAGTTGCAGTCACCATTGTAGACCGGGTCAACGGCGCCCCAACAGTTCTTCAGGACCGCTGGAGAATCTAACCCACAGCAGGTTCCCGTCCCGGCTCTGTAGATGTTCCCTAAACGTCTTCGCCACCAGCAGTGGAGAGTAAAACTCTCCCAGCACCTCCTAAAGACAATCCTCAGCAATTCTCATCTAATCAACCCTAAATGTGAAAAAGTTGCATAAAATCCTTTCAAACCACCGGATATTTATTTAGAGGTAAAAACTAGTTTTTAAAAACAAACAAAAAAAAAAGAAAATAAAATGCACAATGTGCATAATTTGCAAAAAGAGATAAAATAAACAGTTTATATTTGGGTCATAAAAACTGTGTTCAGAAGTATCTGGAACATTTAAACACAGTATTACGTGAGTGAGTGTGTGTGTGTGTGAGAGAGTGAGAGAGTGAGTGTGTGTGTGTGTGTGTGTGTGTGTGTGTGTGAGAGAGTGTGTGTGTGTGTGTGTGTGTGTGTCTGAGAGTGTGTGTGTGTGTGTGTGTGTGTGTGTGTGTGTGAGAGTGTGCGAGTGTGTGTGTGTGTGTGTGAGATTGTGTGAGAGTGTGCGAGTGTGTGTATGTGTGTGTGAGAGTGTGTGTGTGAGAGTGTGTGAGAGTGTGCGAGTGTGTGTGTGTGTGTGTGTGTGAGAGTGTGTGCGTGAGAGTGTGTGTGAGAGAGAGTGAGTGTGTGTGTGTGTGGTGAGAGTGTGTGAGAGTGTGTGTGTGTGTGAGAGTGTGTGAGAGAGAGAGTGTGTGTGTGTGAGTGTGTGAGAGTGTGTGGGAGAGAGAGTGAGTGTGTGTGTGTGTGTGTGAGAGTGTTGGAGAGTGGTGTGTGTGTGAGAGTGTGTGTGTGAGAGAGTGTGTGTGTGAGAGAGTGTGTGTGTGAGAGTGTGTGTGTGTGAGTGTGTGTGTGTGAGAGTGTGTGCGTGAGAGTGTGTGCGTGAGAGTGTGTGTGCGTGAGAGTGTGTGTGCGTGAGAGTGTGTGCGTGAGAGTGTGTGCGTGAGAGTGTGTGTGTGAGAGAGTGTGTGAGAGAGTGTGCGTGAGAGAGTGTGCGTGAGAGTGTGTGCGTGAGAGTGTGTGCGAGAGAGTGTGTGCGTGAGAGTGTGTGCGTGAGAGTGGTGTGTGCGTGAGAGTGTGTGTGAGAGAGTGTGTGTGTGAGAGTGTGCGTGAGAGTGTGTGCGTGAGAGTGTGTGTGTGAGAGGTGTGTGTGAGAGTGTGTGTGAGAGTGTGTGTGAGAGTTGTGTGTGAGAGTGTGTGTGAGAGTGTGTGTGTGAGAGTGTGTGTGTGAGAGTGTGTGTGAGAGTGTGTGTGTGAGAGTGTGTGTGAGAGTGTGTGCGTGAGAGTGTGTGTGAGAGTGTGTGTGAGAGTGTGTGTGAGAGTGTGTGCGTGAGAGTGTGTGTGTGAGAGTGTGTGTGTGAGAGTGTGTGTGTGAGAGTGTGTGTGAGAGTGTGTGTGAGAGTGTGTGTGAGAGTGTGTGTGAGAGGTGTGTGGAGAGTGTGTGTGAGAGTGTGTGTGTGTGTGTGTGTGTGAGAGTGTGTGTGTGAGAGTGTGCGTGAGAGTGTGTGTGTGAGAGTGTGTGCGTGAGAGTGTGCGTGTGAGAGAGTGTGTGTGAGAGAGTGTGTGCGTGAGAGTGTGTGCGAGAGAGTGTGCGTGAGAGAGTGTGCGTGAGAGTGTGTGAGAGAGTGTGTGTGTGTGAGAGTGTGTGTGAGAGTGTGTGCGTGAGAGTGTGCGTGAGAGAGTGTGAGTGAGAGTGTGTGTGAGAGTGTGGGAGAGTGTGTGTGAGAGTGTGTGAGAGTGTGTATGAGTGTGTGTGAGAGTGTGTGTGTGAGAGTGTGCGTGAGAGTGTGTGCGTGAGAGTGTGTGTGAGTGTGTGTGAGAGTGTGCATGAGAGTGTGTGTGTGAGAGTGTGTGTGTGAGAGTGTGTGTGTGAGAGTGTGTGCGTGAGAGTGTGTGTGTGAGAGTGTGCGTGAGAGTGTGTGTGTGAGAGTGTGCGTGAGAGTGTGTGCGTGAGAGTGTGTGTGAGAGTGTGTGTGTGAGTGTGAGAGACTGAGTGTAAATGTTTGTTAAAGGGAAACAAATTGCGAGCGTTTTTCCAGGTAAACGACGTCACGTCCTGTTTTGGCGGGGGATCATCCCGCTGCATCACTGCGGTGGATTATGAAGTTCTGTTTTTCCTGGATGATGGAGGGAAACGGCGCTCTGGGACACAGATCATGTGATCTGCAATAATTCCGCCTGTCTTACATCCAGAACATCGATTTCTTTCTTCATAAGCTGCAGTTCTGAAAGCGGATGTAAACGGAGTTCCCGGCGGTCTTAACGAGGTCGTTAAGCAGAAGGAACTTTTGTTGGCGTTTAAGACCAGATTCACCTGACACATGCAGTTCTGAATAGATCCTGATCGGATCGTTGGTGATTGATTGGTGAGTGACAGCTGCACCAGGTCACCTTGTTGGCCTCCAGCTGACTTCGACACGTGATTCCAACATCAGGCGAGCGTCTCGACTTCATGACACGTTTTAACTTAAAAAACACGGGGATCAATCCTCTCACGTGGTTTAACACGCCAAGGTAACGGATTAACAGATTAATTGGGTTTTACAGCCGACCTGTTTGTTGATGTCAGCAGTTCACGTGTTGCTGCTCCCTGCTGGATGTGTTGCTTAGCAACCACATGAACACAAATGATGCACAGAGGTGCGCAGGGTCGTGATGGAAACCAGGTTTGGAAGGGATGTAGGAATGTGTGAAAATGAGCATAAACCGGGTTGAAGTGACCCTCTGACCAGCAGCTTCTCTCTTGTGTGGTCTGTCAGATTCTTGGATAGGTTCATCTCCTACGTTTCTCCGGAGACCAGAGTCGGGCAGTTGAAGTGATCCCACCACATTTTCTCCAGAAAGGTTCAGCTGAGTTTAATTTGTGCTGCAGATTCGAGCTTTAACAGGTATCAAACGTGGTCTGGTCAGAACCTCCAGCTACCTTGATTTTGTCTCCTTTCAGCAGCAGCAACTTTCACCATGACCACAAACCCACCTGTGTTTCCAGCGCTGGGCGGTCTCTGAGGAGACATGCTGTTCCTCTGCAGGGATGGGTGAGAGATGGGCAGCAGGCCGTGGTTGCCCAGAGCGCCCCCTATGGCCTGGTGTGGGTAAAGCAACCCGCTGGAGTTGCCGCCTGGGATGGACACCCCCATGTCGTAGCTGGAGGCAGGCAGACCCTGCTGGAGGAGGAGGAGGAGGAGCCCGTCACAAAGGTGCTGGAACAAGAACACCTGATGTCCCTGGAGCAGATGAGAACTTACACAGATCCTCTGTCTGCTGATCATCAGGTCGATGTCCTCCGTGATTTTACGGTATTTGTCGTCCGACTCCGGGCTCTGCCCAGCAGAGTCGTCAGCCTCGATGTCGGGGCTGTCGCAGCCGTTCAAACCCTTCTTACGCAACGTCTGTTCACAGAAAACAGAAAACAGAGAAAACACAAAAACATTGCTTTTTCTGACTGTAGCACTTCACAGGACTCACACGGACATATCTGGGCCTAATCAAGGCTACTTCTGGCACTTACTTCAGCGGGCCTGTGGGCCAGTCACGGCCCAGATATCAGACGTCTTTGATCTTTTTAAACTTGTGTTTAAAATGTATTTATTGTGTAGCACCGAGGGTTTGAGAGTAACGTAATTTCGATTCTCTGTATGTGTCTCACATGTAGTAGAATTGACAATAAACTTATCTATTAATCTATTAATTAGTCTATTAATCTTTTAATTTTCTTTTTTTGTTGTTTTTTTCAAATTGTACAAGACATAACAAAAAAAGTTAAAAGTTTAAAGTCTTTAGACAATTGAAAATAGAAGGAAAAAAGAACAGAACCAAGCGCTGGTGACCACAAGAGGGCGCCAACAGAGCAGATATCCTCCAGCATCAATGGCCACCAGTGAAACCAGTACAAACCAGCTTCAACCCAACACATTTTCTCTGGATTTCTCACTTTTATCTCTGAGATGAAACACAGATGTGTTCTGGATTTGTCAGCCAGGTTTTGTGGGACGTCTGTGCTCAGGGTGGGGCGGGGCAGGGCGGGCGTTTGGCCACCAGCAGCCTGCTTCAGCACTTCCCAGCCCATCAGTCTGGTCTGTAATTGAACGACTGTAGCGCCACACCCACTGGTGGACCAGTCATGCCAGCCATGTCCACCTGTTTGGGGTGCGTTGGGGGTGGGTGGGGGCATAGCTGCTGCTGGGACAGCCATAGAAGTCTATTTTTTACTCCTGTTACTCCTCACGTTAATCCGACCTTCTTCATAGACGAACAGAGAAAAGCATCCTGGTACTGACAAACAAGATCAAGTAAAAAAATAAAGGTTTCCCGTCACTGTTCTTGGTAATGCAGACATGTCGATTCATACGATGACTGATGGAAACGCCTCTAGAGCCTAGAAACCTTCTTTCTGAACTACAGAGTAAAATATGTTTCTGCCACAAAGAGATGTCTCCTTGCATGTGCGAGCAGCAGATATAGTCACTGGACGTTTCCAGCCTGAACAGACATGAAAATGCTTAATTCAAATACTCTTTGGTCACATAAGTAGAACCAGAACTTCAGTTTCAGGACCCTGGGCACCACCCACTTGATGATGTCAGAAATGCAACGAAAACGGTTACATGACACTCGAGACTGACACTAAACATCTGTAAAGCTCTACGGGTCTCATTGTCCCTCAAATTCCCAAAGAAATCTTCCTCATCATTTCCTAAACTGAGTTGTTCTACTGGATCCTCCAGAGAACTTCCGACTATCACATCCTCTGGTCACAGGAGCAAAACCCCTTTTCAGCCACTGGATTTGTTGGAAGTGTTGACCAGACCTGCAGTTCCTTTGTTGAGGTAGTAGGGTCTGCTAGATGATGACATCTGGCTGTTTAGAAACAAGTTGGGTTTTGTTTTGTTTTTTTGTGGACGAATAAAAATCACAAAAAAACCCCACCTGGAACATGATGATGACCTGGTTTTACAGCCACAGGACCTGGACACCAACTACTGCTGAAGGAAACATCTGCTGAGGGTTTCTGCTTCTGAAGGAAACATCTACTGAGGGTTCCGGCGCTGAAGGAAACATCTACTGAGGGTTCCTGCCGCTGAAGGAAACATCTAGTGAGGGTTCCTGCCACTGAAGGAAACATCTACTGAGGGTTCCTGCGCTGAAGGAAACATCTACTGAGGGTTCCTGCTTCTGAAGGAAACATCTACTGAGGGTTCCTGCCGCTGAAGGAAACATCTACTGAGGGTACCTGCCTCTGAAGGAAACATCTACTGAGGGTTCCTGCCGCTGAAGGAAACATCTACTGAGGGTTACTGCGCTGAAGGAAACATCTACTGAGGGTTCCTGCTTCTGAAGGAAACATCTACTGAGGGTTACTGCGCTGAAGGAAACATCTACTGAGGGTTCCTGCTTCTGAAGGAAACATCTACTGAGGGTTCCTGCTTCTGAAGGAAACATCTACTGAGGGTTACTGCGCTGAAGGAAACATCTACTGAGGGTTCCTGCTTCTGAAGGAAACATCTGCTGAGGGTTTCTGCTTCTGAAGGAAACATCTACTGAGGGTTCCTGCTTCTGAAGGAAACATCTACTGAGGGTACCTGCTTCTGAAGGAAACATCTACTGAGGGTACCTGCTTCTGAAGGAAACATCTACTGAGGGTACCTGCTTCTGAAGGAAACATCTACTGAGGGTTCCTGCTTCTGAAGGAAACATCTACTGAGGGTTCCTGCTTCTGAAGGAAACATCTACTGAGGGTACCTGCTTCTGAAGGAAACATCTACTGAGGGTTCCTGCCGCTGAAGGAAACATCTAGTGAGGGTTCCTGCTTCTGAAGGCAACATCTACTGACGTTAAATCATGAGGTACTAAAGGTTGCCCACATTATTCTTTTACTCCTCGAGCTTCAGTGAAAAGGTTCTGCGCTGTTGTTCATCTGAGGTTGTCAAACGCCACCATCAGATGATTCTTAAACAGGATTAAAAGAAAACTGAGGCCATCAGAAAAGGACGGGGAGGCTGAAGGATCTCTGAAGCTTCCCTTCCTGTTCTCCATTTTCCTAACACACACACACCGCAGACCGCAGTCACACACACCCACCGCCGTCACGGCTATTCTTAGCCCTGTCCCGGTCTATTTTGAGACCACTACCGGTTTCCAGCCATTTAGCGAGGCGGGATCTGAGCCAACACAAAGGAACTGGAGCGACTCGGCCGGCAGCGTCGGTTTCATCTGTTTCTAATCTGGAAACAGCAGAGTGACGCTGTGGAGCGAGGTTTTAAACGAGTAACAGCCAGGAATGCAGAAATCCTCCAGGTTAAAAATAGAAGCACAGTCCACCGCTGAAGCCGCGCAGAACAACGGGCTGACAGTCGTGTGGCTGTTCACACACTCCAGAACAGAGGAGCAACACCATCCCAACAAAGGAGGCTCTCTTCTCCGAATTCCTGTCCGGCAGACGTCTCATCCCTGCAGACTTTCACAGATTTGTGGAGGTTTAACTCCTTCCTAACGAGGTTCCTGCTCTACCATGACGTTTGATCTGAAATGATTCGATCTCAGCAGCTGCCAGGTGTATGTGAATAAATATAAATATGTGAATACATCTGGACACACATGCCAGGCTACCAACAACAACGTGGCGTCAGCCAGCTTACTACGACACATTAATACGACAAACTATTGTTCTGCTTTTCAAAAACAGACCATAAAATACTCAAGTAACATTCAACAGCTGAACCTGAACCTCATCTCCAAAATCACTGGACCACCACCAGCCTGATCTCACCAGTCTACATCTAAATAGTCTGACTGTCACCCTGCAGTTCCTCCACCGACCACTAGGGTCCGGCTCTAGATCTGCGGTTCCTCTTCCGGATCTGGACCTGCAGTTCCTCTACCAACCACCAGGGCCCAGGTCTGGATCTGGACCTGCAGTTCCTCTACCAACCACCAGGGCCCAGGTCTGGATCTGGACCTGCAGTTCTTCTACCAACTACCGCAGTACTGGATCTGGACCTGCGGTTCCTCTACCGACCACCAGGATCCGGATCCTTTGACCTTTGACCTCTAAGTTAAAATGTTCAACATTACAGCAGAAATAAACATATTTACAGTGTGAAACAACAGAACAGTTTTGTTCTCCATAGTTATGGAGGTTAACAAAGTAGTTGACAAAGGTATGTGTAATTATGGGCGTGGCCTTGAGCTGTGAATTAAAACTTAATAAAATATTATCCTTCACATCTTACGTATATTATGTCTCAGAGACCACTTGGATATAGTTGGTCTGGAAGGTTCTGGGATGATCTAGAAGGTTCTAGGTTGGTTTGGAAGTACCTGGGTTGCTTGGGAAGGCCCTGAATTAGTCTGGACGGGTTGAAGTCTTGACTCTCTAGAACTTCAGCTTATAACTCTGGCAGCAGCTGGATCCTCCGGTCCAGAGACCTCCACCGCAATCATTTCAGAACCATTCAAGTTCACCAACCAAACCAAGAACACCTGAGACGAGTGCTGCCAGAGCTGATACGAGGACCAGCCTAGACCTTCGTGTGGTGGGCCAAGCCACCTGCTAGTCCTGGTGTCAGATGACATTCTGAAGCAACTCTTGAAATAAGGATGTTTGGACAGATCTGATCAGAACCAATGTAAACTAATACTAAGTAGCACAAACCAAGTCTCTACCCGGCTTCCAGGTCTGCTGGTTCTGCTCATTTATGGATTAACTGTGGTGGGCGGAGTCGGTTCTCTCCAACATGGCACAATGCAGAAAGATGAAAAAGAGGATTTTAAGCTCTCTTCAGAAACCTGTGGATGACATCACAGGGGGCGTGTCCAGGTGTTCCTCTACAGTCTCTGGTTGGACATGACTGCTGGTGGATGTGGTGGACAACCAATTAGGACAAAGAAACTTTGTTGGGCATCATTGAACAAACATTTAGTGCAATTAAATCTGTTGCCTGATCATTTCCAGATCTTCCTTGACCTCAGTGGTGTCAATTTCCAGCATCCTGTTTTGGATATTTAGAAGCCGACGGTGTTCAAACTGACTGATCTGAAAAGTCAGTAGATGTTTGACATGCCGTCAAACATCTACTGACTTTTCAACGCAGCTGTGACCTTAGAAACAGCAGCTTCAGAGGTTTTAAACAGCAACAGCTGCAGCGTTGTGTCACGTAACAGACGAGGAACGCTGAGTGTGTGTTCTGGAAACCAGAAACCCTGGAGACTGCACCCGCATGGTTTCAGACTGACGTTGGCTGGCAGCTCTGATACTCGGCCCGGTCACCCCGATTAAACCTGCTGCTCTGACTGGACGACGACTCGGAGGGTCGACAACGAAGCGACATGGAGGTCGGCCCTGTTGAGTTCAGTTGGCGTGCCAGAGCTCCGCTTAGTCATGTGGAAACGTTAATGCCACCTCCACTAAAGGTTTAAGGATGTTTTAGGTGTGTGTTAACACAAGGCCAAGAGGGAAAGACATCAGCAGTAGTATTAAGAGACACAATTGTTGCTCCACATAGGTCTGGGAAGGGTTCTAAAATTACTTCCAAACTATTTGGAATTCAACCACAAGACTTCTGCAACAACGTCCTGCAGCCAGTCGAGACCATCGTGGAGTTGTTCAGCTTTCAAGGAGACATGTGGACAAGAAGGATAGAAGGCGATGTTTGGGTGTCAAGTTGCTAGCAACTGAAAGCTCCACCACCACCATCTCAAGCTGACTGGGATCGGCTGAGGAGCATTCCACAGGGGGGTGTGGTGGTGGTGGGGGGGCTGACCCTGTTGTCTGACGCCGCCCCTAAAACCAGCTGCTGGGAACAGAACCGTAAAGACATGATTGTTGTATCTCTGAGGAATTATGACCTTGAAAATACATTGAAAAAAGTCTCCATCAACGTCCAGCATCATGTTTGGAGAAAATGAGTCACAGCGTTTTAGTAGAAAGACCTTCGCAAACATCAAAATATTGAGTATCAAGTATAATCATAACTCCCCACACACCTCCAGCATGGGGGGGAGGGGCCATGATACCACGGGGGGAGGGGCCATGATACCACGATGGGGAGGGGCCATGATACCACGGAGGGGGAGGGGCCATGATACCACGGAGGGGGAGGGGTTATGATCTGGGGCTGAGATGAACCCCTCCAACAGTTTCTGAAAGATTCTGAACACAGCAACAGACCACTTGTCCCACATGTCCCACTTCTGCACTTCTCTCACAAACGTTAACCCCGCAGCTGCTTCCGTTGATCATGACTTCTTCTGGTACGTCCAGGTCAGAGGTCAAGCTGGCATACGGGTTAAAGAGCAAGTACTTCCTGAGTTTCAAAGCTCCAACACTGTCTCAAACCATCTGTAAGTTATTTGTTCTGACAGGAGCTTTAACTGCAGGTGTACCTGTCACCTACCTGCATGTTGTTACTACGGTAACCAGTGAGTGGGAGGAGGAAACACACCGGTCCAGATGGCGAAGATGAATAGGACAGATTAGACTAACGAGCGTGTGTACATGTGTGCACGTGTGTACTTGTGTGCACGTGTGTAGATGTGTGTGCAGACTCCAGGAGGAGGTCTGCAGCAGTAACAGCTCGTCCCGGTCTTGAACGTGACCTCGGTGTCATCTGTGAACATGGACAGCGCTCAGGTGCTGCCTCAGTGCTCTAACACAGTCACATAATCCAGAAAACATCCGGTCTGGTACACGCTGTACTACGGTCTGCTGGGTCAGTGCTCGCAGTCCTCATTGATCCAGGTCCAAGCTCCTCCCATTATTCATCTACCCCACCTCCAAATCTCACCCTACTCTAGAACCAGAACCTCAGTCTGGATCCGTCAGGTTGGTCTCAGTATCGGTGGGGACCCTTGACCCCCCAACCAAACCACACCCCCAGGAGAAGAACAACAAACAACTGATCTGCATTAGTTCAGGATGATGAAGGAAAAACTGTTTATAACCAAACTAACAAATGTAGTCTTTTACTTCCTGTTAACAACAAACAGACTGCTGATAAGTTGATCAATTATAATCAATCAACACTTGTGTGCTCATGGCTGCAGCGCCATAAACCTCCCCCGAAGTCCTGAACCTCCACAAACAGCTAATCCAACGCTCACAAACTCGTAACCGGGCTGCGTTCACTGGGAAATTACTACTTGATGTTGTTAGAGATCTCAGACTCTCAGACTGTAGAGGACGAGCTGGACACGCCCCCAATGACGTCTTCCACAGGTTTCTGAAGAGTGCTTTTAAGGACTTTTTCCACGTGGATGTTCTGGGTCAGATGGGTCCAAGGTTCAGCTTCTGGGACAAACAAAGTTCCAAAAGGAAAAGAAAGTTTTACTCACATCCACGATGTCCGAGTTGGTCCTGCTCTCGTGCGGCTCGTTGTACTCGGTGTATTTGAGCAGGACCTTGTCCATGTCGGTGCTGGCATACTGGAACAGCTTGTTGGTGCTGTTGAAGATGATGAGGGCGATCTCGCAGTCGCAGAGCACGCTCAGCTCGTACGCTTTCTTCATCAGACCAAACTTACGCTTGGTGAACGTCACCTGGGCACAAGGAGGAGCAGAAGTCAGTATGTGACGCTGCCCCTTATCGCCCCTCCTAGTCGCTTTGGCCATAGAGCCACTTGCTGAGGCCGTAAGAGCGACATCCACAACGTGACTGACAAATGTGATCTAGTTTTTCTCCGGTTATAAGATCAATTTGGTTAAGTCAGAGGCTGTGGCTCCCGAAGTTGGAGGAAGCTTAGGTCCTTCCTGACTGTTGTCAGAGATATTTAAAGAGTTTTGTCTTGTTTGACAGAAATGTTTTTATATTCATGAAATCGCTCTGAAAGTGATCCTGACAAAACCGTCTCCCATTATTGTTCTTATATTGTAGTTATAAAAGTCATGTACGAAGGTCAGAACCCCGTCTCCAAAGTTGAAATACATATTAGAAGTTTAGGTCCTTCAGCGTCTGCAGAAGATGTTGAATCTCTTCTATAAGTCTGTTGGGGAGCAGCATCAGTGACTTAAAGAAACTGAAACTGGTAAAGAAGGCTGGTTCTGGTCTGGGGACTGTTCTGGACCCTCTGGTGATGCTTGTGCCAAGGAGGATACTTCATAAAATGAAGAAGATGATGGACAACCCTGAACATGTGTCGTCAAATCCATCAGCCCGTCTGCAGAGTCCCATCCTTCAGTCCAGGGAAGAGCCGTGAGGTCAGTCCCGCCTGTGACGGGTCAGGAAGCACATGTGCCCGCACTTCCTGTCATAACAGGAAGGACGGAACTGCCCCTCCCCCCCTTCAAGCGTGTGCACTTACGTGACAGAGCGGCCATGCGAAAGATGATCAACCGTCATGTTGCACTGAGCCAGCTGGCCATCGGGAACGGCGACTCACGCTCAGGCGGCGCTCATGAGCGTCACATGCTTCGGCATCAGCAGCTGCAGCGAGTCTGCTCACTCTGCCGGCAGCTGCTGCCGTTTGCGGCTAGATTTTTTTACCGGTATGAGTGTTCAACTCTGAGTGTGTTATACTTCAGAAATGGAGATAAAAGTCTGGTTTATTATTTTACAAAAATTAAGTCAGAGGGAGAAAAAAGCCAATCCTCAGCAACCCCTCCTGCTTTTACAGGATTCACGAGTTGGAGCTAATCATCAGTCCAGAGGAGCAGTCTGGAGCATTCAGGTGTGTGTTAACACAATGCAAAGAGAGAAAGACATCAGCAATGGTCTTAGAGAAGCACCTGTTGCTGCTGAGGGCTTTAATTTCCTTTCTGAAAACAAAAGTCAAATAAAAATAGATTTTTTTCTCCTCTTTAAAGAGAGATTTGCTATCAGTTGATGGTCTTTCCAAACATATAAGCAACCCGTTGAATCATCTGCTTCCCAGGACCAACCTGAGTTAAGCAGGAGGAAGCTACTAGCTGGCTAACCGGTGAGGCTTGGTGGCTGCCACAGCTGGCAGCAGCTGGAGCAGCTGGCCTCACTTCTGGACATAACAGTACGTTTTAGAGATGTTTAGGATGGATATGTTGGAATGTACAGGGGAACCAGTAAAGGACCTTGTGGTACTCCAGTGGAGAAGGTACCTCCAGGAAAGGGGGTGTTGAAACTTTTACACCTGACAAACTCTTAATTCAGATTTAACGCACACATTTCCTGGACTGTCGGGTCTTCGTCTCCTTACATGTCTGTTCCGTTCATCCATGATTCGTGCTATTTGAATCTTTTTTCTCCCCATCTCTGCTCTCTTTCGTGTCGCTCTTCCTCTTTTTTCTTCTTCAAATTTCTTCTAATGTTTTCACTTCTTAAACTTCTGACTGGCACCTGCAGAGAAACAGCAACAAAACAGCTTCAATCAAATAATAAAGATAGTTCCAGCGCTTTAGACTCGGCTTTTAATGACATGACGTCAGCTGCATTAAACACAAATCAATAATCATCTTTATGGAAGCTTTTAAAGTCCAAATCTATGAAATAAAAATGAGAAAAGTTGTCAGACAGACACCTACACACAAGCATCAAACTCATTTTTGGACTTGCAGAACAGTTTCCAGCCAAAAAAATGAGAACATTAAACAAACCTTCAAGAAAAACAAGTATGAACATCAGCTCCATGTGGGCGCCGTGACACGCTTTACTGCCGAGCTGAACCACTGAGCGCGCTCAGACAGGCTGCTGTACCCCAACATGCACCAAGACCTGCTGGTGTGCTGAGCGCCCAGAAGGAAGTGAAACAAGCCAGTATGTCAAAATGCAAATAATTCAGAGTGAAGGGTCTGGATCTGCTGCAAAAAACATCTGCAGTTTTTAGAAAAAGCACCCTCGAGATCTGGAATTTCTTTCTTTTAACCACTCACCAGAGAACTTCCTCTCCGAGCAGATCAGCGGGAGGGAAACACCTCGACACAGCTTAAAAAAAACAAAAAAACACTTGTCGTAAAGGTAGTACAACCAACTTTCCCCTTCACCGAGCAGAGTTGATTTATGGTTGGAAACACTGAAACAAACACCTGGAACAACCCGACTAACCGCCTCACCATTGTCACGTCGCCTCCAAACGCTTTATATAAAACAAAAAAACTTTATTATTCTTGTCAGTATGTATCTCATGAAACACACCGAAATTTGCCTCTGCTTTTAACCATCACTAGTTTCACTAGGAGCAGGAGAAGTCTTAGTTCTTATACGGTTAAACTCTAAATTACTGCCCACAACAACAGATTTTGATCTAATAGGTTTAAATTGACTGTCTGGAAGAACCAGAAAACATTTCAAGAACTTGTTGAAGAATATAAATGAAAACAGGACATTAATGTCAGATATCGGGCCAGATATCATAACAGCTGGATCAGATATCGGACATCGGACACCAGGACGGATCAGTGAAGCTGATCTACGTTAAATCACAAAAGTAAGAGGGATGTACAGAAAGCAGACGCCATTTTTTAATGGGCTGGACCCCAACATTCGGATATCCGGGTATTTGGACCTCAACATTCGGAAATCCGGGTATTTGGACCCCAACATTCGGAAATCCGGGTATTTGGACCCCAACATTCGGATATCCGGGTATTTGGACCCCAACATTCGGATATCCGGGTATTTGGACCCCAACATTCGGAAATCCGGGTATTTGGACCCCAACATTCGGATATCCGGGTATTTGAACCGCAACATTCGGATATCCGGGTATTTGGACCCCAACATTCGGATATCCGGGTATCTGGTTTTCAGGAACAAATCAATTAAAAAATTTTTGGATTTAGAAGTTTTTTTTTTAAACTTACTATTATTATCCCATAATATCTGATATTATCAGATATGATCCCATATTATCTGATTATTCTGGATATCCATAAACACATATTTTTTTTTTTAATGATTTCACTGACAGTCAAAACCGCAAAATAAATAATCCAAACGTTCGGGTCCACTGGAATACACAGAAATAAAAAAACAAATGCCTGTAGAAAAATGGATAATTATACATTCTGATATATTTTGGTAAAATAATAATTAATTTTGGTATCCATTTTTTTTTTTTTTTTTACTTGATTTTGTAAAAAGCTGAAACTGCAAAATATTCAGGCAGGAAGCAAATATTCTGACACGTTGGTAATAATTTGTCAGGTGTTTTTGGAGGCAAAATTATAAAATACATAATCCAGAAGCAAATATTCATGCTGCACAGAAATATTCAGGTTCAGATAAACTAGTTCTTGGTGGAAAGAACTAGTTTAATTTTACTTCTGCTCAAGCCGAACCACAAACGCGTTACGTTTTGGTAGTTTTTATTAAATTAATGTAGGCTCTGTAGTTTCAGCTCTTTCTTTGGACCTTTTACTGGATGTGACATCATACAAGACAGGAAGTGATAGATTCTGCCATATTTTTAAAAAGGCGTATTAAATCAGTGCCATGAATGACTCAACCAGGGATTTGCAGCGGAGTATCTGTGCACGAGGTGTGTGCATATGCACCATGTGACCCGTGGCGCCTCCTGACGAGGAGATTAAGCGCTTGGGTCGCCAGGTTAAGTGGATGTTCACACACGCTGAGACAGACGCTGGAAAACACCAAACACACTCAGCAGGATTTTCTTGGCAGTTTTCCACCACTGTCATGGCAACGCGACACACACAGGAGGCGTGACGGTTGTCAGGAGGAGGAGCCCTCAGGCAGGAAGTGAAGGTGGACACGAAGGTTAGTGAAGACCAGCAGCGATGACGATGTGTAGTAACCGCAGCCTTCCTGACCAATCCCAGATCTGCTTCTGCTTTAGCGTGAAAACATGACAGCACACACGCAGCAGGCCAGCAGCACAAAGCTCAACTTTAATCCTGGAAAGACCATTTCAACCCAATTAAAACGCAAATCCAGCAGCGAGCAGTGACGCCGACATGACGAATGTGACTAAGGAGTCACCAGCGACTAGCGGCGAACAGCCCCAGCGTCTTCAAACCAGAGACTGGTTATAACAATGGACGAAGCATTTGGTCACGTGACCCTTTGGTTTCGTTTAGCCGACGCTGGGTTGGGTGCTTGGCCAACGGTTACAGAGGAGGAAGTGACAGCTAGTGACTGGCTGAGCCAACTGCCAATCAATCATATTAGAAATACATTTATTGATGTATAAAAACTCTCCTGGCGTGTTACAAAAAAAGATTCACCCCCCTGAAAGTTGTCATGGATGTGAAATAAAGATGACCACCGAGACAAAACCCGCTGAACAACAACAGCAACTCTGAATTCAGTCTCATCGTTGGCGTTTCACCGTCCGTCACCGGAGTCCAGAGGAAAACTGGATTCATGGAGTCACGCGACTCTGAGACGAATCGGGTCAGTTTTGACCTCAGACCAAAACCGAAGCAGAGAGGCCAAATATATTTATACTATCTATTTATTTATATCATTTTAGAAGTGATCCCATCATTTATACCACATTTCTCTTTCCCTCCATGGTTCCTTTGTTCATCTACGGTAATTTGATTTTTTTCACTTTTTTTAAGGTATTTATTATTTTTTATTGTAATACTATAGTGTAGAACAACACCAAGTTACGACTATAAAGCTGCTTTATTTTTATCGTTTATCAAAACATGCACGACCACCAGGGTCTGGATCCAGACGTGTAGGTCCACTACCGACCACCAGGGTCTGGATCCAGACGTGTAGGTCCTCTACCGACCACCAGGGTCTGGATCCAGGCTCGCAGGTCCACTACCGACCACCAGGGTCTGGATCCAGACGCGCAGGTCCACTACCGACCACCAGGGTCTGGATCCAGACGCGCAGGTCCACTACCGACCATCAGGGTCTGGATCCAGACGTGTAGGTCCTCTACCGACCTCCAGGGTCTGGATCCAGACGTGTAGGTCCTCTACCGACCTCCAGGGTCTGGATCCAGACGCGCAGGTCCACTACCGACCACCAGGATCTGGATCCAGAACCACAGGTCCCTACCGACCACCAGGGTCTGGATCCAGACGTGTAGGTCCTCTACCGACCACCAGGGTCTGGATCCAGACGTGTAGGTCCTCTACCGACCTCCAGGGTCTGGATCCAGACGTGTAGGTCCTCTACCGACCTCCAGGGTCTGGATCCAGAACCACAGTTCTCTACCGACCACCAGGGTCTGGATCCAGACGTGTAGGTCCTCTACCGACCTCCAGGGTCTGGATCCAGACGTGTAGGTCCTCTACCGACCTCCAGGGTCTGGATCCAGACGTGTAGGTCCTCTACCGACCTCCAGGGTCTGGATCCAGACGCGCAGGTCCTCTGTATGTAGAATTAAAGCGATCTGAGTCGTCAGCAGCATTAGTAAATGTTATTTAATGCTCATCTTCAGCAACTGACTGATTCTGAAAAAAACAAAAAAAAACAAACAACCAAAACAGTAGATGCAGCTGAGAGACATGACAGCATCAGGATGGTGAATGGATGTTTTAGGAATATCTGGATTATGTGTCACGCCACCCTCGACTCCTCCTCGCTGTAGGACAACGCCATGACGCATTTAAAATTAGAGCTGAGGACGTGCACACTCAGCACGCGGGAGTCTTAGAAAGAAAGTAAAATTAAAGAGTGTTTCAGGGTGTACAGCAAGCCAGGGGATACCTGTAAAATACAGTGGAACCCAGTAGAAACCAGTGGAACCCAGTAGAAACCAGTGGAACCCAGTAGAAACCAGGAGGAACAAGTGGAATTCAATTCAATTTTTCAATTCAATTTTATTTATATACCATCTATTACAACACAAGTTGTCTCTAGGCACTTTCCAGAGACCCAGAGGAACCGAGTATAAACCAGTGGAACCCAGTGGAACCCAGTGGTAACGAGGAAACCAGCGTGGAGGTGTCTTTAACGTCAGATCTCTTCCAGGATGACGCAGATCTCCAGCTGCTCCCGCACACACACACCTACCTGCTATTTATAGAAGATGCAAAACAAAAGGAATCTAAAAATAAGAGACTGAACTTTTTACCCCAAACATCAAAACAACCGATTTCTAACCAGCAGAACAATCTCATCAGCCATTTTTAGCCGTCCATCAACGAGTTAACAGCTCACATGTGACCTGCTGTGACCTGTCTGGACAGGTGAACAGGGTGACGGCTGGAGAAGGCGTAGGGGCGGGGTTACGGGGAGGCGGGGTCTCCTTGGTACGGATCCCAGACACCAAAAAAAACTGGATGAACCACCTCTGACGTCACCAACTCCTGAAGCCTGCGTGTCAAAGCTCTGGTGAACACCATCTTAGAAGAGCTGACTCCGCCCAAATCTGGGTTATTAAAAAAACAACAAAAAAAACTGGGTGGAACAAACAAGCCTGGCAGGTACTAGGAACACGCCCACCTTGCCTTACATTACCTAGAGTGCCTATTCTAGATTAGCTCTGCCTGGACCCGGACTCTGCCAGGACCCGGACTCTGTCTGGACCCGGACTCTGCCAGGACCCGGACTCTGCCAGGACCCGGACTCTGCCAGGACCCGGACTCTGCTCTTTACGAACAAATCTGCATAACTGTAAAATACTTACCCATACCCATACCCATAATACCCATATCGGCAGCGCTCTCAAAGACATACAAATACGAGGCTCTAGGGGACGCCTAGCTGCAAGTTCAGCCTCCATATCTACAACTATTATTTTAGGAAATGTAGACATTTGTGTCATGAACAAGCACCAACCATCTAACTTCCAGGTTGAGTCTCATGTGGAACTAAGACTGGTTGGAGTTCCTCAACTGGCCTCTAGAGGCTGCAACACCGAGTCCATTCTGACATCAAGTTCAGGAACAGCGCTGTGTCCAATCAAAACTAGTTTGGACAAAATGACGCAATTTTAGCCAGTCAACTACAAAACCTGGATGATATTAAAATCATCGTCCTGCTGTCTCGATAGTTTAACTCACAACTTTCTTCAAGAAAGTTTTACCCGTCATGGCATCTGATCGCATTCAAATAGTAAACTCATCCCTTTTGTCAGGTGTTTCCCCCCAGACCTTGAAGACAGCAGTCATCAAACCACTGCTGAAAAAGAACAATTTGAACAAGTTGCTAATGCAAAACGACCGGCCCATCTCGAATCTTCTGCTCGTCAGTGAAGTTATTCAAAAATCTCTCTTTCAACAGATATTTACCTTCTTAACGCTGACCAGCCGCTTTGACGTCTTCCACTCCAGTTTTTGAGCTCACCACAGCACTGAGACTGCCTTGTCAGGGTGTTCAATGACATCCACATAAATACAGACTGTGGAAGAACCACAGTGCTGGTACTATCGGACCTCAGCAAAGCATTTGACACCGTTCACCAGGGTATATTACTACAGCGACTGGAGAATTGGGTTGAACTTTCTGGTACAATTCTTGACTGGTTTCAGTCCTACTTAAAGGACAGGGACTACTTTGTGCCAACAGGTAACTTTACTTTGGAATCAACAAAAATGATGTGGCGTTCCCCAAGGATCTATCCTAGGACCCCTCCTATTTAACGTCTACATGCTTCCGCTGGCTCAGATAACAATGAAGAAGAAGATAAGCTACCAAACTATGCAGACGACGCAACTTTTCAATTTTCAATGCCGCCAGGTGACAATGAGCCCACACAAGCGTTGAGTAGATGCAGAGAACAAATCAATGAGTGGATGAGCCAAAATTGTCTTCAGCTGAACAAAAACAAAACTGAAGTAGTTGTTTCGGACCAAAAAAGAGTTAGTTTATCAATCACTGAATGGTTTAGGACAGGGGTGTCCAAAGTCGGTCCTTGAGGGCCGGTGTCCTGCTCGTTTCAGATGTTTCCCTGCTTCAGCACACCGTTACACAAGTAGCTGCGTCATTAACAGACTTGCGTAGACCTTGATGATAATGATCACTAATTTGAATCAGGTGTGTTGATGCAGGGAAACATCTAAAACATGCAGGACACCGGCGCTCGAGGACCGACCCCTGGTTTGGTACCAAAGTACACAAGAGACTTGTTGCCATATGAACCATCCAGACCTCTCAGGTCTTCTGGTTCAGGTCTGGTCTGTGTCCCCAGAATCAAAACCAAACACGGAGAAGCAGCATTCAGCTTTTATGCTCCACAGATCTGGAACAAACTTCCAGAAAACCGCAGGAATGCTGAAACCCTCAGATCCTTTAAATAAAGGTTCAAAACTCCTTTGTTTACAGCTGCCTTTGACTGAGTTATTCAAACCATTCTGAATTTAAATTTAAACAGCATTAATGTCAGTACTAAACTGTGACTTTAGTTTACGTCTAACTGCAACTCAAACTTTTCATGTTTACATTATGTGACGCACCTTGAATTGCCTTGTGATATATAAATAAACATGCCTTGCCTTATAATTTACAGTTTATAAGTCACATTCAGACTTTTAATGTTTAAAATTTTAGAGTATAAAATGAGATATTCAGCTTCATTTCTTTCAAATGTACAAGTTTATAAATTCTGAGATTGTTTCTTGGAAATAAGAGAATTTACAAGTTCCGAATTTAAATTTAGCAGCTTTTTGTAAAAGAAAAAAAATTTCTCTTGCAACTTTGCAGAAATGTCAGAAATGTTGTTTTGTTGCATGTCCTGATCAATTTTAAGTTCATATTTAATTCTTTACTGATAAAAAAAAAAAATTGTGAGTTTATAAAATCAACTTTATCCTCGATCCATGAGTCAGCACAAAAGATTGAAAACACGGCGGCAAGGATGCAGAAAGATACGCGTAACTTTGTGACGACAGCAAACCCAGCTTCTACGTGTTCGTGCATTAAGCCGCTCTGCTCCAGATCAGTACAAAGTAAAATGTTACAAAGCTTTACGTATCGGTTTCACATTAAACAAAGGCTAAACAGCAGCAACATTTTAATATATCATCTAAAAAGCAGCCCATCGCTGCAGATAGTTTTGTAAGGTTTAAAATGTCACATTGCACAGAAATTACACAAAATAGTGTAGTGACGGTCACACCGTCGCTACAATAGGTTCCCCAAAACAGAACCTGAGACAGGACCCCGAAGTGGACAGAACCACTTTACCTACAGTCTCCAATCAAGACTGTAATTACCAGACTGTAACAGTGACCGTAACTAACAGACTGTAACTCCGTATCTTACCCTGAACTGCTGAAGAAAACTGAACCGTCTTTCATTCCAGCGTCGTGAATCTGTGACGGAGAAAATCTCCCAAGTTTTTCTGCCACTTTTAGTCAACACGAGAGCCCGTGCTGATGCTCCGGGCTCCAAACTTAACACAGCGGACGCTCCGGTCTGAGCGGAAACCAGGACGTCCTCCTCCGTCTCTGCTGTTTATCTGTCAGCCGCCGCGTCCAACCCGCTTCACACGCACACACCGTGTCCTCACAGAGGCGGACAAACCCACGCATACGCCACCGCTTACCTGTCGCTCAGTCCCGCATGTCGTCCTCTTACGTCTAGCCGACCCGCGGTCCTCCGGCACTCACGCGCACACACCTGAACTGACGTCTGGAGGCGGCACCATCATGCGTACAGACACGCGCAGAAACAAGAAAGGAGATAAATGAAATTAAAAAAAATCTAGAAAGAATCGTGAAATAGTCAGTTACACTGGGAAATTATTATCAGTTAAAATAATTGTTATGTTTTAATTTATATTTTGAACCCTTTTCAACAGGTTCTAAAAGTATGAGAAAGTTTAGTTTAATGACTCAGGGTCTGCTGCCCCCCACTGGAAGCATCAGGAAATGCAGCTTTATCTCGAAAACTACGAAGATTCAGCAACGTTTCAAGTAATTCAAGTAAGAAAACAGCAGTCTTCTAGAAATCTCCACCTGTGTGACCTTCTATCACAAATTACAGTGTACAATAAACAGCCACCAATCAAATCATCTGATATTCAGTTCATAGTTAATATAGGTAAAGTAGAACGCATAGTATCTTTTAATCAGAGGATTTTGGACTAAAAACAAAATTAAAACATTTTGTTGTTACTGGCGTCAGTATGAGAAAATCCAGTTTCAGATAAGCAACAACACATTTATTTCACCCCCTCGTTTGTCTCTAGAAGACTCTGGTCTACAGAGGAGTCAGTGACTGACAAGTGTCCAGGTCCAGACCATTATCCCTCCACCACCGTGCTTCTCAGTGGGTCTGATGTGTTTCTGCTGGTTTCCTCCAAACATGGTTCTGGACATTAAGACCAAACATCTCCACCTTAGTCTCATGTGTCCAGAGGACTTTGTTCCAGAAGTCTGCTGGGTTGTTCAGATGCAGGTCTGTGAACTTGTGAACTCCTCTAAACAAACCATCACTGTCTTGTTCAGCTTTGATGTGCAGCAACTGTGGCTCCTCTAAGACCACACTTGATGTCTTTCCCTCTTTGAATTGTGTTAATACACACCTGAATGCTGAAGTTGATCGGCTCTGTCAGAGTGAAATGTTTAGACGTATTAATTGTTCAGCAACATTTTAGATTTTATATGTCACTTGACAATTTCTTCTTTTACGAAGTGTAACTTTAATCACTCCTTTCATTTCAGAACTTTAAATAGTTATCAAATACATGTAATACAAAAACGAGCATGAAACCTCTTAAAATTGAATCCAGAACTTTGTTAAATATATGCTATTCTGCTTTTATTTAGTTCATGTTTATAACAGTTCTTAATGTTTTTATTTAGTTTGTGTTTATAACAGTTATTTATGTTTTTATTTAGTTTGTGTTTATAACAGTTCTTTATGTTTTTATTTAGTTTGTGTTTATAACAGTTCTTTATGTTTTTATTTAGTTCGTGTTTATAACAGTTCTTTGTTTTTATTTAGTTCATGTTTATAACAGTTCTTTATGTTTTCATTTAGTTTGTGTTTATAACAGTTATTTATGTTTTTATTTAGTTCGTGTTTATAACAGTTCTTTGTTTTTATTTAGTTCGTGTTTATAACAGTTCTTTGTTTTTATTTAGTTCGTGTTTATAACAGTTCTTTGTTTTTATTTAGTTCGTGTTTATAACAGTTCTTTGTTTTTATTTAGTTCGTGTTTATAACAGTTCTTTGTTTTTATTTAGTTCGTGTTTATAGCAGTTCTTTGTTTTTATTTAGTTCATGTTTATAACAGTTCTTTATGTTTTCATTTAGTTTGTGTTTATAACAGTTATTTATGTTTTTATTTAGTTCGTGTTTATAACAGTTCTTTGTTTTTATTTAGTTCGTGTTTATAACAGTTCTTTGTTTTTATTTAGTTCGTGTTTATAACAGTTCTTTGTTTTTATTTAGTTCGTGTTTATAGCAGTTCTTTGTTTTTATTTAGTTCATGTTTATAACAGTTCTTTATGTTTTCATTTAGTTTGTGTTTATAACAGTTATTTATGTTTTTATTTAGTTCGTGTTTATAACAGTTCTTTGTTTTTATTTAGTTCATGTTTATAACAGTTCTTGATGTTTTTATTTAGTTCGTGTTTATAACAGTTCTTTGTTTTTATTTAGTTCGTGTTTATAACAGTTCTTTGTTTTTATTTAGTTCATGTTTATAACAGTTCTTTATGTTTTCATTTAGTTTGTGTTTATAACAGTTATTTATGTTTTTATTTAGTTCATGTTTATAACAGTTCTTTGTTTTTATTTAGTTCATGTTTATAACAGTTCTTTATGTTTTCATTTAGTTTGTGTTTATAACAGTTATTTATGTTTTTATTTAGTTCATGTTTATAACAGTTCTTTGTTTTTATTCATTTTCAATATACGTACAGCGCCGGTATCTGAACGTCAGCTTCTCTCACCCTTCTCTTTATTGGGGTGTATTGGCCTGCAGGGAACATGGTTCTGCTGGGTTTTTATCAGTGGACATTGATGTGCTGTTTGTACGTGATAAACTACACACACGGCGGTTATGGATTCATATTACTACTGGCAGCTAGAATGGGGAACAGAAAGGTTTGTGGTCTATGAGATCTACTCAGGTGTAGCTTGAGTAACTGAGCTCCAACTTCTGAGGTAAACAGAAGGCATACATAACACAATGGCAAGAGGGAAAGACATCATACATCTGGCCCACATTACACTTATCATAGTGCCATGTGGGCTAGATGGGCCAGATGGATCCCAAAGTTCATGAATTGGATCAAAACTGGCTTTTACATGATATATGGCATGTGTTGTAAGGGCCACGTGTGGCCCACAGGGCTAAAGAACATGAAGAACCAGTCCATGTCCGGTGGATCTGTTGCTGGGTTGAGGTAGCTACACTCACCCAAGACAACACCGCCAGTCAAAGCCAAATGTGGGTCAAAGCAGGCTGCAGATGTGGGCCACGTTTGGGCTGAACATTTCCTATCTGGGTAACAACATCCCACTCAAACGCCCGCTCGCTCCTCACCTTTCTTTTCTCTTTCGACAAATGTCTGTGGTTTCAGTTCACTCACCTTAGTTTTCTGTTCAGTCTTCACCTGGAAGGACCCCCAACAGCTCCAGCTGTGGCTCAACCGCAGTTCCTTGTATCAAACAAGAAAAAAATGAAGGCAAAAAACGAGAAAAAAAACAGTGTAAAAGAAGCAATGTTAAGCCAGACCAGCTGGCTTAAAGAAGGAGGGGCACCCAGAGCCGGGCAGCGTTCGGATCTGAGCTCTCCGTGGACCGAGAAGCTGGTAGTCCACACGGCCAGGCTCCACCCCCCTCCAGCCCATCACACACCCGCTGACCTCTGAGTTCACGTCTGTGGGGGAGCATGCTCACCTGTCACTGCCATTTGCTGTATTTTTAGCTGTGAGGTGTCACTGATGCTGTCAGGCTGTGTGTGTTTCTGATGGGGGGGTCTCGGGCCTCTGTGGGTCCTGGTCTGACAGTCCAGGACCTCTTTCTCTCTCACACACACACCAGCATGTCCCAGATATCGACGCTCCGAGCATCTGCTTGGCAGTGGATTTACGTTCAGCTGTCCCATCCTGTCAGCTCCGAGCAGACAGAGGAGAATCATCTGATCATAGAAGGTCTCAGTATCCGACAAATACAACTTTAGATGGACAACATAGAACTTTATTAACCATTGAATTTTAAATTCATAAATAAAGATCAAAAAAATGAAGCTACATGAGCAACCATAAGTATCCACGCAATTCCTTAACTTGTAGATCCTCATTTAGCGGCAGGAACCCTCAGTAGGTGTTTCCTTCAGTGGCAGGAACCCTCAGTAGATGTTTCCTTCAGTGGCAGGAACCCTCAGTAGATGTTTCCTTCAGTGGCAGGAACCCTCAGTAGATGTTTCCTTCAGCGGCAGGAACCCTCAGTAGATGTTTCCTGTCTGACACCATCGGTGTCTCATGGTTGTGGAGGAATTCTGCTCCATTCTTTCCAACGTTTCTTCAGGTTATTGAGGTTTTTGGACATTCACTTCTTCACAGCTCTCTAAATGTCCCACCACAGCACATCTCAGCACATCCCATCTCAACCAGGTTCAGGTCTGGACTTTGACCAGGTCTTTCCAGAACCTTGATTATTTTATTTTTCATTATTCTGATGCAGATCTGCTGCTGTGTTTGAGATCATTTCCTGTCACATGAACCAGTTGCAGCCAATCTTGTTATCCAAGTCCTGCAAAACAAGTCCAGACCATCATGCCTCCACCACCGTGCTTGACAGTGGGTCTGAGGTGTTTCTGCTGGTTTCCTCTAAACATGGTTCCGGACATGAAGACAAAACATCTCCACATTGGTCTCATCTGTCCAGAAGACTTTATTCCACAAGTCTGCTGATTTGTTCAGATCTACTTTTGTGAGCCTCAGTCGTGGTTTCACAAGTAGGGTTTCTTCTGGAAACTCTTCCATACAAACTGTCCTGGTTCAGTCTTCTTCTGTCATGGACTTTAACATCTAACATGCTTAGTGAGACCTGTAGCGTCTGAAATGGAGTTGTTTGGTTTTTGGAGGGTAAATCTGATAAGAGTCTTGAATATTTTCCACTCATGAATAATCTATTCTGTAGATCAATGAAATCCATAAAGTTTGGACATGTGTTCCTGCGCATGTCCTGCTTTATGGTTTCAAATAAAACTAAATGTGACATTAAAAACGGCTCCTGTGTTTGGTTGAACTTTAGTGTTGGTGTAGGAGGAGGATGAGGAGGATGAAGAAGATGAAGTGCTGCAGAAACACAAATAATCCAGACAGACGCAGAAGCTTGTTGGAAAGAGAACCAGATGTGTGCAGAGATAATATTATTACTGGAAATACCAACGACGGTGTTGTCCAGCTCCTCTAAACCCCGGCTGCATGATTTAACTGCCTCCACACCCCCACAACCAGGCCTCCATCATCTATTACTCTTTCTGAGTCCATGAAACCTGAAGTTGGATGAGTGGAGTGTGTTTCAGAGGAGTTTTGTGTTTGTTGAGATGGTCTACTGCCGTTGGCGAGGACCGGGTGAAGCTGGGATGTCCGACAGATAAAGTTACTGTGAAAGCCATGAGCGGGTGTAAACTAATCCGTCCTCACCCAGCTGCCAGGCATAGTCCACGATCCAGGCCCTCAGCTGCCCCCCAGACCTCCGACATGTTTACCAGGACGGCTCTCACACAGAACACCGCTCCGAGACCTTTACTCCGGAGAAATTACGAACAAAAATCTAATTAACACAAAAATACACCAAAGGTAATTATATGAGTTACTTTTACAATTCAAGCTTGTTTACTAGTAAAAAACAAGGCTCTTTACCCACCTCTGAAAACCCAACAAATATGGGAGTACAGAACCCTACATTTCCTCTAGAGACCACTAGGGTGTGGATCCAGACCTGCAGTTCCTCTAGAAACCACTAAAGGTTTGGATCCAGACCTGCAGTTCCTCTAGAGGCCACTAGGGTCTGGATCCAGACCTGCAGTTCCTCTAGAGACCACTAAAGGTTTGGATCCAGACCTGCAGTTCCTCTAGAGACCACTAGGGTGTGGATCCAGACCTGCAGTTCCTCTAGAAACCACTAAAGGTTTGGATCCAGACCTGCAGTTCCTCTAGAGACCACTAGGGTGTGGATCCAGACCTGCAGTTCCTCTAGAAACCACTAAAGGTTTGGATCCAGACCTGCAGTTCCTCTAGAGACCACTAGGGTCTGGATCCAGACCTCGAGTTCCTCTAGAGACCACTGAAGGTCTGGATCGTGACCTGCAGTTCCTCTAGAGACCACTAAAGGTTTGGATCCAGACCTGCAGTTCCTCTAGAAACGACTAAAGGTTTGGATCCAGACCTGCAGTTCCTCTAGAGGCCACTAAAGGTTTGGATCCAGACCTGCAATTCCTCTAGAGACCACTGAAGGCCTGGATCCAGACCTGCAGTTCCTCTAGAGACCACTAAAGGTTTGGATCCAGACCTGCATTCCCTCTAGAGAACACTAGGGTCTGGATCCAGACCTGGAGTTCCTCTAGAGACCACTAAAGGTCTGGATCCAGACCTGCAGTCCCTCTAGAGACCACTAGGGTTTGGATCCAGACCTGCAGTTCCTCTAGAGACCACCAGGGTCTGGATTCAGTTAATCTTGGAGTCGCCCTCCATTGAGCTCCATGTTAAAATGTCCTAGTCTAGAAATCTAGACGTACCGCGAGTACATTTAAATTTGCTCTGCAGGTACGTCTGGAACAGAAGACGGCGGTAAACGTTTAACTTACTCTTCTACACAACTCCGCCTCCCGTCGACTCGTTTCTCTGAATGTGTCACCTTGTTCAGAATTAATGTAACATGTCGTTAGTTAGCGTCACGGTTTTGGGCGAGTTAAGTTAAAATAGGTAGTTTGAGGTAACTGAGGTTAGATGGTTTACTCCAACCAACTGCCGGCTGTCTGTTCCACCCATATGCCCATTTTTGGATGAAATGCAGGCTGGGCGGGGTCATAATTCTGGTAATTTTTCTGCCAGTAATTTGTTGCGTCGCCTGCAGCCTCATCTGAACAAGAAAAACTGGTATTTGAAATGTCAGCTGATGATCAACATAGAAGACGACTGCTGGAATGTCAGTCATTTTCTGGTGTAGGTTCCCTCATGGAGGTCGTGCAGGTGCAGGTCAGTCTCACAGGTGATGTCACAGGTCACGGCAGCCACCTGGACAACGACGTCACATGTCCAGAGGAGATCAATCCTTCCAGACTCAACTCCAGCTGGGAGACTGTCTCGCTGCAGACGTTTCTGGCGAGATAAACCATTTAACATGTCGACTTGATGGCAAAAGCAAACATTTTTTTTTGTTCCAGACTGTAAATATGTTTATTTCTGCTCTAAAGTTGGACTTTTTAACATGGAGGTTGATGGAGGTCGACTTGCTTTTGGAGCCTCCAGCGGCCAGTCGAGGAACTGCAACCAAACTTAGTTCCTCATGAGACTCGACCTGGAACTTAGATGGTTGGCGCCTGGTCCTGACCCACAATTAGGTGTCCCCTCAGAGGCGAGTCATGGGCGGGGCCAGCGCGTCCCGCCACCCCCCATCAGTAGTGTAAAAAGGACAAGCGACGCACTAGATTCAGGTGTTAAACGTGGGGTTTCTAAAAGAGCTGGTGAATGTGTTCACGAATCCATGTTACTTCAGGAATTATCCAATCAGAACGAGGAAAAGGTTTCAGTTTCCAAGATGGTGACGCGGTAGTCCTGCTTATGTGAGCTCCTCCTGCTCCTGGAGATCCAAACTGCTTTGAATTAGCTTTGTCATTCAGAGCAGGACTTTCACAAGGGAGCCTGATCAGGGAGGGGTTAACCAGACAGTTTTTTGATTATAATTATAGTACAGAGAACCCCCTCCCCCCGAGTCCGAGGAACTCCGGTGAAGTGGTCTCATCTGAAGCCAGAGTCTGAACCGAGCAGCAGCATCTCCTCCAAACCATGGAGCAGTCAGAGCTCGTCAAGGACGGCCGCTCTGGAGTATTTTTAGCAGCTTCATCAACACCGATTACTACAACCAACACAAGAGTGTGTGGTCTGGTGGAAACCACAGGGGGGGCGACTCTGAGGCTGTAACTAGGGAGGAATTGGGTGGGGTTATTTCTGGAGCATGTGTCACTCCGGTCCAGCACCGACAGCTGAGCATGTGCCAGAGTCCAGGCAAGTCGCCGTCCCCGTGGTAGTGACCAGATGCAGGTCCGGATAAGCAACCGTGGTGCTGACCTTCAGTCAGAGCTGTCACACTCAGAGGTTTCTGTCAGGCTTTTATCACAGCTTCACCGGTCTCCTTCACAAACCTCCGCTCTGCTGCAGCGAGTCCTCCACTGTCTGATCGATCCAAGTTATAACCACAGCAAACCAGCTTAGTGAACCTCGGTCCAGACAGCTGAGGAGCTGGGACGGATCAGATCACCACCAGAGGCTTTGACCTGAAGCCTGCAGGGCGACAAATGACGCAGAAGCCCTGAGGAAACGCCTGAAACGTTCATCTCTGCGGCATCAGGTTTACACACCAGACAGAAACCCTCACAGACGTCACTTCACTGCCAGAACTAGCCGTCTATGAAAGCAGATGTTTCAGCAGGTTGCTGGCCTGCAGGGTTCAGGGGTGTGTTAACACAATGCCAAGGGGGAAGGACAACAGCAACGGTCTTAGAGAAGCAACTGTTGCTGCACATTAATCTGGAAAGGATTATAAAACCGTTTCCAAGGTAACTGGAGCTCAACGTTCTACAGAAATAAATATTATTCAAGTGGAAAACATTCAAGACAATCTTCCCAGGAGCAGATTTAACCTCCAATAACCAAAGGTCTCCATCACAGTAACACACACACACACACACACACACACACACACACACACTTTAGATTCTGGTGGAGAACATTCCTGTCCTCCTGTTTTAGACACGAACTCAAAGAAGTGAAAGCTCTCAAATTTGCTGTCAAAACAAATATTTATTGAGTAAAAAATAAATAGAAAATTCAAACATGACACATCAAAACACAGACAGTGAAAATGTTGGGAATCAGTGTTTTTTCTGAGTCCCGCTTCAGGAATGACGTCGGAGAACCTGCGAGACGAAGCTTGTTCTCCTCATGAGGTCCACCGGCAGGATTCAGCCATTTCCGCCTCACCTGGTCAAGCAGTGGAGCACCAATGACCTCCTCAAACCCTCTGGTGATAACGAGTCGAGTTAAAAAAGAAAGCGTGCAGGTGGATGAAGCGGATGCCGTCCCTTCCACAGCCTCTAGAGGCAGCGGCGCCACGCAGTCCAGAATCCTCCAGAAGGCAGAGATGGTCCTCAGGAGTCTGCAGTCATTATGGCGAGGAACTCGTCCTGGTTGACTGAGGAGAAAGCAGCCATTCAGATGCTGACCAGCAACAACTCAACCACTTCCAGAACGTCACTACAGCTGCGGTAACTTGTGTATTTATCTGACCACAGTAAGAAGATGTTATGTTGTGTCATGACAGCAGAAGATTCAGATCTGATCTGTGAATTGACTTTATTTTCCAGGAAACCTGAGGAGTCTCCACACCAGCTGAGACATAAAGGAAAAGTCAGGAACCGCTTCCCCGGCAACCATATCATCCAGACAGTCCGCCGTCACCGTGTAAACAACAGCAACATATCCGAGTACTGGACAAGCGACGGTTACAAACGTCTGCTGCATCATCGCGACACAACTGAAAAAACTAACTAAAAATGGTCCTAATGGAGACCATCAGTAAGTACACGCATCATTATCTGTGACGCAGCTCAGCTTTTAATCACAATCATTACAATGATCGTCAGAATAAAAATGAAACCATTTATAATCAATAACATTTAGGCAAGAATAAAATAATAAAAATTACGTTCCTGCCAACATTAAATGATTAAATGATTTTGATGGAAATGTTATTTTAACTGCTGATATGAGACACATTTATTATCTGTGGAGTAAAAACAAAAGTGAATAAATAGACCCGGACCAGGGGACCAGCTGGAGACTAGGAGGGTTCAGAGAGACCCGGACCAGGGGACCAGCTGGAGACTAGGAGGGTTTCAGAGAGACCCGGACCAGGGGACCAGCTGGAGACTAGGAGGGTTTCAGAGAGACCCGGACCAGGGGACCAGCTGGAGACTAGGAGGGTTTCAGAGAGACCCGGACCAGGGGACCAGCTGGAGACTAGGAGGGTTTCAGAGAGACCCGGACCAGGGGACCAGCTGGAGACTAGGAGGGTTCAGAGAGACCCGGACCAGGGGACCAGCTGGAGACTAGGAGGGTTCAGAGAGACCCGGACCAGGGGACCAGCTGGAGACTAGGAGGGTTTCAGAGAGACCCGGACCAGGGGACCAGCTGGAGACTAGGAGGGTTTCAGAGAGACCCGGACCAGGGGACCAGCTGGAGACTAGGAGGGTTTCAGAGAGACCCGGACCAGGGGACCAGCTGGAGACTAGGAGGGTTCAGAGAGACCCGGACCAGGGGACCAGCTGGAGACTAGGAGGGTTCAGAGAGACCCGGACCAGGGGACCAGCTGGAGACTAGGAGGGTTCAGAGAGACCCGGACCAGGGGACCAGCTGGAGACTAGGAGGGTTCAGAGAGACCCGGACCAGGGGACCAGCTGGAGACTAGGGGGGTTTCAGAGAGACCCGGACCAGGGGACCAGACGGAGACTAGGAGGGTTTCAGAGAGACCCGGACCAGGGGACCAGCTGGATACTAGGGGGGTTTCAGAGAGACCCGGACCAGGGGACCAGACGGAGACTAGGAGGGTTTCAGAGAGACCCGGACCAGGGGACCAGCTGGAGACTAGGGGAATTTCAGAGACCCGGACCAGGGGACCAGACGGAGACTAGGAGGGTTTCAGAGAGACCCGGACCAGGGGACCAGCTGGAGACTAGGGGGGTTTCAGAGAGACCTGGACCAGGGACCAGCTGGAGACTAGGGGGGTTTCAGAGAGACCCGGACCAGGGGACCAGCTGGAGACTAGGGGGGTTTCAGAGAGACCCGGACCAGGGGACCAGACGGAGACTAGGAGGGTTTCAGAGAGACCCGGACCAGGGGACCAGCTGGAGACTAGGAGGGTTCAGAGAGACCCGGACCAGGGGACCAGCTGGAGACTAGGAGGGTTTCAGAGAGACCCGGACCAGGGGACCAGCTGGAGACTAGGAGGGTTTCAGAGAGACCCGGACCAGGGGACCAGCTGGAGACTAGGAGGGTTTCAGAGAGACCCCTCAGGTGGTGAACCTCAGTTTCCAAACTTTATCTGCGTTACCTACTAACTGCTGGTGGAGCTGACAGATGTGGGGCAGCGGTCACTTTTCGAACACCACCAACTTACTTTCTCCATCTCCGTCGGTGTCAAACTCATCGATCATGCTGCGCAGCTCCTCGTCACTCACGTTCTCCCCGAGTTCTCGAGCGACTCGCCTCAGGTTCCTCAGGCTGATCTTCCCAGACTCGTCATCGTCAAACAGCTTGAAGGCCTTCAGGATCTCCTCCTTGGGGTCTCGCTCCAGGATGCGATCTGCCACTGTGGACGAAGCCAAGCGCGTTTATCTCGTCCTAGTAGGTCGGTTCGCTCCGAGGAAAAGCTGTGACGACAAACTCACCCACTTTGCTGAAATCCTCGAAGGTAATTTTCCCATTTCCCTCTCTGTCGTAATCCTTGAGGATCTTCATAACGTCCACCTTCTTCACCTCAAAGCCCAGAGCGCGCATCGCCACCTGGTGGACGTTCAGAAGGAGACTCAGGTGTTGATAAGGTTCAGAAGTGATGCTGTTAGCTGGCAGTTGGTCAGCATGAGTCGTTTTTAAATTTGTTATTAAAATAAATCTGACTTGAGTTGATGATAGCTACCAACCTGACTAAAATAACTAAAATAAACAACCTTAATTTTACACAAATGCATGGTTTAACAATTTTACCCGATGAGAAGAATGGATGAGAGAAAAAAAAACATGTTTTAGAACCAAATCAATAGACACATTTACTGATAATCAATGCACCGATCGGCTACGCACAGACGCCGCTCCCACCTTGAGCTCATGGTAGTCGATCTCTTTATCTTTGTCGGTGTCAAACAAGTCGAAAGCTTCTTTGATTTCATGTTTCTGGTCCTCGGTGAGCTCTCTCCTCTTCTTACGTTTGCTTTTGTCACCGTTGAGTTCAGCTCTGAAGAGACAATAAATGTACATTACCTCCATCTTCACATGGCCAAAGATCCTGATCTAAAATCACGAATTAAAATGAAGAAATGTGAACAACTATCAGGTGTATTTGAACAAATCTGGAATCTAAACAAAAAGGTCACACGTAAGATTCTAGAAGTGTAAAATTAAGGAGTAGCAACAATACATTTCACTTTTAGATCAAATCTCACTTCTAATGTTTTGAGTATTTGACTCTTCAAACCAGTTGTCTCCGTTGTGGTCCATCATCCAGCTGGTCCTTAATGAGGTGAACCCCTGATGTTCCTGCTCTACAGTAACATGTCTGATCTAACATCTGTACCTCTCAGCAACTACAAGGTGTATTAAATACATGTGGGACCTCTCTGCTGAGGCTGATGCCCCACAACCGGAACCTGGATAAGAGGAAAATCATGGATGACGGCTGGATGGACGGATGGGTGGACAGATAGATGAACAGCCAGATAAATGGAATCACTATTCCCTCCACTTGTCTCTGCTCAGCCAAAATGCTTATTCATTCATCCATTGATGATAGATTATGTTCAATAGTACATATATGATTTATTATTGTATTATAACATTTCTATAAAATCACTAAATACTTTGTCTAGTAACAAAAAAAAAATAAACACATTTATTGAATAAAGTACGTTTACTGACCTGACAGTATTCAACATTATTGAAATGTTACACATTCTGATGATATTCTAAGACAAAGTTTTAAACAGCAGCTGACACGTGCACTCAGGTGATTTGCTGCCGCCATGTGGTCAGAGGTGGTACTGCAAATAGGGTCGCTTTAATCTGTCCTTACTAATCTCATGTACCTGTATAAATTCATAAAATGTAATTAAATGTTAAGATTAAGTTAATATTTAGTTAAATATTATATAATGCAAATTAATGTTGACAGATACACTGAAATTCCTACAAAAATGTCAAGGAATTTAGTAAAAACAGTTTGATTTTACTCCAGATCGAAAACTATAATCAACCGGAGATTAACAGCGAGACATTTTACAGCTAAAACAGTTTGTTGTGCAACAGTTTTTAATTTTAAGCGTCTGAAAACCGGAACTTTGCAGTGAAATCACAACACCGGCAAACCGCGGTGAAGTTCGCTTCAGGATGATGTTCAGCTCGAATTCACTTTTATTCAACGTTACATGTCCCACGTGACTCTTACGTCGAAACGAATTGTGGGGCTCCTTATACCAAAAGACACTTTTTATTTCATTGCATTTAAGGCTGAGTACTGAGTTTCAGCAGCCCTGATGCATGTTGGGAGTTTGGCCCACAGGTGAGGAGCAGAAAAGCGTGGACAGGTGTCTGTAAGTCCTGCTGAGACACCAGCCCTTTAACCCTCCACATGTTCCTCAGGTGACAACGGGCCGACGTCACTACTGTCTTAATGTGGCTGGTACAGTTCAGGTCCGAGTCCAGAACCGGTCCCAGACTTGGATCTTGGTTTTTAGCTTTACTGCCTGAAGCTGAGTGATGATGTTTAATCTTTCTTTCTTGGCTCCAAAACCTAATATTTCTGCCTTCTACTACTAACAAACTAAGACAGTAAAGCCTACTTTATAACAGTCCTGCTTCATACGTACATTTTTAATTCACTTACATCCATAACAGTAAAAATAAACGCTGCAAAACACACTGTCGCAGTTACTAAAATTAATACATGAAAATTACTTTTTTTAATCGCTTCATAATAAATTAAAAAAGCTCTCAGGTGCAATGAGGGCAGGTAAATCTCGCTGCTTGTCTCGTTAGATGTGAACTCTATTGTGAAAGTGTAAACTTTACATTTAATTAATAGGAAATAACCTCCCTTAAATTCAACACAACCAGGTTTAATTATCGGGCCGCCGCTCGGCTTTGGTTGGGCGTCTCCAGGTCACGTGACGCGGTCAAACGTCCGACCTGAAACCAACTTCACCGCAGCACCGGCTGTTGAGCTACCGCTGCTAACGCGACCGGTTCGCGGTTCAGTGGGACCAAACGGGTGCGTCCGGATCCCAAACACCGTGGGTACCGGCTGCGGGACGGCTTACCTCAGAGACAGACTCATTCCGGGTGGATTTCGTGGTCTAAAACCCGAACTTTGTCGTGTAAACGCGCAGTTATCGCTACTCAGTCAAGACAACAACAAATCCGTTTATGCGCGCTCATACCGGACACTGCGATTGGTCGCTCAGCAGCAGTAAAGTGCGCACTGATTGGTTGACGTCACTCGGAACTCTTCTTTTTACGCTGTTGAGGCTGAGCTGAGCGCTGGCGCCGCCTGCTGGTCATGTTGGTTGGACCTGGATTTTCTCTGTCACAGCAAAAATAAGACGGAACCTCTCCTGCCATTCTTGCCAGATGAGCCCAACATCTCAACAAGGATGTCCTGCTGCCTTTCTGACATCTCCTCATGGATGAAGGAATGTCACCTTCAACTAAATGTATCCAAGACTGACATCTTGGTCGTTCCTGCCCATCAGTCTGTCCACCAGAACTTAAACCTTTCAAGGTGGTGGAAGGTCTGGGTGTCATGGTTGATGAGCAGCTTCTCTAACCAGGACTAAGCAGAGGTCAGCGTTGGACTTGGGCTGTAGCCTCCGGCTGGACCAGCTGAGGTCCTCCCTCCCTCAGTATCTTCATGAAACAAACCTGGCAAATAAAGCTGATTCTGAGTCTGACGTAAACGGTCCTGCTGAAACCTTCAGAAATCAGCTGATCAGCTGGTTGTAGCTCTGCTGACGTTTGACACCTGTACTTTTGGTATGTTCTGCTGCTTGTGCATAAATACATGTTGGGTTTAAGCTTTAAAAAGTTTTTTTTTTATAAATAAATGTGACTGTGACAAGCTGCTGATTATTCAAATCAAATCCAGTGAAAGCTCAGACGTCCTGCCTCTGACCTCGTCCACCACACCTCCACCTTCAGACAGAGCCACTGCTTCATGGGTCCACCTGGGGGTTGTGGTGGGGGGAGGAATAATGACCCACGGATGTTCCTCGTCCAGGATCGCTGGGTCATAGAGGCAGCTTTCCGAGGAGCCGCCGCCCAGACACGCGTATGAATGCAGGTCTATGTCAGGAATGGGGGCGGAGTCTCTGTCAGGGAGGAGTAAGGTGAAACCTCAGAAAGCAAAGCAGTGTGGGTAATGCTAAGAACCCCCCGATTCAACAGTTTGTAGATTCTCTATCAGCAGCCAGAACTTGAAGCTTCTTCTATGTGGACCAGAAAACTGCTAAAACGTGTTTTTCTAGAGGTATGGACGCCGGCTGATGGTCAGTTCATCAGGGATGGCTGCACTTAACTCTTAAATCTAAATACAGTGAAGCTCCCTCCAGGTTTCTCTGTACTTGTCCATCAACATTCTCAAAGCAAATACGGCACCTGTAGTCCTCTTTCTTGGTATGAAGCCACACCGTTGTCCACAAATCCTCACTTCTGTCCTTAGTCGAGCTTCTACGACTTCCCCACAGCTTCGTCGTTTGGTTCATCAACTTTGTTCCCTGTAGTCGCCACAACTCTGAACATCTCCTTGTTCTTAAAGATCAGCACCATCACACTTCTCCTCCATCCCTCAGACATCTTCTCGCTCTCTAAGATCTTGTTGAACAACAGAGTCAAAAACTCTACTGCCACCTCTCCCAGACACTTCAGACCTCCACAGGTACTTCATCAGGACCAACGGCTTTTCCCTCTTCCTCCTCTTCAGTGTCCTCCTGACCTCACCTTTACTAATCATTTTCCTCGTTCATCAACTCTTCAAAGTTCTCGTCCATCTTGCTGTCACACTTCTGGTTCCTGTCAGAACTTTTCCCTCTTCATCTTTCACCACCTGACCTGCTGCACCTCCTTCCATCTCTGTTTCTCTGCTTCTCCAACCTGTACAGATCAGTGTCTCCCTCCTTACTGTCCAACCATCATACAGGTCATCACACGTCCTTTGTTTGACCTTCACCACCTCCACCTTCACCTGACGCTGTATGTCCCTGTACTCCTGCCTCCATATACACTCCTGCACCTCCTCATTCCACCACCAAGTCTCCTTCTTTCCTTCCTTCCAGGTGACACACTAAGTGTCCTGCCCGTCTCCCTGATCACATCAGCTGCAGTTGTCCAGTCATCTGGAAGAACCTCCTGACCACCCAGATCCTGTCTCAACTCCCCCCTGAAAGCCACACAACGCTCTTCTTTTCTCCACTTCCACCACTCTGTCCTCTGCTCTGTCTTTGTCCTCTTCATCTTCTTCACCACCAGGGTCATCCTCCACACCTCCATCCTCTGCTGTCTGGTTACTTTCTCCTCTAGCACTACTTTGCAGTCACTGATCTCCATCAGGTGGCAACATTAAACATCACAATTTCCAGGTTCAGACTCATCACTCTGACACTCTTTTCACCTCCAGAACATTCCTAACAAGCCCATCCTTAAAGATAACTCCTATTTCATTCCTCCTCCCATTGGCACCATGATAGAACAGCTTGAACCCTCCTCCTAAGCTCCTGGTCTTGCCACCGTTCCACCTGGTCTCCTGGACACACGGTACATCCACCTCCCTATCCCGTCCCTACTCTCAGTCCTGGACTCTCGACGTTTCCTCTTCTCTCTGCCTACGGACTCGCCTTCCTCCTCTCCTGACAGTTGCTATCTGACATTGTATTTGTCTACTGCAAACCTCTATGATTATTTAGTTTTTACAAAAACATCAGATTATAAGGATGAGGTACTAAGACGGAGACGAAGATGGCGGCAGAAAACCGGATCAGCCAGAGCTCCTTCATGTGATGAATTGTGAATGGACACTGAGGTAAATGGGGGTTATCGGGGGGGCTGAATGTTGAAGTCTAGTGTTTTTGTTCATTCATGTCGTTGGACCCGTTCCCCTCAAGCCCACCCTGACCCGGCACAAAGGCCCCCTGTCTGGTCATCTGCACACATGTACGACTGCTGCGTGGAGGCACCACACGCTTCACTGCTCATAAGACAGGAATGAGATGAAAGAAATAAAGAGTTTGTGAGGACTTCTGAATAAGATATTGATTTCCTGCTGCACTTAAGTATATATGAATTTACGTATGACATCACTGAGTACATGTCTGGTATGAGGTCAATGATTTAAGTTTTAAAACTTAACAGTCAGGTTTTAAGTGCTTGAACAGAGCTTTAACAACCAAATCCTTCTGGAGGAGTCGAACTGCAGACCTCAGTCACTCAGGCTTGTGGAGTATTTACAGGCTGATTTATTCATTGATCCCAGCCGCCCCGAACCGATCAGACGCGTTACCACCAGTCACATTACCATGACAACAGAGAGAACTGGCTGAGCCTCACACGGGGATAGATGTATTGGCGAATCTGTGATTGGGGTTTAGAGGACCAACCAGCTGATGAAATTAATGCTCATGGAAGCAGAAAAAGGATTAAAAAATGTAGAGGTCCTGGTACGATTGCTGGAGCAGAACTCTCCCTGGAACAAATCCCACTTACGACCAACAAACCAACCAATGAACCAAACTCCTGCTGCATTTGTCCAGGGACTGAATGACCAGTCAGTACCCCGTACTGCTGAAGGGCCCCCAACAGGGAACACCGAGGGACACGGTCTAATGCCTCCTCCAGGTCCACATAACACATGTAGACTGGTCAGGTAAACTCCCATGCTCCCTCCAGGATCTTAGCAAGGATAAAGAGATGGTCTAGTGGACGGAGGGACGGACGGACGGACGTCATCCAGGGCCTCTGCTCCTTCGTGGGACCTCATCGGTCCGGATCCCTTTGGCGTGCTGTGAACCAGCATCTGCGCTCTGGCTCCGCTCTCTCTTGTCAGCCTGGTTGAACAGTTGGCTGAGCGGTTTTACTAGACGAGGCTGCTCTCAAACCGATGCGAGTGTGAGAGATGGGATGTCTGGAGTCATGTCAGCTGATCTGTGTCCACGTACGTATTTATGTGGCGTAGAAGAATAAAGCTGACCGGAGCAGTTTCACCGGCCTCGTTAGCTCCACCTCAGCTGCTCTGCTACGTTTCTGACTAAGCCCATCAAGTTAACGGCCACATTGACTTTGGAGTCGTTAGGCTCTCAGGCTGATCGCTGACCTTTTCCACTTTTTATGACTTTAACCTTCGTGGGAAGCTTGCTGACCGTAACAAAACGGTTGATGGTTTCAGAGCAGCAGAAACAATGACGGCTCGTTTGGTGTCCTGCTCTGAAAAAAGGCACGAATCCAGACTTGTACAAACGTATGACAACAAAGCAGAGAGTCCTGAACAAACAGTCCTTTAATGCATTTAATGCACGCGTGAAAAATTAAAATAACCTTGTTTCATCTGGAGGCACTAAGAGCTAACCTTCCAGCTGAACTCCTCCATCACGCAGAAGTTCTGCTCTAAATGGGGCCCTTAAGCAGAATGTGGCCCAGGGCCCCCAGAAACCTGGAGCCAGCCCTGTAACTCCCTGAACTAAGAGTAAACACAACGCCCAAAACACACGGGAGGAATTCAACAGTTTTCCTTCTGAATGTCTGGTTTACGCCAGGCTGCTCGTCTCTCTGAGAACATGTGGTCTAGTGAAAAATGTCATCAGTGTGTATTCAACGTAATTAACGCTGGCTGCTGTGACAAATCATTTACACAATTCTGACTGAGCCTCTGGAGCAACTCTTAACAAACTTCATCCATCAAAATTGACAGGCAACAATCTGGTTTGGTCTGGAGCTGAAGCACTGCGGGTCTGGAGGACGTTTGTGATGGTTGCAGACTCAACAGTTCGGCATCTCTGGCCTCTGTGTTTTACGGTCTGTTTCTGCAACAAGGCTTTGGTCCCTCCAAACAGCAGATGTTCTGGTTTAAACACAGAAAAATAAAAAGGACGGGATGCTCGGACAGCAGTAATCCGAGCTGTAAATCAAAGGCTGGAGAAGCTTTTAAACAAAGATAAACTCAGACAGACGGAGACAGAAGGAGGGATGGATGGATGGAAACAGTACCAGGATGACAGGAGTCACTGGTTCTGGGACGGGTTTGTGATGAAACATTCCCTGCAGCATGTGGCTTTTCTGTGAGACACCCAGGAACTGTTTTCCGTTAAATTAAAGACAGATTTGAACAGCAGGCCACATCCCATTCAGCTGAGTCCTGGAACGAGGCAGGAAATGAGGAAGTTCAAGTTCAAACAGTTCAAGTGGGGTCTTACAAACTCCAGGAACCAAGAACAACAGCGTCATTACAGTTGTTGAAAAGTGGAACCAAAAATCTCCTGTGGCCAATCCCAAGTACCGCCTCACTGCTTGTCTACGGTTCGGCGGTTTCAGCCAGGTGCTGCCAGCCATGTCATTGATGGACTGACCATCAGCAGCTCTGCAGACCTCTGGATAAACATTCAGGTGTGTGTTAACACAATGCCAAGAGGCAAAATCATCAGTAATAGTGTTAGAGAAGCAACTGTTGATAGTACAAGCTATAAACCAATTTCCACTTGCACCCGGCAGAAGCCCTGAAAATTAAAAGTCGACAAACGGAGACACGAACATTGAAGCCGTCGTCACTTCCATGGTGTAAACCTACGTTGGAACAGTGACAGTTGTACCAGTTTCTAGTACATACTGGTTACTGCACTGCATGTGGTGTGTGTGTGGTATATCTAACACTACGACTACAAACTCTGGTATCATTTCATTTCCAATCTCGGTGTCTTACAGTGTCACGAGAGCAACAAATGTCGTAATCATAGACTGTACAAAACAGAGGACGAAGCATTCAGTCACGTGACCCGGTGGTTTCTTAAGACCGGTTTTCAAGTCTTTGTACGAGGCTCCACAATGTTGCTCAGCAAGTCGACGGGAACAATCAATTATATTAGAAATAAATGCAGTATTTCATACAAATTCTCCAGCGTGATGTAAAAAACCACCCCCCTCAGTGGTCATGGGTGTGAAGTCAAACGATTGAGACCAGAACGTTTTTTTCTACTGTCAAAGTGCACAGACGCTGCTGGTTGGAGGTGTCACATCCCAGCATCTATAATCACCTTAAAAAGATGCTTTAACTGTTTGTTTGGTTTTCTGTCCGTCGTTATTTTAGACTAATCACATAGACGTTATATTGTATGCTGACTGGTTTGCCCCCTTTAAGGTTCAAAGTTCCTTCAAGGTTAAAATTTAATGCGAGAAACGTAACACATCAGCGTTTCTTTCTACATCCTGATGTAGTTCTTCCTGCAGGCGCTGCAAACTCAGCTGCAACATCCAGAATTAAAGGAAATTAGAGGAAAAACACAGACAAGAACATGTAAGAACTTCACTGTGAAGAGATGAAATTACGACTAAGATCTGCAAGTTTTTTTTAAACCTTTTTCTTTCAATATTTCTTTCAAGATTAAAAATGTCAGAATTTTATTTTTTGTTTTGTTATTTTCCATTTTTTAAATTGAGAAAGTTGGAAATTCTAACATTTTTTCTTAGATATTTGCAGGTATTTTTAAAGCTTTAATGCTCTGTCAAGTAGCTCAGCCGAAGAACATTTACAGTCATCACATTTATCAACACATTTATCTGCTGATCCAGATCAAGTCGGGTTTGATGTTCTCGTCCACAAATCCAAATGTTCTACTTCTTAAAGATTGAAGCGTCACGTGACCCAGGACCCAACAACCTGGAAGAAAGACAAAGCCACGGCGGTGACGCCACGGTCGTGGGTGCGGTTTTCCTCTTTCCAACCTCCTTTCACGCGCCTCGGGGGCGTTCACCGTCGCATCCAGGGGGAGGAGCTTGCGCTGGAGCTGACGGGAACGCGCGCCGCCTCCTCATCCACCTTGAGGCGCGCAGCCGCGGCGGTTTCAGTTGTTGGCTGGTTCTGGAGAGTCTGGACTTCCATCTACAACAGAAACAGGTGAGCGGCTTCATTTCCGGCTCTTTTTGACCTTCCTCGTGTTTTTATTAACACCCGTGCGTGTCAGCCTGGTGACGTCATAAAGCTTTTCTTCTTGCAAAGATGCTGGATTTTATTGGTAATTATAAGAAAACAACTACAATCCGCTTCAGGTGCTTTTATAAAACAGAAAACAGATTTTCAGGAGCCAAAAGGGGGACAGTTTAGTTTTTTAAGTGTAACTTGTGAATTAAACACCTAATTCATGCAATTTTTCTTTTTATTTGTGAAATCTTTGTTTTCCTGTAAATCTGTTATTTATTTACCAATAACGACTTACATTATAACAACCATAAAGACCTAAATCGTCTAAAATGTGCATGAATATAATACAGAATACTTAACATAAAATAATAACCAACAGATCAACCGTGTTGTTAATTATTAACAGATTTATTTAAAATATAAGCTGGCATTTACTGAAGCTGGTTTAGTTTTAACTTCCATGGGTCTGAAACTGTTTTCTTTGGACTGAGAAAGAAAGAAAGACTGCAGTTGTTCTTCAGGTTGTTATCAGCATATCTGCTCCTGCAGACCCCTCACAGAGGGCTCTGGGGCTGGGCGGGGGGCGGGGGGCTGCATCTTCTCAGCCTGTTTGGAGCCCTTTTAGTGCTGAGAAGGTTGGAACTTTCCACCAAATGACCCATGTTTATGTTAGGAGCTTATTTTACCTGGATTCACAAGCAGCCCTTTATCTGCTCATCAGGAGTGATCTTGATTCATCTGGATGTTTCCAAAACCTTCTTGTTGGTAGTTTCCCAACTGTGGTGCTCCAGGTCGTGTTTTTTCTGTCCCTGATGGAGAGCGTGACTGAATTGGTGCCTAAAACAGTCCCTTTAGTAGAAAACGGCTCAGATATTCCTCATCAGGCTGATATCTTGGCTTCCTAGCATTGGATGGCATGTTATCACCGAAGGAACATCTCTGTGACAGCAGGAACCTCTGCAGGAAACTCCAGAGAGTAAAGACCTTCATTTCCTGTGTGGGGGTTGCACTTTCTCAAAGGAAACTTAGGGGTGAGATTTGAAAAGTTTTAGATCTGTCACCTTTTGAAAACCTGGAAGAGTCCGGATCATGACAAGGAGACTTGCTCATAACTGATGATACTCATGATAAAGCTGCTGACAGCCAATTCACCATCGAGGATCCAACCTGGAAGTGGCTAAAGGTGCAGTTCCCCGACTGACCACTGGGGTCTGGACAGATTTCAAGCAGCCACATTATTCAATTTAACAGGTGTACTTAAGAAAGCTGATGATGGTAAACCTGGACTTCAGTCTGATTGGATAAAACCTGAAGAAACATGGATTTGTGGTCGGTCAGTTGATTCTGTGAGCTGTGAAGAGGTGTCAATCATCCAGGTCCGTCATGGTTCCTGAGATACGTCCTGGTACAAACACCACAGCTCAGCAGCTGCAGAACCTCCTGAAGTCGTCTCTGACACAAACCAACCCAACGCAGTAACTCTTTGCTGAGAACATGTAAACAGACTCTTCTGGAAGTCCACGAGTTTCTTAACTTTGACGTCAGATTTACTCAAACACACCTTGAAGTGGTGGAGATAAACTCATTTTAAATTGAAAATGTCATCTTAGAGCCGGACCCTCAGAGCCAGACCCAGTCAGGAACAGATTAACTGTTTGCTGTCTCTGGGGTGTGAATTTCACGCTGCTCCATGAACGGAGGCTGGCGGCGCTCGGCGCTCGTTGCTCGGCGCTCGGCGCTGCAGAGGACAGCATGTCAGATTTGTCATAGCTGTGGTCGACCGCCACGCAGAAACAGGCGGAGTGATTTAGAGGTGTGGACGACTCTGAGCCCAACAAGCCTTCTCTGTTTGCTGGCGTAGACTCGCCGGCTCCACCCTGACCCCCACCCATCACCCCTGAGGCCTGCAGTGGTCCTTGTCAACCCCCCCACCCCCCACCTCCAACGAAAAGGGGGTGTTCTTCTCTGCAGAGGCAGTCAACCCCCATTTGTGAGAGTGAGCGGAGGTCAGGAAACACTTTTTGAACAACCTGGTGGCTCCTAATTTTCTCCATGAATGAAACTTTCTGTTGAGTTGACGAATGTTTGCCGACAAGCTGCTGCCTGACAGGAAAAAGAACCAAAATAGCCTCTGCGACTGACTGCTTACATGTATTCAGCGATATTTCTGTTTCAGACGGGCTGCAAGCGTCTCTGCTGTGGTGGACGTTCACCAGCTCCATAAAGCTGCTGCTGTGGATTTATTTTGTGTTTGTTACCAAGTAAAACCAGGAACAAACTTCAAAACCATCTGAGTTTCTTAAATAAAAATCAAGCCCACAGACCTGGACACGCCCCATATGATGTCATCCACAGGTTTCTGAAGAGTGTTGTTGAAGTGTCCTTTTCCTCGTACCGCACAGAGCTATGCCGTAAATGGGCGGGGCAAACGGACCTGGAAACACGCCCACCTTATGTCAATTAACTAACCGGCTGTGTTTGGCCAGAGACCGTGTCAGGACCCTTCAGTCACAGAGGTCCGTTCATAAAACACAACAAAACATGAATGACAGTTCCTGTATTGACCTCTGAGCTGAACAAACAGCGAGCCGTTAGCTGAGCTGGCTGCCAATCAAAAGTCCACACCCCTAATTATACACGGATGCTGAGGTTCTTAAAAATTCCCCCTGAGATTCGTAATGGATGTGAAATGTATCTATGGAGATCTGGTGGCCGGTGGAGGAACCCCAGGTCCTGAACCTGGTGCCGGCGGAAGAACCACAGGTCCGGGTCCTGGTGGCGGGTGAAGGAACCCCAGGTCCGGACCCTGGTGGCCGGCGGAAGAACCACAGGTCCAGATCCTGGTGCTGGCGGAGGAACCCCAGGTCCTGATCCTGGTGCTGGCGGAGGAACCCCAGGTCCAGATCCTGGTGGCTGGTGGAGGAACCCCAGGTCCAGATCCTGGTGGCTGGCGGAGGAACCCCAGGTCCAGATCCTGGTGGCTGGTGGAGGAACCCCAGGTCCAGATCCCGGTGGCTGGTGGACCCGTATCACCACGCCGACGAAGGCGACCGTCTAGTGAGTCTGAGACTCTCGGTGACTCATGGCAGATCACGTCAACAGTCCAGAAATGACTGGGATTTTGTTTGTTTTAGATGTGTTTCCGTTTGTAAAGACCTGTGTTTAACTCTGTTGAGCGCTATGGGGAGCAGACCAATTATCGTACAGAACATTTAACATTTAAACCTTTAAAAGACACAGCTGTGCACCTGAACGCTGCGTCTGAGGTCATCAACCCTGCTGTCACCGCCTACTTTCCTCCACACTGAGACCTCTCTGTTGTGTAAGTGTGACGGTTTATAAAAACTGCTGTGGACCTCTTTCAACCCACCACACCAACCTTTGAGGAAAATATATCTGCTGCGCAGGAAGCAGGCGGAAAGGTTTATGAATACCCATGCTTATGCGTGCGGTGGGACCCCACCCAGCGCCGGGACCCCATCCCTGCTACAGAGATGCTGAACGGCTTCTTTACTGCATCATTTCCCTTCAGCCGGAGCGCAGCCGGCTGTGGAAAAGTCCTGTCAGTAGACAAAACACTTATTAGTACTTTCTAAATAGGCTTTAGTTCCACTTCACTAAACCCCCAAGATCGACACCTCGTTTTTCTGACATCCCAACTCTAAGTTAGATCTTTGCTTCATGGCAGTAGGCACTTCCAGGTTCCACTTTCAGGTTCCACTTCCAGCACAGCGACAAACGCGGTCAACGAAAAACGCAAGTCGGTTTCTTCTAAATTCCACATTTCAGCTGGGAGGACTTTAGAAGGTCCCTGTGAGGGAAAACAGGACCTGTCAGGTCTGTTTGTTTACTCATTCATTTATGAATAAGTGAACACCGCTACAGATTCAGAGCAGATTTGCTGAATGTGACCAAAAGTGTTAAAGACTGCAATCATTTCTTCTACCTTTGATCCGGTCAGGTGAAACTGAACGATGAGCTTTGAGTACTAAGCAGTTTCTGCTTTTATGTGTAATCAGACAAAACCTCACAAACCATTTTACAAATACGTTCTTTTCTCTGTGTGCAATTTTTTTAAATGTATTTATTTAGTATTTACATTTCAAAGTATTGAATTTGTGAAACTTCCTTCACAGAGTTAGTATTTTGATACTGATGTTTGAAACTGCAGAGGTGATGGTTGTGAAGTCAAACGATTGAGACCAAAACGGTTTTGTGAACCAGACTAAATATGTTTATTTCTGCTCTAAAGTCGGACATTTTAACGTGGAGGCCAGTAAAAAGTGTTCACTCACCTGCCTGGACTTTTTAACCCGTCACTAGTTTCACTAGGATCAGCGGGCTGCTGTCCCAGCGCCCAGGGAGCAGTTGGGAGTTAAACGCCTTGCTCAAGGGCCCACAGTGATTCACCGTTGATTCCAGCCCAGGGACTTGAACCTGGGTCCTCCAGGTCCCCACCACTGTAACCACTAGGCCATCACTCTGCTTATTTAAGTCTGTTTGAATGATCCTTCATGAAAGGTCGTCTTTTTGTGTCCAAACTTAGTCAAACATCTCAGGTTAAGGTTGTAAAACTGGAAACAGCGTTAATTGATTGACTAAGCAACAACAACCAAATGGGGCGGGGCTTACAGATACATCAATATGTGAGGCTTCTCATGAAACTTTAGATGTTTGATCATTTTTGGACAAGAACTGTAGCCTCAGCATGTAGAAGCCCTTAAACAGGATCAGTATGGTGTGATGTGGTATTTACATCCCCCCAACGATTTGGATGTTTTTATCACTTCACTACTTTTCCAGGTTTGGTGTTTCTCTGAGCTGAAACGTCAGATGGCTCATGAAGCTCATCCAAACAAAAGTCTCTGCAACAACTCCTAAAAGAAACGGCTTGACATGATGTGGTTTCAAAATAAATTAGCTGTAAAATGTGTTTAATGGGATCCACATGTTCATGTGTCCAGTTACAGGTCTCCAGAGATCCTTATGTTTCACTCTGAAGAACCACCCTGATTGAAACGAGAGTTAACTGGTTTTATTTATGAACTAAGCTGTGAAACTGCTTTATTACTCGACACTTGTCGAATACGAATACGTGGTATCACATGGTCCACAGACATTAATACGTGCAGGTCCTGACACCCAAAAAGATTCAGGGAGTATTTCTGACGGTGGAATCAGAACGGCTTCGTGTCTGAAGGTATACCACAACCCTAGACCTGACACGCCCCTGTGATGTCATCCACCGGTTTCTGGAGACTGCTTCTGAACCGTTCTGAACTGCAGAGCACCATGTTGTAAAACGGCGGAATGAAAAGACCTGGAACACATCCACAGGCTGAAACCAGGAGTAGAAGCTAAAAACCAGGTCTAGAACCTGAAACTGGGACTAACAGAGCTGAACCCAGTACAAGAACCTGAAACCAGGATTGGAACCTGAAACCAGAACTAGACCCTGAAATCAGGACTAGAACCTGAAACTGGGACTAACAGAGCTGAAACCACGATTGGAACCTAAAACCCGGACCAGAACCTGAAACCCAGACTAGAACCTGAAACCTAAACTAGAACCTGAAACTAGGATTGGAACCTAAAACCCGGACTAGAACATGAAACCAGGGTAGAACCTGAAATCAGGACTAGAACCTGAACCCAGTACAAGAACCTGAAACCAGGATTGGAACCTGAAACCAGAACTAGACCCTGAAACCAGGACTAGAACCTGAAACCAAGACTAGAACCTGAAACCAGGATTGGAACCTAACACCTGGACTAGAACCTGAAACCAGGGCTAGAACCTGAAACCAGGACTAAAACCTGAAACCAGGATTGGAACCTAACACCTGGACTAGAACCTGAAACCAGGACTAGAACCTGAAACCAGGACTAGAACCTGAAACCAGGGCTAGAACCTGAAACCAGGACTAGAACCTGAAACATTTGCTGGGCGTGTTCCTGTCGGCTCTCGGAGCAACATGGCTGCGTCTTATATGAAGAAAAAGAGGCTTCAGAAACCAACAGGTCACGTGACCAAATGCTTCGTCCATCGGTTTTCACAGCCTCAGTCTTTTACAGGTTCAGCAGACGTCTTGTGGCATTCCTGCAATGATCTTCTGTGGCCCAGGTCCTTCAGCTGATCCACGCTGAAGGAGCCTCAGAGCTGCTGGAGAACATCGGCAGTGGGACCTCCCGTTTTGCTTTGAGAAGCAGCAGATGGACCGGATATTAGGAACTTCGTTACTTGGTAGCTACCGAGGGAACCCTGCTGCTACCAGGAAGAAACGTCACGTGTTTGTTGTTTTTTCACAACTGTCTTATTTCTCACTGAGGAACCAGAGACATTAAGGACCTGTTTTGACTGTGGGCCACAAATTAGAGAAAAGGAACCATTTTTAGATTGTGGAACACTGAAATGTATTTAAAAGTGACTCTTGCTCCTTACTGGGAGGTGCAATGAAGATGAGAGCCAGAGATGAGATGAAGACATCTTTATAGTGCCATCGTCAGTCAGACCATCATCCCTCCACCACCGTGCTTGACAGTGGGTGTTTCTGCTGGTCTTCTCCAAACATGGTTCTGGACATTAAGACCAAACATCTTACTTTTATTATGTTGTGTAAATGAATCTTTTTAAAGTCTTACAGGATGAGACCCACTAGAGTTGTTTCTTTTTTACAACCTCTGACTTTCTAGCGGTGGAAGATTAAAGGGTAAAACATGGTGAGGACGTTCTGACTGCTTCCTGTCAACGACTCTTCAGATATAAACATCTAAACACATACAGCATCTGACACACATCATCACACCAACATGATGCTGTCTGAGGACAAATGGCTGATGAGGTAATGAGCACAGCTGGCCACACACACACACACACACACACACACACACACACACACACACGCGCACACAGAATGAGCGTTTCTGTCGGTTCTCTACAAACACATTACACACATGAGGCCTTGAAAGAGATAAAACCCACAGCAGGAAGAGTTTCATCTTTACAACCAGACCTGAAAAACCCACAAATGTAGACGTGATGAATCAGGCTGCAAAAACTGCTGCTTTACTCAAAACTAGAACTAAAACTAGATTCAGACCCGCAGGTCCTCTCCTGACCACTAGGGTCTGCTAGCAGCAATCTGTCATCAATTTAACTACTTAGTGCTGTATTGACTTCTGGGCTGTGAATAAAGAGCATTGTCATTTCAGTTTTAAGGAAAATATGTTTCGTTGTGGCTCAGGATTAGTCTGGGTGAGGGGGGAAAGTGGTTCAGTTGCTAACTCGCTGTAAACTGCTAGCTTGTTAACTGCTAGCTCATTAACTGCTAGCTTGTTAGCTGCTAGTTTGTTAACTGCTAGCTTTTTAGCTGCTAGTTTGTTAGCTGCTAGCTCGTTAGCTGCTTGCTCGTTAACTGCTAGTTTGTTAGCTGCTAGCTCGTTAACTGCTAGCTCGTTAACTGCTAGTTTGTTAACTGCTAGTTCGTTAACTGCTAGTTTGTTAACTGCTAGCTCGTTAACTGCTAGTTTGTTAGCTGCTAGTTTGTTAACTGCTAGCTCGTTAACTGCTAGTTTGTTAACTGCTAGTTTGTTAACTGCTAGTTTGTTAACTGCTAGCTTGTTAACTGCTAGTTTGTTAACTGCTAGCTTGTTAACTGCTAGTTTGTTAACTGCTAGTTCGTTAACTGCTAGCTCGTTAACTGCTAGCTCGTTAACTGCTAGTTTGTTAACTGCTAGTTTGTTAACTGCTAGTTCGTTAACTGCTAGTTCGTTAACTGCTAGCTCGTTAACTGCTAGTTTGTTAACTGCTAGTTTGTTAGCTGCTAGTTTGTTAGCTGCTAGCTCCTCCTTTCCAGATGTTTACAGCTTCTTCTTCTCTGGTTGTCGCTCGTCTGAAAAGTTTCTCAGTTTTGTGGTTTACAGCTGCTGACAGTGCTAATGAACTTCCCTCCTGAATGGTTTCTGCTGCAGCCCCCCCCACTCTCATCCTCACCTGTCTTCCTCCGGCGCTGCGGAGAACAGCAGGACGTTTAAGTTTTTACCCTCTAAAGGACACATCTTTCCCCACATGACCAGTAATGACAGTCTTCAGTGGTGGAGGAATAACAACTGATGTGTGTGTGCTGCAGTTATTCTGCTGACTGCAGGAATGGGTGGGGTGGGGTGGTGGTGGTGGTGGTGGGGGGGGGGGGGGGGGGGGGGGGGGGGGGGGCGGTGCATCAGCAGTTTAAGGAGTGAAAGAAGCATGTGGGGGTGGGGGAAGAGGTGGAAATGATCAATCAGGGTGATCCCCTCCACACGGAAGTGCAAGTGCACAAATAATCCAATAAAATTCACTAACAATCATTCATGCAGAATATGAAACTACGTAGTTTTGTTTTGTGAAACATGGATGCAGTTAGAATAAATCCAGGTCCTGAAGTTCTCCTCCAGGTGGTGTGGAGTCCCTAATAAACTGATCACACATCAGCGCTGACAGAGCTCTACTGACACTTATGTGACCAGGACCAGACCTGGATGAAGCCAGGATGCAGTTCCTCTACTGACCACCAGGGTCAGTGCAGTGGTCTTCAAACCTGGTCCTTAAGATTTACTGTCCTGCATGTTTTAGATGTTTCCCTGCATCAACACACCTGACGGGTGGGTTGCAGGGAGGACAGTAGATGTTGATGACCAGGGTTGACTGGATCAGTCCTCTGGTTTTTGGGTTATCAGGTGTTGGACAGGTCATCAACAGCATCCACCTCCGACAAGGCTGCGGGAATCCAAAAGCCCTACCCGTAACCCTGAGAGTCTGCTGATGACTGATGCTCCTGATTGGTGACTGATCGATCAGTTGTTCTTTTTGTTTTCCATAGTTTGCCTCACAGATGTGGAGTTGGAACTTGGTTTGGACTTGGAAGTGGATTTTGGAGAACATGCACTCTGCTAGTTAACATTAGTTAAATGTAGCCGAGCTTCGAGTGTTTGATCACAATCAGATCCAGGTCTGGAACCAGGTCCCGGTTATTTTTATCCCTGCTGGAGTGGGAGGAGGTGTTGGTGGGGGTGGTGGAGGACTGCAGGAGCGATCAGGACATGCTGCTTCATCCCTCTGCTCGACTCCGGACCGTCTCCTGCTCCGTTTGTGCTCCGGCTCTGTGGGAGGGGGTGTGAGTCCTCTGGTGGGACGTCCGGTTCCTCCGGTGTGCTGAGTCAACGTTGCAGCGAGGTTTTGTATTTGCAGGTACATGTGCTCAAGTCCAGGTGTGGTTACGGATCAGTCAGGGGAAGCGCCAGCACTGCAGAACCCCCCCCCCCCCCCATCAGACCACAGAGCTGCATCTCTGCTGCTGCAACTTTCCTGAGCGGTGCTGTAACCCCACCCTGCCTCTGTGTCTCTGCAGCGATCAGACCCCCCGGTGTGGTGACTGAACATGATTCCTGTGCTGATCTGCGCTCTGGTCTCACTGAGTGTTGCAGACCTGGACGTCCTGGACCCGAACCTGGAGCAATCCAGAACTATCTATGTCACAGGTGAGTGCGTGTTGGGATCTGAGCTTTTTGGCGTGCGTTCCTGCGTTTCGTTTGTGACACCCTGCTAATGTGGCGTAAAGATAACGCTGCTGCTGGGGGAGGTTTGTGCATCGAGATAGTCAGGACCAACGCGAGTGCCCCCCCTGCAATCCTGAGTTTTTGTTTTTTACCATCAGTACAAAATTCAGCCAAAAAGAGAAAAAAATCTAATGGGCAATCCTAAGTACCCCCAGGATTCACCAGCTTGGAGATCCACCTTGACAGGACAAACGAAAGTTTCTTGTCTGACTTTGTCCTCTCTCTCGTGGTTGTGGAGAAGTTCTGGTCTATTCTTCTTTCCAACGTCTTCTTTCCACTTCAACAATGTTTTCGAAAAAAAACTCTGAAGGTCTCTGAAGGTCCTGCCGCAGGATTACAGTCGGGTTCATCTGTCACACAGACGTCCTATAATTCTCGTGACTCTCCGTATCTCGTCCTGCGAGTCTTCTCTTAGTCTTTAGACTTTAAGATCGTGTTAATTAGACCAAAAACAGCTGACAACTAGAGGTCGATGACTTGACACTGACTGAACACGTCACATCCAGCGCTGCCAGAGACGTGGATCATCGAATCACCTGAAAAACCACCTCATGGAAGAGAAAAAAGGGGGTTAGTTGACGTTTCAGTTGTTTTTTTTATTGAGAGCCATTTCCATTATAAAATTGTTTAGGAGTAAAGCAACCGTGACTTCTGTGACTGTTTGTAAAAGATTGACCTTTCAGTTGAAGTGAGAAAAACAAAGTGAAGATACAGGAATTACCGGCTCTCAGCTGAGCGAACAGCTGGAGGTGAAGAACCTGAAAGTCCAACAGCTTCAGCTCAGAACTTCAGACAAATGTCCGGTTTCACTCAGCTCGTACACTTGCTTCTGCAACAGCTGGACCAAAGCTCTGCTGTGGTTGGACACGTTTATAACTGGACACACCCCCTGTGATGTCACCAGCGGGTTTCTGAGATGTGTTTTTGGGACTTTTTTAGGCCTCTGGTTGGCGCCATATTAACCTGAGGTGCAATCCTGCTTCAGAACAAATTCCCACCAACTGGTTGGAATTCTGACTGAGCCCAGACCAAATCCTGACTGGACCCAGACCGAACCACGACCGAACCACGACCGAACCCTGACCGAACCCTGACCGAACCCAGACCAAACCCTGACTGGACCCAGACCGAACCACGACCGAACCCTGAAGGAACCCAGACCAAATCCTGACTGGACCCAGACCGAACCAAAACCGAACCCTGACAGAACCCTGACCGAACCCTGACCAAACCCTGACCAAACCCTGACTGGACCCAGACTGAACCCTGACCGAACCCTGACTGGACCCAGACCAAATCCTGACCGAACCACGACCGAACCACGACCGAACCCTGACCGAACCCAGACCAAACCCTGACTGGACCCAGACCGAACCAAAACCGAACCCTGACCGAACCCAGACAGAACCCTGACCAAACCCTGACCAAACCCTGACCAAACCCTGACTGGACCCAGACTGAACCCTGACCGAACCCTGACCAAACCCAGACTGAACCCAGACCGAACCCAGACCAAATCCAGACCGAACCCTGACTGGACCCAGACCGAACCACGACCGAACCCTGACCGAACGCAGACTGAGACCACATCCTAGTTTAGAACCTGAGGACAATGTCTCAGTCCTTGTCTAATAATGATGTTTCTGATTTTCAGAAAATGGTCCTCGGTTAATGGTGGTGGCGGAGCAGGCCAAGGTGCTGGCCAGGCGAGGCGGAAACGCCACTTTACCATGCAGGATCCAGAGGGACCAGACTCTGGCACCCAACCGCAAGATGAGGATCAAATGGACCAAACTGACCTTGGACTACCTTAAAGAGGTTTCTGTTATTCATTTAAACGCTCATCCATGTTTGTTTTCTACATGAAAACACAGAAACTACAGAATTTTAAGAATTAAAAGTTAAATTGATCTGCATTTGTCTGTTTTAGGTGGATGTGTTTGTGGCCATGGATTATCACAAAAGGAGTTATGGGAGTTTCCATGGACGAGTTCACCTACAAGGCTCTTCTGCGATGGATGCTTCTCTGGTTATCACAGACCTCACCCTGGAGGATTACGGGAAATATAAATGTGAAGTAATTGATGGGCTGGAGGATGGAACAGCAGTGGTGACCCTCGACCTTGAAGGTGTGTTCATTAGAGAAACAACTTCCTGAAAACAGGAAAGAATTAGAATGTGGAATAAGTATGCAGTCTCCATAACGTTTGTACTAAAACCGGCTGCAGCCGGTCTAAATTTAGCTCCAAGAGCAGAGACTGCTGGGGGGAATGTCAGAAACAAGAGCGTTCTGAGTGAAAAGAGTCCAAACCCCCATGATGGTTCCACAGGTCTCAGAGGAGGAGCTAACGCCTCCCAACCTCAGAACAAACAGGTCTGGAAGTGGCACCTCCAGACCTGCGGCCAGTCGTCAACCAAAACATGACCGAATACAAAAGTCAGAGGATGGTCTGGTTTCAGTTCTCGTGCCTTCTCAATGCAGGTGTTGTCTTCCCCTACTTCCCTCGCTTGGGTCGCTACAACCTGAACTTCTACGATGCGGAACGTGCGTGCAGAGACCAAGACGCCATCGTGGCGTCCTTCGAGCAGCTGTACGAGGCGTGGCGTGGAGGAATGGATTGGTGTAACGCCGGCTGGCTGAGTGACGGGACGGTCCAGTATCCCATCAATACACCCAGAGAACCCTGCGGAGGCAAGAACACGGTACCCGGCGTTCGTAACTACGGCCTAAGAGACAAGGACAAGAATCACTACGATGTGTTCTGCTTCACCTCCTACTTCAAAGGTAAAATAAGTCATTTTACTTCCATGTTCACCTGAAGCTAACGAGCGCCAGTCGTGTCAGAGATCATTCAAGTCATTTTAATCATTCGATCAATCAATCGATGTAATATGTGGTACCGTTAAAGTTACAGTTCACCAGACTGTAAAGGTGTTAGGACGACCTGTCACTCAAAAACTCACTGATCTGACAGTGGAACAACAAACACGGAGGTCAATGTAGATGAACTCACTGTTGGATGCAGACCTTAGTAGTCAGTAGAGGAACCGCAGGTCTTGATCCAGACTCTAGTGGTCGGTAGAGGAACCGCAGGTCTTGATCCAGACTCTAGTGGTCGGTAGAGGAACCGCAGGTCTTGATCCAGACTCTAGTGGTCGGTAGAGGAACCGCAGGTCTTGATCCAGACTCTAGTGGTCGGTAGAGGAACCGCAGGTCTTGATCCAGACTCTAGTGGTCGGTAGAGGAACCGCAGGTCTTGATCCAGACTCAAGTGGTCGGTAGAGGAACCGCAGGTCTTGATCCAGACTCTAGTGGTCGGTAGAGGAACCGCAGGTCTTGATCCAGACTCTAGTGGTCGGTATAGGAACCGCAGGTCTTGATCCAGACTCAAGTGGTCGGTAGAGGAACCGTAGGTCTTGATCCAGACTCTAGTGGTCATCAAAGAAACTGCAGGTCTAGTTAACTGGATGTAGCCACTTGATCTGGACTGACCTTCTTATGCTATGACCTGTAGAAGTCCAGGACGTCTCGTTAAATATTTCTCATCAGCTTCATGTCTTCTTGTCTTCTCAGGTCGCTTCTACTACCTGATCCAACCTTCCAAACTAACCTACGATGAGGCGGTAAAGGCGTGTCAAAAAGATGGTGCGCAGATCGCCAGTGTTGGCCAGATGTTTGCTGCCTGGAAGCTTCTCGGATACGACCGCTGCGACGCGGGCTGGCTGGCGGACGGCAGCGTCCGTTACCCCGTCTCCCATCCTCGACGGCGCTGCAGTCCCACCGAGGCCGCCGTCAGGTTCCACGGCTTCCCCGACAAGAAGCACCGGCTGTACGGAGTGTACTGCTTCAAGGGCCAGAACTGAGCTGCCGACAACGACGTACCGAACACACGCATGCACAAACACACACGCCAACGAACACGCTAGAGGAGCAACGACGCCGCCGCCGAGGAGGATCTGGAGGTGTGGACACTCACATTCAGACTGTGATGCTTTATTTCATAGAAACCTGGAGACGTTTATGTCAGAGATTCATGATGTTGCTTTGTAATCTGGAACCTGGTGCTGTCTGGAGGATAGTTTACACATCTGTAAGGGTCATGTTATTTAATCTAGGCCTGGTGGGAAGGGTTAGGGTAGGTTTATCATCGCTACAGTAATACTGTCATTCAAGAACGGACATGACACGTCAGGAAAGCTGGCAACAGTGTGACTCTTTGGGCACTTTTCCCGCTTTTGACCGAGATCCATTACGTCAACAGACGCCATGAAACACAGATGGAAACGAAAGAGAAGTCTGAGCTCCTGCAGTTCTTCTTAGACCAGAATACGAGGCTAGAACAGGTAGACCCCCACTTTGATGTCCACCCTCAACAAGGTGCTATGGCTGGTACTTTGAACTTCATCCTACTGTCCAGTGTTTTATGTTTTTGTACAAATGTGTTGGACCAAACGTAGACAACATCAACAAAACCAAGAAGAAAAAGGAGCAGTGCTGTGTTAGTGTCATGTTTCCTACTGATGCACCCAGCCAGCAGGTCCATGTGGGCAACAACGTGGGCTCGGCGTGGCCAAACATCTCGGGTCTCTTCTGGTTTCAGTATTATTGACCCCAAATAAAAAGGCTGTGAGGGTCAACACATGTGGTCTATGAGGGGAACGCCAGGGCTAAAGGCGCCGGACGGACAAACGCCACCTAACGTCTATCTGACACCCATTTACAATCCAGATGTGGCCCAAACAGGAATGCTGGCTGGGATGAACGTGATCATCTACAAATGTATTTCTGTTTTTTGATACTGTAGAAATATTTACTTTTATTTTTGTCTTTCTGGCCGAACTGTCCAAGTCTCCTCAGTTTACATGAATCATAAAAGAGTGGAAAAAAACTCCACAAAAACAACAGAAACCATTTTGCACTGAACATACAAAACGTGAGGCGTTGAGAAGGAAGGTGAACAGCAGGTTGTTCTTGCAGCAGTACAAAATGCCCGGCTTGAATAAAACCAGTGATGTGCTCAAGTGTTGCTTCTCTGTAAACTCACTCTTACACTAAAGTCTGCGTTTGAGGCTTCGTCTTCGTCTGGGTTGAACCTGAGAAGATGCCGCTGAAAAAAACTGGTATTTTTGATTCTGTGCGGTTTTCTAACGTCTGATAACGGAAACCTGGCCAATCATCCCGACTGTTGTCTTCTCAGATACCAAGAAGCAGTCCAGTTCTTCGGGATGGACTGTGGATGGACAGGGGACGGCACCGCCGGCAGAAGTAACAGTAACAGATTATTCAGTTAAAGTTCTGTTACTTAATGAGCAACCAAAAATCCGGATTCGTCGCAGTGAGCAGCTCATTTCACAAACTAATGCTACGCTACTGGTAACCCAGCATTAACTGATGTTTGTTTAGACAATTACTTGAATTAATGAATAAAATCACACTTTATACTCATATTTGTGAAAATCAACTCAAACTTATTGACTTGAAAACGTTACCTGCGCAGCTAGCACCAACCAGGTGTGAAAACGCTAAGTAGCTAAACATGTGATGTCAGCATTACCTCATCGTCTTCCTGACAGACTGAAGAAGAGCTGGACACGCCCCCTGTGATGTCACCCACTGGTTTCTGGAACACGCCCACCTCCTGTCAATCACAGCTGGATTTTTCATTTTGAGAATGTGCCAACTTGTGATGCTGATTAATGTTAGTTTACGTTCATTCTTTTTTTTTTTTTTTTTCCTTTATGTTTACGTTCATTCTGATCAAATCTGAGGTTGTTGGCTCGTGGTCATGTGGATTTTGGTCGACGCCACCGATCGGCGTCTGAGCGTCTGGAACGGTTCAGATCCAGCGGGCTGCTGGACAGCCTCCATAGAGGCTGCTTCCATGTAGGGTATCACCGGGTCTCCACATGGACCAGCCATGAGCTCACGGTCCAGACCAGCTGGCGTGGGCTCGGGTGGAGTCGGTGCAGCAGTAGTTTGTCTTGGCTCCATGTCGGACAGCTGCTTGATAAACCGAAGGATCAGCTGCAGGATCAGCTGCAGGATCAGCTGCAGCGCTGAGCAACCAAGATCCTATTTGTGTTGAAGCATTAAGGTTCTTAAAGCTCCATATTCAGCAGTATTGATCTCTGATCATACTGATCAGCATCACAATAGTTGTTTTACTTTGACTGTGACTTTAAATCTCTTCGGGCCCTGTAGCATAAATCCTCTACTTCCCGCGTGCTCCAGTGAGCACGCCGTTTATTGTCCCCCTCCCCCTGCTCCCCGCTCACTCCGCTGTTACTGATTACCTCCCTAAACCAATTAGACACATAGCTGCCAGTCATGTTGCCATGGCAAAAGAGGCAATTACAGGATTGTCTGTCTGTCCGCGGGGGACACAACTCCAGGTGGGGGTAAGTCCACGGGTGGGGCTGATCTGTGACCAGAGTTGTTCTGGAAGTGGCTGCTGTGACAAAGGTCAAAACTTTTATTTATTGCTTCGTCAGTCATGTGCCTCTTAAAATGCCAGCTACATACAATGCTCATTCTCAGCTCCTCCCACCCAGCCAGGAACTACAGGAACCAGTTTTCTTTGGCATATCGGCCTCCTGATCACATGGTTCTGTTGGCTTTTTACCGGTTCACATGTTGCTATATTGTTTAAATATCACACACAAGGCGTTTTTTTCTGACTTTCCAACCTTAACGCAGGAACGTGACATCATTTCCTGTTCCATCTTCCAACTTTGGAGGTAAATAGAAAACAGCTTAAATGTGACGAAGTTGACAACTGAAGCTACTGTCATGTGACCAAGTGGCCAACTTTAAAAGATTATTTACTGTTAGTCCATAAATGTCAGCTAGTTGGCCTAAAATCTAGACATACGACAGTTTATGATCATTCGGAACATCTGCAGATCAAAAAAGCAGAATGTGGGACCTTTAAAGGTTCAAAGAAAACTCCAAAATGTTGATGTTGGATTGTTCAGGAAACCTTGTTAATATCAGCAAGATAATAAATACATATGAAGAAGTTGGAAACATTAGACACCTAAAGACTAAAAAAACAATAAAATTGTAGATACGCCATAGCTCCGCCTCACAGCGTGGGACGGCTCATCGTCAAGTCGACACCCCATTTGTAAAAAAAACAATTGTCAGCAGAGCTCCCATCAGCCAGCGGTGGGTCGTGATGGATGTCAGGGCGTCTGTCTGACGAGCTTTATCTCCAGGGTGACGCAGTAATGTGTCCGCCTCGTTTCCAGGGGGAGGGTCCTGCTTCCACAGAGCTGCAGGTCTTCCATGGTTCTGCTTTCAGTCCGCCCAGGAACTGAAACGCAGCACGCTGTCAAAGCAAAGGTCTGTTTTAGGCGCTGAGTGACGCCGTTTTGGTTCTGTGTTGCTTTGAACCTGACGTGGTACAATAACACAGCTGCTTCAGCTCCATTTATGTTCACGTCTGCAACATTAACGGTCTTCATGCTGCTCCTGCACGAGCTGGATGAGGTCAGAAGTCTGGTGGCACCAGAACCACTGATAAGGAACTATGTTTAAAGGAATTCAACACAAAAAGACTCCTGCTGGGAGTTGAACCAGGAACCTTCCAGATATCAGGCAACAGAGCAGACTGACAAGACGCCACGCTGCCGCCAGTCTGAATCAAACGAGGAGATGAAGAAACCTCCAGGTCCTCTAGTGCCCGCCGGGGTCTGGGTCCAGACCTGCAGGTCCCCTAGCGACTGCCGGGGTCCAGGTCCAGAACTGCAGGTCCCCTAGCGACTGCCGGGGTCCAGGTCCAGACCTCCAGGTCCCCTAGTGACCGCTGGGGTCCAGGTCCAGAACTGCAGGTCCCCCAGTGACCGGGTCCATGTGGTTTATGCCGGGTTAGGGTGGTTTTGGGACTGAAGTGGGCGGTCTCAGCTTCAGGGATGATTTGACAGAAAACTTGGAGGCTCATCGCATCATGATGAAGAAGACAAGAATCCTGACTTTTGGATGTAGCGTGTATGTGGGTGGATGATCAGTTGTTACTGTGAAAGATGTTTTAGATTTTCTTCTGGTTATTTCACTGGTTCAGAGTGGATGACATCATCACTGTGGCTGAAGATTCTGGGATAAAAGTCCCAAAGATTCGTAAAACGTGCTCGGTGCCAGGCGGTGGATGACAGCACTGGTCCAGTGAGTTGCACATGGACGTCTTGTGACTCGTTTAAAGCTGGACAGACGTTTCTGCTGAAACGCCAGTTTTTCACTTGCGTCAGCCATCATGAAAACCATGAAACACAATGACAACTCTTTTTACGTTGTTTCCACACAAATTTCGGAAATACCATTTGATCAAATGCTGCCAAACATTCTTGAACACTGTTCCCAAATGAGCCAATCGTTTTGATGTATTTTATTGTTGGGTTTTCTCAAAAATGCGAGCTAATAAAAAGGACATCATTTTGTAAGTGAACAGAAGAATATAAGAAAGAAATCTAATAGAAATCAGAAATGTTCAGCGCTTAATTTGGCATCTGTTAGTGAGGAATCTCTTGAGACGCCGTTAAATGAAGCGAAGTCAAATAAACGCTCCCAGACAGACCGGTTGTGTTACAGACGTTTCTGTTATTGCACACAAGCTGACAGCAGCGTGAAAACACAAAAGAAAAAGCTCTCGTGCAACAAATACAGTAAGTGTGGTCATTTTTACAACACATAGTAGGCGTAGAAAAAAAGCTGCATTTGTTTATTTGTTTCATTTGTTCACATTCTGTAATTTATAAATGTAAAACACAGATTCCAGATCTGTTGGCAAAAACCCCAAACGTAGCTGAGACCCTTGGACTGCGCTACAACCCAGGTTTTATTTTTGTTTGTAATTTTGTCGGGTTGTTGTTGACTTAGAGCACAATAAAATCATCAACAGCGCAACCAAAAACAAACTATATAAAAACATACATGTCATCAGTGTGTGAATATTGTCAACATGAAACATGAGCAGAATCTGGAAACGGGCGTCGTTTTAACAGACAGGGGCGTTTCAAGCTTTTGGGGGGTCCTGGGCAAGATTCTGTTTGGTTGGGGGTCTTTTCTAATAAAACTCTCGAGTGACTGAAGAGTTTAGATCTGTTGTGATCCATTTATATTTTACACTAAAAATGTGAATCTAATGTTCAAATTCAAACTAAGCTAAATGAAAAAGCTCCCAAATGTGAGGGTGTGTTTCGAGGGTGTTCGGAAGGGGGGAGGAGCTAAAATTCAAAATAATTTCTGACTTCAGTGGATTGTTAATTCACAAAAAAGGTAATACATTTTTTATTTCCAAAAACTATTTATGCCTTTTGACTCCAAACTTTTAAGTTTGAGAAAAAATCAATTTCTGACTTTGTCAACTCACAAAAAAATAAGATCAGAATTTAAGCTTTAAGTTACTTCACAAATGCTGTGACGACTTTAAAGATAAATAAGGAAATTTCCTTTTCATTCAGATTTGAGCAAACAAATTCTGACATTATAAACTTGTAACGTTGTTAGAGAACTGTAAATTTGTAAAATCATAATAAAAAATATCTGAATTTCTCACTTTATTAATTTTAAAAATTGTAAGAAAGAAGTCAGAAATTGTGGCTAAAATGGCAAAATGTGTTATTAAAAATTTCTAAATTTTAAACTTAAAAAATAATAATAAAAAACAATACAAAACTTTAGGCTGACTTTATCAGCCGGCAAATTTAAAAGTTAAACTTTGAAATCTTGACTATAAATTAGCTTATTTGCAAAAAAGAGATCTTGAAATTTTTTTCTTTATAAATTTTCACTTACAGTTTCAGTTCTTTACAGTGAAAAGAATACCCTTAAATATCCTTAATTCGGTTTTTTACACATTAAGTTACACGTTTGATTTCTCAACTAATTTTGGATGCTGAGGCTGATGTTGCCCCCTGGTGGCTGCAGCAGGAACTACGTGTGTAGTTTAGAGCACCCTGGTGGCTGCAGAATAACTACATCTGTGTAATTTGGCATTAGACACAAACCACTGTTAACAGAAGACTTTTATTTTTTAACATCACAGTCTATTCATAGTTATAGTATATAACTATATAATTTATTCTATATAAGTATAGAATAAATTAAACTTGCATGGCTTTATAAAATAACTATATTTGTTATGATTAATAACCTCAACACATCCCCCACACACATCCAGAATATTTTAGCATTGTTTCTGTGAGAATTAAATCTATTCTACTTAAAAGATTTTCCCAGCAAAAATCTACTAGGCAAAAAAAAAAAAAAAAATCTAAGCAGCTCAAACCTGAAACTGGAAAAAATGAAAATTTCCAACGAAAGCAATTCATAGGGAGGATTTGTGTCTCCTTCACGTGTTAATGCTATTTTGTTTAAAGACAAACTAATAAGGTTGTAAGTCATAATTAAAGTTTTTGTGAATAAAAGTGACTTGGTGGAGTTATTGTTATGGATGGATGTGTTCATCAAGATCTAGAACGTTCACGTGGCCTCTCTGAGAGACCTTCACTGCTGTGAAACCCCATCTGCACTGATTTCCTGCTGTTGAATTGTTGGTCCACCTTTAAACCACATAAGTAAAGTTAAACAGAAGAATCTGAGAAACTGTCACGACCTTTTCACACGACGGTTACATCAAAGCTACTGTTGAAGATAACTTTTAGAATATTTCTTCATTTTTAGATGTCTTCACTGCTTCGACCTTGGATTTTGAATTAGGATTTGATTAAACTGACTTGGGGTTTTTGGTCAGGTTGAACCAAGGTCTTGGGTCAGTTTGATTAGGGTTTTGGATCAGTTTAAACTGGGTTTTTTATTAGTTTAAACTGGGTTCTGGGTTGGATTCATTTGGGTTTCAGGTTGGTTTTAACCTGGGTTTTGGATCAGTTTAAACTAGGTTTTGGAATGGACTTGGTCTTCATCTTTTCCAAACTCTGTCTTTGGCTCATGAATGGTTGCTCATGTCAGGATTCTGATCCTGAAGTGTTTTTATTGACGATTCATTGGTGAATGATCCCCCTCGTCCTTCGGAGAGCCATTGACAGACAGCTCAACTCAACACTTCCTGTCTATCGATGCCTCTGGACCGACGTGGCCAGCCTGCAGCGATTGGCTGCTATTGTAGATCTGCTTTACAGAAACCATAGACCCAGTCAGTGTCCCATCTGGTCCTGGCTCTGTGTTTGGACCTAAAGCTGCCGTTTTTCCCTCAGCAAGGACTGGACTTGGCTCTGGAAAGGGTTCCAGATGCTTTGCCAGATGCTGTAGGTCTGCTGCTGGTCTTCATGTTGACCATGTTCCTCAAGACTCTTGCTGTGATGGACATGTTTCCTTCTTAGCTGCTCACTCTGGTCGTTGCGGTGCTGAAGAACGATGGACTCGTGGTAGGTTGCCGCTGAGAGGACAGACATGGACCACAGTTAAAAATGTATACATCTGAAACCTGCATCCTGCCATCTGGACTCCATGACCAGGACACTCACGGCTCATGCAGGTGATTTTGGGTGTGTCCCATTGGCCATTGGGCTGGCAGCGGATGGTGGGGGCGTGTCTCTGGATGAAGCCCCGTTTGCAGTGATAGCGGACCAGGGAGTTGATCTCGTACCGAGGCTTCTTGGCTCCAAACACCTGAGCATCCTGCACCACAGGTGGCTGGCTGCACAACACTGACGACAGGAAACACAACGTCTGAATAAACCCCTAACTCCCTCACGGTTTCAGAAACGCACAGACTTGCAAAAAAAAAACAAAAACATATATGACATATATCATGTGCAGGTCTGGGCGTACCAGTTCCCTTCTTGCAGGTGAAGGTCAGGTGGTAGTTGCAGGGCACGTCGTTCCACTGGCCCTCCTGGTGCCAGATCATCACCACGCAGTCCTCACCAGACTGGAAGAAGCTGTCAGGCTGGTTGGGCCGCCAGTGGTCGTATTGCTGCCAGAACACACAGGTGTAGGACAGAGTTCAGGTGTAACCGTTTTCTTACCGCAACATCTCTGACTGTCCACAAAAACTTGATTAAATTCAGCAATCATTTAGAATTATCAATCAACCTGGCATGCATGTTTTGAACTGTGGGAAGAAGCCAGAGTAAAAACAAAAACTAATAAAATAAAAAACAAAAAAATGAAAAACAAGAATAGATAAAAAAAGAAAGCCATCAGCTGTGAGTGGGTGCAGTTCCTGCAGCGGCCGCAGGGTGGTGCAGTTGAGTCAAACACCTGAAGCTCTGCACCAAAAAAACACTCCCAGAAGTGTTTTTATACTCTCTCCCTTTTTTTTATTCATTTTCTGTCTTTATGTGGTTATTTTGTCTCCGTTTGCTAATTTTTTATTATATTTAAAATGAAACACTGTTTGGTTTACATTCTTGTTTTGCTTTTACATTCTCGATTGTTTTCCATCTTTATTGTCGTGTTCACAAGATTTCGGTGCCAATTTGGCTTCTACAGTGTCACACCAGCAGAACCGAGCTCCTGATTTTCTTTGTTCATCTCTGCTGGCATCTGCTGGATCAGCAGACTGATCTGATCCTCACCATCGGTCTGCCATCTGTCCATCTGAAGTCCCTCTCAAACATCCGGTCGTTCAGGCCGATCCACTGGTAGTCGTTACCGAGACCTGTAGAACGATATACAACCATCGTCATCATCGTAGTGCTCATAATCATCATCATCATCATCATCACCATCATATACATCATCATCATCACTATCATCATCCACATCATGATCACCATCATCTTCATCACAATCATCGTTATACATTATACACTTGTCCTGTTAGTTCTTAGACGGTGGACTGGTGCCTATACCGATCTTGTGGCATGGGAGGCAGAACCTTCAGTTATTAGGTTCCTGCTTTTGGTGGAACCAGCTCCCAGTAGGTGTTCAGGATGCAGACAGCCTCTGTACATTTAAGATTAGGCTCTAAACGTTCTGTTCTTTCATCGTCCTTCATTTACATGAAATGAATTTGGGATTTGACTAAATTTAAAAAGCTGACGACTGAGGAAAGTTTGTGAGGATTGAGAAGAAGGAAGAGCTCACTACAAATGTGTCAAAGCTGAGAAGACTTACGGTTGACGAAGATCTGCTCCTCATGGGACAGAATGCTGGTCAGGTGAGCTCCATGCAGGCGACACTCACGCTCAGCTGCATCCCAGGTTCGTCGGTGGTGGAAGTACTTGTAACAATGGGATTGAAACTTCTGCCAGCCAAATCCACAAACCTTCGTGTCTGAATTAAAAAACAGAATAACAAATGAACAAATGAAACTCGGGGGTCTACAAACACTTTGTGCTGTGAACCGCATCATAAACAGTGTCATGAACCGGGTTATAAACCGTGTCAGGAACCGGGTTATGAACCGCATCATGGACCGCATCATGAACCGCATCATGGACCGCATCATGAACCGCATCATGAACCGCATCATGAACCGCATCATGAATCGCATCATGGACCGCATCATGGACCGCATCATGAACCGCATCATGAACCGCATCATGAACCGCATCATGAATCGCATCATGGACCGCATCATGGACCGCATCATGGACCGCATCATGAACCGCATCATGAATCGCATCATGGACCGCATCATGGACCGCATCATGGACCGCATCATGGACCGCATCATGAACCGCATCATGAACCGCATCATGAATCGCATCATGGACCGCATCATGAACCGGGTTATGAACCGGGTTATGAACCAGATCATGGACCGCATCATGGACCGCATCATGAACCGCATCATGAACCGCATCATGGACCGCATCATGGACCGCATCATGGACCGCATCATGGACCGCATCATGGACCGCATCATGAACCGGGTTATGAACCAGATCATGGGCCGCATCATGGACCGCATCATTAACCGGGTTATGAACCAGATCATGAACTGCATCATGAACCGCATCATGGACCGCATCATGAACCGGGTTATGAACCAGATCATGAACCGCATCATGGACCGCATCATGGACCGCATCATGGACCGCATCATGGACCGCATCATGGACCGCATCATGTACCGCATCATGAACCGCATAATTAACCGGGTTATGAACCAGATCATGAACTGCCTCATGAACCGCATCATGGACCGCATCATGGACCGCATCATTAACCGGGTTATGAACCAGATCATGAACCGCATCATGGACCGCATCATGAACCGCATCATGGACCGCATGATGAACCGGGTTATGAACCAGATCATGAACCGCATCATGGACCGCATCATGGACCGCATCATGGACCGCATCATGGACCGCATCATGAACCGCATCATGAACCGGGTTATGAACCAGATCATGGACCGCATCATGGACCGCGTCATGGACCGGGTTATAAACCCTGTCAGGAACCGGGTTATGAACCAGATCATGAACCGCATCATGAACCGCATCATGAACCGGGTTATGAAACAGATCATGGGCCGCATGAATTAAGATGAATTGGACTAAACTTCGGTTGAATTTGCATTTAACCGGCTCATTTTGAAGTCTGTAATCCAAAGTCTGCTGAAGATCATATCAGTTCTAATTGATAATAATCAGTTTTAATTGGTTAAAGCCCTTCGTCCAGCGGCTCCTCCTCACTTCTACATAACTGAATGCTGTGATTCAGTTATGGGATTACATCCAACCAGGAGCAGGCTTCCAACCAGAACCAGGACACGAGTCCGAAAACGTGGACCTCCAAAGCAGAACCCTGCAGGTGACGATAGGAAGAGTTTCACCCCTTCTTCTTTTACAACCTGTTTGAACCACAGAGAGAACCTGCAGAGAAAGCCAAGGTCTAAATGATTTGAAATAGTTCCAGCTTTTGTTTGGTCCTGTTTTCCACAACGTTCCAGCCATTTTGGAAGCAGAGCTGCAGTTCAATTATAAATCATCCCGATGATGTGGAGCCGTGCGGCTGCAACAATAACCTCCAGCAGATACACTAAAGCTTCGACTTGTTTATTTGCCATCAGGCTCTGCTGCTGTGGCTTCTGAGGTCCAGCTGGGGAATAAAACTCAGAATGAGCTCAGAAACACGCAGTTGGACTTCATTAACTCTCACAAACCATCCAGTTTTCAGGTTTATCTCAGCAACTAGCAGGTTTATGTGAATAAATATGGAATCTAAATACAGGAAACACACGTGAGATTCCAGCAGTGTAAAAGAAGAATAAATATCAAATCAGAGTAAATGAAGATAAACGATCGATATCTGACTAAATCTTCCACTTTTAGAGCTCATATTTGTCTGGATTCATGTTCTACTGGACCACGACCGATGGTCCTGATGTGGTACACAGAGGTTTTTGAAGACCAACGTTTGGACGGACCTTTATTTAGTCACATCTGTGTCATTTAGGTTTTTCAGGAACTAAACTAGAAAACTGCTTTTATTTGATATAAATGACACTAAATGTAATAATTCCTTTCATCTAGAACAGTTTTGGGTTTGTTTGCGGCCGAACCACCGTCAGCCACCTGGAGTTCAGGTGAGGTCTGGAGTCCTCCTCCCGGCAGTGCAAAAGTGTCACCGTCACTGAGAAGTTTTCAGAGGGGAGGAGGTCAGCATGCAGACATCCAGGAGGTGAAGTGGGAGGTGGGACTGAGTCCATGCCACACAGCTGCAGCAGCTTTCTGCTGCTATAATACAACAATTATCTGCCTATTTCCTCCTCGTTTCCGCTGGAGGAAAAAGACAAGAGGACATCTGTGTCTCCGTCCACAAGAGTCTGCAGAATCCTGCCATTTTTATCCAACTTTCCACATTCTGCTGCATTCATGATGTTCATGGATCATGGATGCTCCCTGCAGATGGGAATTTGAACCACCTACAAAAGCACACCCACCATCTGAAAAGCATTTTTACTTTCTCTGAAGTCCATTTTCATTTAGGAAAAGTTGTCTTGAGTCACTAATTTTACTCCAATACTGTAATGGAAATGAGGCTGAGGTCTAAAAAAATCTGTTCATGCCAGTCAGGTATGTTGGAGCAGGAACCCTGGTTCCATTAGGATCTGAAGACCTGAGGACTTGAGTCGACCCCGCATGACGAGAGACTGACTTCCATCATCAGAGAAAGTAAACTTTTAGGAATCCTGCAGCGCACGAGGACGACTGGATTTTTACCCTAAAGTACATTAAATAAAAACATAATTTGGATATTGATGAACTAGAACCAACTGCTGTTGCTACAGTAACCAGCGTAGTGAGGACTGGTTCTGGCATGGAGCCACTTTTCCCAGTCTCCCTCTGTAACTGGGACCACTTCAGATCCAGATGGATCCTTTTGGTAACCTAAACAAGCTGATGATCCAGTCTTCATCCTGAACCAGCAGGTCAGCGTGGTCCCTGAAGACACGCCTCCAAACTCTTCCATGTCTTCTGGTTGGACCATAGCTGCTGTTGTGTAATTACACGACTTCACGCAGTCGTTTCTAGAACACGCGTGTAATTATGTAAACTGGTTGATCCTAGAACTAATGTGACTTCTTCTTCTTCACCTTCATGAAGATGATCATCAGCACTTTTTCGTCTCGGTGAGGTGAGACTTCATCTCATCTCATGTGAAGTACGTCTGTGTTCCTCACAACCGATCACTGATGTGTGTTCACATCGTCACGTGACACAAACACAGAAAACTCATCAGTTTACTTTGGATTTAGGTTGAAATCATTTTAATATAATATATGTGGAGAATTATGTAACGTGGTTTTGTTTGGTTGTTTGGCTGTAATTCATAGGAGTTTGATGAGTTTCACATCTCTCCATGCTTCAGGATATCTGGAGGAACAAAGGGCGTTTTACGACTTCATACTTCAGAACCGTGTGGCGGGACACAAATCCACGCAAAGCTGCCGTTAGTTCATCCTGACCTACGTGGAACATGACGTTCTCACGCATACACACTGTTAGCACCTGAGGAACCTGGTCTGGTTCTGGAGCTCTGCAGAGGTGCTTCTGGTGATTTGGAGGAATTTGCAGAGTTGACAGAGAAATGGAGAAAATTATGACTTTATCAACTTGCAAACTCGAAAGAGAAAACATGGAAGTTACGACTTTCCAAAGGATCTAAAGGATCAAATTTGTAGGAAAAAAACTACCGTCACAAATCCAACTTTATGCACTCACAAATGTGAGCAGATGGAATGATAGAAAACACATGGAATGATAGAAAACACATGGAATGAGGAGTTAAAGTGAAAGCAGCCGGGCGTTCGCTGAGGTCACGTCCAGACCATTTCACGGGGCAGTGAAGGGTTAAATAAACTCTGATAAACTCTGAACTTCTGATTTCATAAACTTTTACAACAGAAAACTTTTCGAATGTATGATGCTGCTGTTACTTGGAATTCCTTCGTAACAGAGATGCGTGCTTTTGTTCCAGGACTATTGATGTTCATTGTTGTTCTCCCAAAAGTCCCTAAAAAGCCTCCAGCTGATCTGAAACGCTGCAGCTCTGACGGCATCTCGGAGCTCTTTGGCTACTGAACGACAGCGCGTTACGTTGACGAACGTACGTTGTCCTTGTCAGTAATGAAATCATGACATGGACAAGTTTATAGTGATTATATGATAAAGACGGGACAGACATCAACAACTTACCACTGCTCGCTGCTTCTCCGTGACCGCAACAAGCAAGTTTTTGGCGCTCTGATGTTGACATAAGGTGACGAGTCATTTAGTAACCAATGAGCTACTAGATCTCGGCTGTGCCCCGCCCCCCTGCTGTAGATTGACACGGTGCTGATTTGACTTGTTTTAGAATTACAAACGTTAAACAAAGAAGAAAACTGAGAAAGATGGTTTGAAAATGGCGGTGGCTTAAGAACTGATGGAGAAAAAAAGTAACTGAGAAAGATGTCTGCACTCGCTTCAAGTTTTGAAATTTTCTACAGATTTCGGAGATCAAGTCTCAGATTTTACATCTGAGTAGTCTGGATGTGGACATAATCAGCTCTGGATGCCGTTACTGGGAGGTAAATTAATCAGTTATCAGCGTCTGACCTCAACAAGACGGCGTTGAAAATGGATGAAGGGACGATTTGTGCTCTGACCTCGTTCACAGAGCTTCCCGGTGTAGCTGGGCAGGCAGAGGCACGTGAAGGAGGAGACCCCATCCAGACAGGTGGCTCCATTCAGACACGGGTTTGAGTGGCATTCGTCCACATCTGCAGACACACAGTCTACGTCATCGACCATCATGGAGGACGGTGGTTGGCTCTGTGTGGTTGTGTACCTGTTTCACAGCGGCGACCGGCATATCCAGGTGGACAAATGCAGACGTCTTTACCTGCTTTCAGGTAGCAGGAACCTCCGTTCTGACAATAAAGGGCTGAGCATGGCAGGAGACCTGGAAACACCAGACAGAGATGGAAACATGAGGCACAGTGAGAGTCATTACTGAACAGTCACAAACAGAAGTTAGTACCCACATCCATCCATCCATCCATCCATCCATCCATCCATCCATCCATCCATCCATCCATCCATCCATCCATCCATCCATCCATCCATCCATCCATCCATCCATCCATCCATCCATCCATCCCTTCTGACTGAGAACCATTGCCCAGGGTTTAAAAACACTCAAGGAAATACTGGCACAGTGAATAAAACATGTTATTGTCCATCTCAGGTTGAGCTCACATACCTCCCACAACCATGGTTCTGGTTTCCACAGAGGAAGTGGACTCGGTGTCAGTCTCTGGCCACTCAGTGGCCTTGGTTTCAGCAGGAATCTGGGGTTGAGACTCCAGCAGAACTGGGGCCATCTCTTTGTCGTAGTCCACAAAGGTGTCCTCTGGTAGGACAGTGGCAGACTGGTCAGGGATGAGAACCCACTCTGGGACAGAGTGGGACCTGTGGTCAAATGTGTAGAAGAGTGGAGAGGTGGAACTCGTGGTTTGTGAAGGGCTTGTGGTGGACAGTTCGGTCTGGTCATCAGAGGTTGTGGTTGACGGGTCGGTGGTGGGTGGGGGCTTGGTGTGATGGTCTGAGGTCATCATGGTGGGTTCGGTCTTGTCTTGAGAGGTTGTGATGGACGGTTTAGTAATGACACCCAAATGTTTCCCCTGGTCTTGATAGATTCCCATGGTAATGGAAGGATGAGGGGATGGTTGTGGTATGCTGATTTCTGTGGTGGTTTGGTCCTCAATGACACCTCCATGTGGGTCAACTGGAACCTCCCGTTCTCCGGAGGCGTCCTCAGAGCCCTGCTCTTCACCTGACCCTGGTTCAACATCTGGTCCCATCACCTTCATGTCTGTGATGCTACTCTGAACGGTAGAGGGAATGGAACCTGTCTTGCTAGTGAGCCTGGGCATCTCCTGGGCATGCCCTGAGCCCTCATCCACTCCTGAGCCAGACCCTTCAAAGGAACCCATCTGGACCTGAGAGGGGGTTTCCTGGGATTTTGAGTCTGGGACGATTGTTGGAGGTTCCGTACTTCCAATTTCTGCCTCATCTGTCCTCACATCTGAAAGGTAGTCTGCAGCGAGGGTGGGAGGAGCTCCAACCGCAGAGCCCTCCAGCATGGTGCCAACTTCATCATCTATTGGCTGGACACCAAAGTCCTCTATGTCTTTGAAGGTGACACTGTCAGCAGCAGATCGCGAGACTTCAGAAACAACTGGACCTGACAACGTGGTGGAGGTTGTTGATGAAAGCAGTGGTGGAAATGCTGTGATGGTCAGTTCAGTCAAGTCCGTGAGTACATCAGGGACCAAGCTGGAGTCAAAGTCAAAGTCTGAAACTGGAGCTGTGCCTGTTGGTTCACTGGTCTTGTCACTGGGTTCTTCTGTGTGTAGATCTATGAGACTGTAATCAAATGGAATCATGTTTGGGTCCTGAATAAGAAGAGGTGTGGCTGTCTCAAACTGATCACCCCGAGCTTCCTCCAGAAGCTTTGGCTCAAAGGTCACCTGATGAATCAGAGACCAGAAATAAGAGTCACATTCTTCAAGTATTTCTTAAGATTTCAGCTTGTAAGTCTTGCACTTGGAAGAATAAATTACAATGAGAATGGGACAGTTTTTTTTACATATGGGAGCACTAAGACTCCACAACCCAGTTAAGTTAACGAGGAGATATTCTGGATGAAGAGCAGCTAAACAGAGAGAGGAGGACGTTTAAGCCTATTGACTTGTTTCTTAAGAAGACTACAGGTAAATACAATAGACAAGGTTGAAGCAGTGACAAGGATACTGTAGGAATATCTGTATCCCACAGCCATGGTTCTGGTCTTCACAGAGGAAACCAGAACCATCAACCCTCAGTCCAGCTTAGAGAGCGGCAGGAGTAAAAAGAGTAGAGACTGTAGAGGGCATGAGGAATAAAGAAGGATGGGCTGCAATACCTGGAATCAACAGATGCTAAGATCTTCAACACATTACTGTGATGGAGCGTCTCTACACCCAAATATTCAACTGTTGGCTCTGAGATTCTGTCTATGTTGTCTAGAGTTTATAAGTGTTACCTGCTGATGTTGCATGATGTCATCGCCTCAGTTGTTGCCAGGCAACAAACCCAATAATGTCATCATTTTTTTTCTTCAAACTAATGTTTTCCATTAATGTTGGAGTACAGTGGAACTTCTGGTGTCTTAAACCTTCCAGCATGTTGACAGTACCTCGTGTTTTCCGTTGACAAAGCTGATCAGTTCGGGCTGGTCAATGGGGGAAAGCTCGAGGAGGTTGGAGTTCCCGCTGCCCAGGATGTCCTTGCTGGTCATCTGCGTGAGGTCGGTGATCTGGGGGAGGAGGATCTGGGAACCGTTCATGGGCTGGTTCAGTAGCTCCACAACCTGGTCCGCTGGAGACAGATCAGATAAGTTTAAAAACGGAGGCATCTGGAACGGTGGAGGGTTCCTCCGTAACTGGCTCCGACCAAAGTACAACAGAAATTTAAACTTGCAGCACTACGTTAATGCTCGGCAGGTTGTCCGTCCCACATGCCTTCATCATACCAAAAACAACCAATCGCATGTCTTCCCGTACATGCCACCAGTGAGCTGTGTACATTGAAAATGCCTCATCCCCCAGTACAAGTTCACTGACAAGCACTTGCTGCCTGGCCACAATTTGAATGCCTGATGCTCACAGAAAAATGAAAAGTTCCCAACTTTTGAAGGAGGTGACATTTCCACTGCAACGCATGGAATCAATGCTCGCCAACATCAGACCATTCAAAGTGAATATACGGCGACGATTGAGACGATTCCAACACTGCCATTTGAGCGTACCATTAAAATGGTTGCAAACAAGCGATGCCAAGTCTCCCGGTGGTGCAGAAGAAGGGGGGGCAACCTCCTAGTCTTCTAAGATAAACGCAATGCAGAAGTGCAGTTCCTCTACTGACCACTAGGACCCAGATACAGACCTGCAGTTCCTCTGCAGTTTCTCTACCGACCACTAGGACACGGATCCAGACCTGCTGTTTCCCTGCAGTTCCTCTACCAACCACTAGAACCCATATCCAGACCTGCAGTTCCTCTACCAACCACTATGACCCGGATCCAGACCTGCAGTTTCTCTGCAGTTCCTCTACTGACTACTAGGACCCGGATCCAGACCTGCAGTTTCTCTGCAGTTTCTCTACCGACCACTAGGACACGGATCCAGACCTGCTGTTTCTCTGCAGTTCCTCTACCAACCATTAGAACCCATATCCAGACCTGCAGTTCCTCTGCCAACCACTAGGACCCGGATCCAGACCTGCAGTTCCTCTGTAGTTCCTCTACTGACTACTAGGACCCGGATCCAGACCTGCAGTTTCTCTGCAGTTCCTCTACCAACCACTAGAAACCATATCCAGACCTGCAGTTCCTCTGCCAACCACTAGGACCCGGATCCAGACCTGCAGTTCCTCTGTAGTTCCTCTACTGACTACTAGGACCCGGATCCAGACCTGCAGTTTCTCTGCAGTTTCTCTACCGACCACTAGGACACGGATCCAGACCTGATGTTTCTCTGCAGTTCCTCTACCAACCACTAGAACCCATATCCAGACCTGCAGTTCCTCTGCCAACCACTAGGACCCGGATCCAGACCTGCAGTTCCTCTGCAGTTCCTCTACCAACCACTAGGGTCTGGATCCAACAGTGATTTTATCTCCATTGACCTCAAGGTTAAAATGTTCAACTTTAAAGCAGAAATAAACATGATTTATTTGGTTTCCATAACTAGATCTTCATGTGGTCTTCATGGAAGGTACGTTCCTACAGAGCCTAACCAATTAGAAGCCACTTGAAGACACTCCTAACTGCTAACTGAGTTGATGGCTACCAGCTTCCTGTGGCAGAATAGTTTTCTGGAAGTTTCTTTTCTTGAAATTGTCTTTGTTCTGAAATAATTTCAGCCATCTCCAGTTCTGCTGGGAGGGTTCCCTGAAGGTACCAAATATTATATTTCAGGTGTTTATAAATGCTTTGCCTTCTGATTTAGAGACCTACAAATCTTCTCACATGGTTTCATTTAAAATACGATTAAAGAAAGCTCTGGAAGAGTATGTTTACTTTTACACTGTTTTTGTGCAGCTCTGAACTGTACTTTTTAATCATTAAAGGGGTAGGAATATTGACCTAAAGTAGTTCTGAGTTTTTCCAGATTTTTATGGATATTTTTGCTTCCTTCCCTGCTGTCCCGGGACCGTCCGGATCCGCTGTCTGGATCAGTTTAATCAGCGTCAGAGAGGAGCTGCTGCCGGATCTGGACGGTAAACAGCGTTGGCTCTGAGTTTGTTTACATCAACGGTGCTCGCTGCCAGCGTCGGCTTGGGAACAATGCTCACTTGTGTCTCGCCGTTAAGACTTTACAGCACTCGAGGGAGCAGCGTCGTGAGAAGTGAAACAGAAGGCAAAAAGAAATGCACCAAGGGCTCTTCCCCGACTCGTTAACCAGCCTGAACGGTCCTGACTTTAGCAGGCTTCATGGACAAAACAAACCTCAGCAACACTGCTGCAAAAGGAAGAACGTCCTACAAAACAAACATAGAACATGAAATAACAAATGAGACCCCGAACGTCCAAGACAAAACAAAAACCTTAAAGAAGGTGATGGTAACCGAAATAAAACAGACACACAAACACCTCAAAGAAAAACACAAACAGATGCAGAAACCGTCAGTATTTCAGAGTACGGTTCCACATTCTCACCATCAACCACCAAGATGCAACGATGAAGAACATAAATCGAATTTTAACTAAACTTTGAAGGGGTGCGAGGAGCGGCCCTGCCAGGAACCAGGAACATTTACGGAGTGAAAAGGTTCCTGCAGTAGGAGACCTGCAGGAACCTCCTGGGGTCTCTGCTGAGAGGGGTTTATAAATTACCTTCAGCTCTCTGACGAGAACAGAAATGATGTGAACAAAACTCATTTGAACTATTTGGACCAGAAACATTTGCTGTAAGTACATTAGATTGTTTTTTTAAATCTTAGTCGCTATCACAGCTAAAAAAGCAAACAGAAACACAAGTTACATCTCTGTCCCGTCCACGTTTACAGTGTTTCTTCTTCTCTTCTTCTTTTATATCTCAATGTATCCTGCTGGCCGTTTGCAAACAGCAAACAACGTGCATCACCGCCACCTGGTGGTAAGCTGCCTTGTTGTTCAGTCAAAGGTTCTTGTGTGGCGTCATGGAGACACGCCGGCTGAAGGAGCCGAGGAGACGGGGCCCTGTCAGAGGTTCTGGCTGGCAGGTTCACCCAGAATCCTCGCTAAAGGAAACGCATCTGTTGAATAAATGTGACTGGACACTGGACACGCCCCCCTGCTGGAGCCGATTTTGAATTTTTGTTTCCACATTAATATGATTATAGTTTGCATAATGATGATACTAATTTGTGCGTGGAATATGATCAAATATCTATTTGGAATATTTTGCCGTTCGCCCACTGCGACTTCGCCCACTGCGACTTCGCCCACTGCGACTTCGCCCACTGCGACTTCGCCCACTGCTCAGCGCCGTGTTAGCAGGAATTAACTCCGCCTCATCCAAGTTAATCCAAAAACTGGAAAAAATAAAGTAACAAACACTTGGAAGGGTCCTGAAATGATCTGAGGTGAACTGGTCTGGTCGTCTGGAGGACCTAACCGCTGCCACAGGCTGAAGCTGGAAGGTCAGTGCTGATGGCTCACAGCCAGAAGGCTCCTGGTCCAAATCCCTGCCGGAGTCTTTCAGTGCAGTTTTCATGTGACCCTGTGTGTGTTTTCAGCAGTAAGGAGCACGGCAGGAGCGAGGTCTGCTTGTTTATCTACATGTGGTCCTGCCATGGACAGGAGACCTGTCCAGGTGAACACCTGGGCTGACTCCAGCAGATCCCTGTGACCCTAGATAAGAATAGGAAGGTAGCGATGATGGATGGATGTTGTCAAGTGGCTCTTTGGGCTCACTTGGTTCTTTTGACTCATTTGTGAACATTTACTGCAGAAAGCAGCTAATTCTCCAGGGGGTCACATACTTTTTCCTGCCCCCGTAGCAGCTGAAGCCAACAAAGGACCTCCACTCAGTCATTTCAGCAGTTCCTGAGTGTGAGAAAGCAGAGGCAGGCGTGTTTGGTATATTTGCTTCTCTGTTCGTTCCTGCTGCTTTCCCACTACAGATGCTGTGGCATGTTTACAGCATCCGTAGCTACATAACAGATGACTAATTCACCATTTCCACATCTGGCTCTGCAGAAGCTGACAGTGAGAAAGTTTACTTTCGATTTTTTATTGTTCAGGGCTCAAACACAAAGGTTACAAAGCATGAACAGTTTCCTTCAGAGACGAGCAGCAAAACTAAATCAGCTGCAGCAGACCACCGAGAGTCCCAGACAGCAGCTCCAAACACGCCACCACAAATGCTCAACGCTGGGTCCATACGAGCAAAAGGGTTGAGACAAATGGAGAAGGCTCCATGACAGCACGCGCTGGCGGAAACATACTCTGATTACTAGTTTGGACGAGGTCTGGGAGCAGGTTTTGTAGGGATCCAGTCTGGGGTTGTGGTCATCCCACTTTAATCACGTCCCGTGTTTTGTTGGTGAGAACGTGACCATATCTGGGAGTCGTCTCTAGAAGCTTGTGCTGCCATTTGTCAGGACCGTAGCTTCAGTATGAGCTTCAGGGTTTTCACGTAATTACCTACCACACTGACTAATGTTACAAAACAGAAGTATATTTACAACAAACATCATCATTACACCTAAACAAGCAGTTTGTACAGTCTGAACCTAACAATATGACAACATTTTAAGCCCAGTTTTCTATGTGCAGAGCAGATGTGTCGACAGCGAACTGGCTGGCAGTCAGGAGTCGGGACTAGGTCCTTATGAGTGAACAACTGAAAGACTCGCCGAGGAATCTCACTAGCGCATCGCACCGACAGACAGACATTTAAAAAGCCGAATTTGTGGAGCCTTCAGGTGAATCTCTTTTGAAGCTTCAGTTAGTGAAAGAGCAGGACAACAGGTGAGGACACCAGGAGGAATCCTGAAGGAGTGAAGCGAGGGGAGATGCACACAACCGAAACATGAATCAACCTGAAATAAATGGATTAGATTCTGTACCGGCGTCTAAAATCTTCCACAGCCAAACTCCACCTCCTCCTAAAGTTTTTACAGTTGGATTTTAGGTTTGTCTGTGATTTTAGGAATAATGTGTTTATACAGTTTGTAAAAATGAAAAAGTAACTGTGAATCCAGACAGATGAGGTTGTGCTGAAAAGAATGATACCAATGAAGGTGAGCAGTTTGTAAGGTGACATATAAAGATAGAATCAAAAATAGTTAAAAGAGCCAATTACAGCCAAGATTCCAGACTGTTAAAAAATAAGTGGAAAAAAAACTGAAAATGAAAAAACAAATCAAAACAAAAAGTAGTTTAAACCCTGGAATGTTTCCTCAGCAGACTCACCAGACTTGTTTAGGCCGTGCACGTCAACGAGGATGACATGGACCGGGTTTTTGGCCACAGACGGCTGAACATCCGACTTTGATGCAGCTCTAGAGGTAACTTCTTCTTTCGAAACCAGTGCAGGTTGTTGCCCCGCTGCTGTGGTGGCTGATGGGAGGCCCGGCGCCTGAGTGAAGATCTCTGGTTGTGATGTGAGGATCTCTGGAAGCGGTCTTCCAGCGGAATGTCTCAGCAACAGTTCCAGCAATGAGATCCCCAATTCTGTGGTGCTCTCCAGCGACCAGCTTGGTCTAGATATGACCTCAGCCCCAGCGGGACTGTCAGCGCTGCCTCCCTCCCCGCTGCTGCTGCTCTCGACCCGGCCCGACACCACCTGCTCTCCGGGCTGGCTGCTTTCAGAGATGTCCAGGTGTGGGGGCTGCTGGCTTGGTGTCGGTAATGGAGGGAGGGGTAAGGGGATCAAAGAATCTCCTCTAACCGGTACCGCCATGACCCAGTTGGAGTCAAAATCTTGGACATCGAATTCGAAGGTGGTGCTGGGGATGGCTGAGGTCATGGTGAGGGGGGAAGAGCGGGCTGTGGGGAGGCTCTCTGTTGTGGAAAAAGCGGAAGGCTCTGGTGTTTTGGTCTGAAGTTCAGCTCCATGAAGTGAGGACGTTGGACTGTCAAGGAGGGACGAGGCAGGTTTGTACGCTGCTGAGGTCATCGGTAAGGCTGTGGTGGTCGGTTCTGGTAGTTCAGCTGCAAGAGAGGAAACATGACCTGTTTCAGGCGGCCACTTAAACCCACAATGTCATTTTACTGGATAAAAACCATCCGTCCGTCCATCCATCCATTCATCCATCCATCTGTCCATCCATTCACACACCTATCCATTCATCCATTCATCCATCCCTCCATTCATCCATCCATCCGTCCGTCCATCTGTCCATCCATTCACACACCTATCCATCATCCATCCATCCATCCATCCATCCATCCATCCATCCATCCACACGCCTATCTATTCATCCATCCATCCATCCGTCCATCCATCCATCCATCCATCCGTACATCCATCCATCCGTCCATCCATTCATCCATCCATCCATCCATCCATCCTTCTGTCCATCCGTCCGTCCGTCCATCCATCCATCCATCCATCCATCCGTCCATCCATCCATCCATCATCCATCCATCCATCCGTCCATCCATCTGTCCATCCATCTGTCCATCCATCTGTCCATCCATCATCTATCCATCTGTCCATCCATCCGTCCATCCATCCATCCATCCGTCCATCCATCCATCCATCCATCCACCCATCCATCCATCCATCCATCCGTCCATCCATCCATCCATCCATCCATCCATCCATCCATCCATCCATCCATCCATCCATCCATCCATCCATCCGTCCCAGGGACATGGAGGTCAGTTGGCGTCTGGTTTCCAGGAATTTCCAGGAAGTCATGTTTACAGAATGAAATCAGCGTGGTCATTCAGTGTTGAGTCATTAGAAAGAAAACGGTGTAATCTACTGTTAGCAGCTCTATAAAAGGAGAAGTGGCAGCCTCGGTCTTTGGTAACATGAAGTCAACTTCCAAGAATGAAACGTGGAGATTACCATCAGAAAAACAACAGTCACTGCTGCAGGATGGAGCCAGAAGAAACTCTGTTTAAGAGACACAACTACACATGTGAACAAAGACCTTCCTACAGGCGAGCTTTGTTTGCTCCTTCAGCCGAGTTTCCTTCAGTGATCCTGTTGCTGAAGCTGAACTTCTCTCAACACACCAGCGAACTGCCCACAAGGGCTGTGTTGCAAAACCCTCATTAAAACAGCCTGAGAAGATTTATATCTCAGCATGATGGAACACGCAGCTACCCAACGAGAAAAAAACAGCTCCTAAATACACCCACAATGCTCTCCTTTGTAAACATCTGAGCTCATGTGGTCAGCATCCTGGGAGCAACGGGCAGAGTTTGAAGGTCACTGACATGAAGCTTCATAAACGAGGAAACCTCCATCTATCCATTCCTACGGGTTGTCAGGAGCATTTATGGATGGAGGGATGGATGGGAGGGATCTCTTCTTCTGTCTCTGCTGCTTTTATTGCTGCTACTCATTTTTCACTTTTTCAAGAACACAGTTTAGTAGAAGTTGTGGAATCCGACGCTTCGTTAAGGAGCGACCATCTGAGCACTGCTTATCACGATTCCTCTGTTTTTCCTCCCATCATTGTTCTTTCATTTCACTGTAAAAACGTTGGAAATGCGATTTTTAAAAAATGGAACAAAAAAAAAAACTCGTCAAAATGACTGGTGTGATCAGGAAGAGTGAGGTATTAGATTTGGCTGTGATTTAAGCAATATTTGAGAAAAAGAAAAGAAAAGAAACCAGCGTAAAAACCAGTCCTGGTTGGAGCTCTGTAGCGTTTGATTAGAAGAGCAGCTTTAAACTTTAAATACGTCACAACGGCATACTGGACCGGCTGACATCCTTCAAGAAACTGCAGTTTAAGTTGGATTAACTTTTAGGATCTAACCCGTAAACTTGAATGTGACAATGTCAACTTCTCAAAATATGAGCCTGTAAAAAAAACAGAAAATGCAGTTTTTTCTTGCTTCTCATCCACATTCATTGATTGTGCGTCATGTTGTTGGAGCTTCTTTTGCTCAGCGTGATCTTTGTTGTGATCCACATCCTGGTGCGGTTGCTGTCAGGTGTGGAACAAATAGTTAAAATCGTGTCCAAAAGTCCTAATTCTTCAACACGCATTGTAAAATGACTCCTAAACACTGGTGGGAGGAGTTCTGCAAGTAGATCAGACAGCAAGTGATGAAAAAAACATGTTCTTATCATGTAAGGTTGTACTTGATTTGTAAAACTTTACTCAAAAGTGATGGTACTAAGTTTTGCACATCTTCAACCTGCACACAGCAGTTCCAACTAGACCCGGACGGTGAACGCAGTCTGAAGTCTGGTGGCAGTTGTGCAGTTCACTGCAGTATTACCACGTTTGTATCACCATTTGCACTGGTGTTTTGACTTGTTTTTCCAGCAGCACACATACCGAAGGTGTTCAGTGCTTGCAGACTCGTGAAGGCGACCCTGCCCAGAGATGATGTCATGTTTTTGGCAAGCTGCAGCTGAACTGGGGTCCGTCGCTCCGCTGAACAGCCACATCTGCAGGAGCAGACATGTGACGGTTCGTTTGTCATGACTGAAGCATCGACGCTGGGTCTGGGCGATGCTGCTGACCTCGTACACCAGGACACGGCCTCCTCTCCTCAACGTCTGTGTCGGTATTGTTTGGGCCGAGTCCAGCTGGGAAGCATTAGGGACCTGTCCCACTTCGATCCGTGTCAGAGTGCATGTGCTGGGTTTTCCCCTTATAAAAGACCTCCTCCTCCATAAACAGGCGGCAGGAGTTGATTCTTCTGCTTTTTGAGGCTGAAAACTGTTTCTCTTTCTTATGCATCTCTGTTACCACATCTTCATGCTTTGTTTGTGACTGCAGATTGTAGACTATTTGTGCCATCATTTGTTTAACAAAACCGAAGCCAAAAAGAAAAGAAAAAGCGTGTGGGTAAACCTAGGCTTCCCCTTTGTGCTTCCATAAGAATTAATCATTAATAAACTGATGATCAGCAGGAGTGCAGACCTCTATGAAAGCAGATGTTGTAGCAGTTTGGTAGTCTGGAGCATTCAGGTATGTTAACACAAAGCCAAGAGGGAAATACATCAGCAATGGATTTAGAAAAGACGTTACTGCTGCACATTGGTCTGGAAAGGCTTATAAACTATTAGGAGTAAAGTCCACTTAATGCAGTCATTTAGTGGACTATAAACTCATGTAGACCAGTCTTCTAGAGACAAATGTGAAGATGTGTCTGACGGATAAAGATGACAGATAAAGGTTGAAATCCTGGAACTGTGTCAAGAGCTAAGCAAATTTAGCTAGCTTGTGGTAAGATGAGCATGTTCCAACCAAGGTCCTGACTTCCGCCAGTTTCACCACTTTTGGACTAACCGAGCTTCATCACAGAGGTTTCTATAACTGGGCTTCAAAAGAACCTCTGACCGATGGTCAGTCCAGGTCCAGGTCCAGGTCCAGGTCCAGGTCTCTCTAATACAGTCTATAGTTTATAGTTTGTGCTGAAATATCTGCTGGTAGCTCTGGCACTTTTATTAAAATCAGATTTGAGGATTATTTTATATTCACAGAATTGAACCAGCTAAATGAGCTTCCCAAAGACGTAATTACTGAAATATGAACCCAAGAAAACCCCAGACAGAGACATTAATTATAAAGAGCAAGAAAAAAAGAAAAAAAAGACAGCAAGGCAGAATTAAAAGGTTTCATCAATTATAATTATCATCAATTATCAGAATAACTAGGCCATAAAATAAAATAGTGACGAGGACATAAAGGAGGAGTGGCAGGAGTAAAGGAGGAGTGGTTGGAGTAAAGGAGGAGTGGTAGGAGTAAAGTAGGCGTGGCCCTGACTACCTGGGGGTTCTGGTTTGTTCATAATGGACCAGGAGGTCTCCGATGTATTTTGACTTCATTCAGACGTTTATAAACCAACAGCAGGATTTTGACATCTGTTCTGGGACCGACAGGAAGCCACTGTAAAGATCTAAGACCTGGAGATATGTGGTCCAGTCTCTTGGTCTCAGTAGGACTCGGGCAGTATTGTTCTGGACTAACTGCAGCTGTTTGAGGGACGTTTTAGGGACCTGTGAGAACAACGTTACAGTAGTTCAGTCTACTAAAGATGGTCTTCAAAGTCCTGCTGAGACCTCAGTCCTGATGGTGATATAAAGGAAGAGCGGAAGGAGTGAAGGTGGACGGTTGGAGTTCTTGTGAACAACTGGTTGTGGAGTCCTGAGCGTGTTACTGTGAGGGAGCGCCTCTGCACCTTTCATATTGAACATTTGGCTCTGAGTTTCTCAGATCTGTCCAATCACGTTCAACAGACAACAGTAACAGAAAAGAGAGAGAAAGTTTGAGCTGAGGAGGAAGCGGCCCAGGAACTGTGGCTCCACTAGTGGTGAAGTCTCCGTGTTGGTTTGTGTTTATTTCTCACCTTTGAAGCAGTACGCTCCATGCCGGTCGGTGGGGTCTGGGTAGCCAGTTTGGTTCTCGTACTTGTAGAGCGTTCTGACTCCCAGCAGGCCGCCCCCACACTGAGGCCGGGCGATGGTGATGGGGTAGCGGACACTGCCATCAGACAGCCAGCCATAGTCGCACCGGTTTAGCCCTGCCCTCCAGGCCGCAAACAGCTGACCTGGCGACGCCAACACGGCGTCGTGCTTCTCACACTCCGCCCTCGCCTGCTGCCAGGTGAGCTTTTCACTGAGGGAGGGGGGGTAGAAGACCTCACCTGCAGACGGAGGAGACCAACAGGGCGAGTGAAGAACATTAAAATACAATGTGTTTGTTTCTGTTTCCAGGATTTGAGGACCATGTCCAGACCGGAAAACATCGTCTATACCTGCTGACAATCAAACGCAGAAAATATTAATAAAGAGGGAAAAACCTGCAGGAATTCTAAAAGCTTATTTTAATTTTATAACATATTAATGTCTGGATTATATCATTCCAAGTACGTTAAAAAGTAAATATATAATATAAATATAAATAAAATATAAAATGTAATGGTATAAAAAAAATACAGACAAATAAAATTCCCAGAAGGAAAAAAAAAAAATATATATATATATATATAGATGCATAATTCCTGTCATATATATATATATATATATATATATATATATATATATATATATATATATAAATATATATACATATATATATGCAGGAAATGTTGTTTTTCATGGTTGTAAAATCTATACACAAAATGCTACGACTATGAAACTATATTTTATAATAGATATAAACAACAGATTACATTTTGTAGGAGAAAGAACAAATAAAGATAAGCAGAATAAAACAGAATCAGAAACAGAGGTAAAATGTTATCCACATTTTCAGAAATGACATTTACAGACGACTCCGTCTCATTTGCTGGTGAATTTACCGTGCAGCTGGTCCACGAAGCAGTACACGTCGTACGTCTCCGCGGGCTCGCGGACGCCATACGTTCGCACGCCCGGCCGGTTCACCAGGTCACCTGAGCAGCCTGCGCGCGGCGTTCTGATCGGGTACCTGGACACATTCAGGACAACAGCATCGCTACTTCCTGCGCAGAAGCTTTCACGTTGGCATCAGAATCAGATCTTGACACTTAATGACGTCGACGGGCCTCTAGATGGCGCTAGAATGCCAACATTAATGTTTTGGCGCCTATCTGCATAACTTTGTGAGCTGGAATGAACATTTCTTTTCTCACTCATTAATTTAAAGGGTCCGAATCAACCCAGACATTCCTGCTAAATCATGGCAATAAAAATACCTGCCATTTTCAAGAAACAAAAACGCGAGGTTTTTATCCAATTTATGCACCAATCCGATCTGTGGGCGTGGCTCCAACTTGGTCATCGGACTATATCTTGTGATCCAAAAATCAAAGTCATGAAATGTGGTAAAATATCGGGCAGTAACGGCCACTGGTTGCCATGGCTACAGATTAGCTTGCACCCAGTGTATCACTTCTTTTTAATTCATTTTAATCAATATTAATGTTTAACATTGTCACCTGACATCTATCCCACCAGACCGGATATACTTTCATCACTTCAGTTTATTTAAAAACGACTCCCCACACCCCCGTGAATGAAGGTACCTGACGGACTGGTCTGCGAGCCAGCCGGCGTCACACTGGTCCAAACCGTCCAAAAACGCAGCTTTCAGCTGTTCAGGTGTGGCGATGGAGGCGTGGACGGCGCGACACGCCTCCGCGGCTTGTAGGAAGTTCAGGGAGTAGCGACTGCTGTTGGCTCTGTAGTGGAACACCACACCTGAGGACACAGCAGCGGTCAGAAGAATCATGTCCAGGAACACAATGTAGGTAAAAAACCAAAAAACAAAAAAAACAAAGTCTGACAAATATACAAAATTGCGCGGAAACGTCACTTTAAAATTATATAAATTTGTGTAATTTGTTTTTAAATTACTGTTAATTAAAAAAAACTATCGTGTTCAAATAAAAAGAAAACTGTATAAAAAAATTGTAAAGTGTATTTTTATTTAGTGTTTCAATATGAACATTTAAATGCAAATATTAGCTTTCTTTTTTAATTTTAATTTTATAAGGTGTTCAAAAAATATTAAAAGTCAGCGTTGAAATAGAATTTTAAAAAGTCTGAAAAATTTGAAAGAAAACAGTTTGAAATTAAAATAACAAAAAATAGTAAAAATTTTCTGTAAACAGAACAAAACTGTCGAGAAAATTTCTAATAAAACTTCTGGAAAAACAAACAAACAAAAGAACAATTACAATTCAGGAAAAATGTCTAAATTTAAAAAAGTTTGTATTAGTATAATGAAATTTTTGAAATTTACCAAAAAATGAATATGTATAAATAATATGAAAACAATTTTGGAAAATTAGCTAAAAGAAAACCATCTGATTTAATAATTAAAATAAAAAAATCAAGAAAAATATCTGAAAAATATAAATATTCTGAAAGATTGTCAAACATGAACGACCTTCCAAAAATGAAAAGAAATCTGAAAAATAAAATTCTAAAAATCCTGTAAATTATTTAAGAAATATTTAAGAAAAATGGCAATTAAATAGAATAAAGATGTATAAAAAATACAAAGAAAATACTAAGAGACATGGCATTTATTTTCCACTTTCATTGTTTCATAAAGATATTTTATATGTTTGAACATCAGAAACTGGATCCAGTTGGACATTTGTGTAGAAAATGGTTGCTGTTAACTCCAGGATGTCACGGTTCTGTGATCATCAAGAAAAGGATGAGGAAGAAATGATTCTCGTCCTTGTCATCGGTCCGATGAGTGAACATCTCAGAGGTTTCTAATGACGGCAGATTAAACAGAAACTTGATCCTTCCAGACAAACAGAGGGACATACATCAGTGTCTGGTGTCATCGGGTCTGGAGGACCAGTTCTGGTGGGGGTAGGGGTCCTGGCAGCGCTGTAGGACGCGCTGAAAGGAAGAGTTTCAGACTTTTGTGACTGTCACAGGGAAAGTCTTTGTTCAGATGTTTCCAACCGAAAGTCCAGTTCAAAAAAAAATCTGGTCACAGCTCTGAAGATGTTGGTTTCTACGCTTAAACTTACACGAATCTCGTGATGATGTCATGGTGTAAAACAAGAAAAGCCAAGCGAGGGTGTTTTCTGTTAGACAAAATTCTTCCTGCAAGTTTGCTGCTGGACCACAATTTGTTTCAGATCAGCTGCCTTCGAGTCGGACGTCCGGTTGACCTCAAAGAAACGTTCCTGGTGTCACAGAAAACTTAGAAGGAAAAAAGTATCACGACCAGAACAGTTGCTTGCAGGAAAGACAAGCTTTTGTTGATGTAGGGCCGTTTCTAGCTTTTTGGGGAATCTGGGCAACATTTTGTGGTGGGGGCCTCTTCATTAACTCCAGAGTGACAGAGGAGTTCAGCCTCTTCAAGATTATCCTGGTCATGCGCTAATCTGTGACACCTTCAGGAGGAAACAGGAAAACCATCAGAGCGAGATCGACGTTGACTTAGCTCCCATACATGTGCATACATGTAGCACGATGGGGCGTTGGCGGCATTTCTCAAAGGGTTAAAACGACTGGACTTCCTTATCTTCTGTTCAGATGTTTTCAGGCTTTGAGCTGGACGACAGCGTCTACACGAGCGTCACAACTGAGGTGGCAGGAAGCAGGTTAAAATTCCAGATAAACTCTTGAATTAGGACTTTTCATCCATCCATCCATTATCTATACCCGCTTAATCCGTTTCCGGGTCACGGGGGTCTGTCGGAGCCTATCCCGACGCATATCAGGCGAAAGGCAGGGGTACACCCTGGACAGGTCGCCAGTCTATCCAGGGCCACATACAAACAACCAATCACACTCACATTCACACCTAGGGAGAATTTAGAAAGCTCAATTAACCTACCCTGCATGTTTTTGGACTGTGGGAGGAAGCCGGAGTACCCGGAGGGAACCCACGCAAGCATGGGGAGAACATGCAAACTCCACACAGAAAGACCCACCGGGCCGGGAATCGAACCGGGAACCTTCTTGCTGTGAGGCAACAGTGCTAACCACTAAGCCACCGTGCTGCCCAATTAGGACTTTTATAAACTCCAAAATCTTCAAGAAAAACCTTTATGACCTCATAAATTTGCAAATTTACAAGAAAAACAAGTTTCTGACTATAAACTGACCAAATGAGAAACAGAAAAGTTTATAATGTTGCAAATTTGTAGGAGAAAATTCTGACTTTAAACTTCAGAAACAACATGACTCCACTAAAGTCGTGACAGTTTTCCTCACCGGAGACACCGAGGCGGACCGTGTCCTGGACGTCCTCCATCTCATGCATCACCTCGCAGCGGTACAAGCCGCTGTCACTAGCCCTGAGCCCCACGAGGGTCAGCGATGCATCCCCGACCGGCAGCGGGTGGACGGGCACAGACACCCGGTGGATGAAGTTCTGCCCCACCTTCACCACGCCTCCCTGGGCCACCAGCACAGTCTCCTCTTCTGACCCATCCAGCTTCACCCACTTGATCCGGACCTGCTCGTCAGCTCTCGGGCTGGGAGGTGGCATTGGGGGCGGTGTGTGAGTGGGGGTGGGGCTCGTGGGAAAGGCTGATGGGATGGAGAATTGGCAGGGCAGGACCACCCCGCCGGCTAGAGACCCAGCCACTGCCCGCGAAGTCTTCTGGATCCTCATTGTCTGTGGAGAAGCTGGAGAACACGAAGCAGGATGAGTGTCGAGGAACAACCAGAGAACGTTACATCAACAACAATTAAATCAATCCATTAAAATAGACACCGCGTTCAGACACAAAAGGTCAGATTTTTATGCCAGTTGGTTCATAGGACTCTAGGATGCGGGAGGTGCAGTGCCCCCGAACGATGGAGTTTATCAAACTTTGGTGTCCTTCCAAAGAATCAGTCTTCATCGAGTATCTTCAAGTTGGGTCATTACATCACGATACAGACTGAAGAGCACATTTTGGCCACACCCAGTAATTTGATTGGTTGTAAAGCAGCAACATGGGTGAATATGTCAGCAAGGCAGGGTGGACTTTGTCTACTCGTCACATTTGAAGGCATTTTGAAGGCTCAAGATTTAATGAGCAGCAAGAAAATGAGCCTGATGAGCAGTTGTCAAGGAGACAATGTGGGGGCGGAGCATGACCTCAAACTACACAGCTGTAGCTCCTCCTGTGGCCAGCAGGCGGTGACAAGGCCAGCCTCAACATCCAGAATTAGTGCAGAAATAAGATGAACTGTTTGCAGACACCTAAGTAAGAAAGTTGAAGTGCCTCACTTAGAAAATAAGACATTTGGACTCTTGGATGCCCTCAGAACCACTGCAGAACAGTTGGAACTTCAGATTCTCAGATCCATCCTGGTGTCTTCTGACAGGGGAACAGATCATCTTAAGGGGTCTGGGGTTTTACTGAGGAAGTTTCGAGCTCAGGCCAAGGTGCTACTGGGTCCTGGGAATTCTGTGACAAAGATGAGGGCAGACGTTTTCACCTGTCCTTCATCGCCGCAGCGCTTCAGCATCCCGACAACAGAACATTGACACGGATCATGTTGGATCTCAGTTACAGGGTTCTACAAGCACCTGGCTGTCCTAAACATCCAAATGTTCCAGGACCGCTCACCATCTCTGACCTTCAACACGTCAGAATACGAGGACACTTCCTTTCCTGCACTCACCTGTCTGGGGGCGAGCCGAACACACACACACCAGCAGGAAAAGGTGTGTGAGGTGTGAGAGGGCGTGTCTGATCATCTCCCAGCTTTCTGTGGAAAAACAACAGCAGCTGTAAACGTGTTTACGCACATTTTTATTTTCCTGTCAATCTTGTAATAATCTTCCTGCGGACCAACACAGAAGTCCCCAGGTGGATTTAACTGACTTCAACTTTGAAAACATTATTAGTTACAATAAAAAAAACTCATAAAATGATTCTAAAAAAAGATGAAAGATCTAAGTAAGAATCTAAACTTATATAAACATCCGGTCCATGTGGATTTACTGGTACAACATCTGGTCCATGACATCTGGCCCATCTGGATATACTGGTACCACATCTGCATCTGGTTCACGTGGATTCACTGGTAAAACATCTGGTCCAGGTGGATTTACTGGTACAACATCTGGTCCAGGTGGATTTACTGGTACAACATCTGGTCCATGACATCTGGCCCATCTGGATATACTGGTACCACATCTTCACGTGGATTCACTGGTACAACATCTGGTCCATGTGGATTTACTGGTACAACATCTGGTCCATGACATCTGGCCCATCTGGATATACTGGTACCATATCTGCATCTGGTTCACGTGGATTCACTGGTACGACATCTGGTCCAGGTGGATTCACTGGTACAAGATCTGGTCCAGGTGGATTTACTGGTACAACATCTGGTCCAGGTGGATTTACTGGTACAACATCTGGTCCATGACATCTGGCCCATCTGGATATACTGGTACCACATCTGCATCTGGTTCACGTGGATTCACTGGTACGACATCTGGTCCAGGTGGATTCACTGGTACAACATCTGGTCCAGGTGGATTTACTGGTACAACATCTGGTCCAGGTGGATTTACTGGTACAACATCTGGTCCATGACATCTGGCCCATCTGGATATACTGGTACCACATCTGCATCTGGTTCACGTGGATTCACTGGTACAACATCTGGTCCAGGTGGATTCACTGGTACAACATCTGGTCCATGACATCTGGCCCATCTGGATATACTGGTACCACATCTGCATCTGGTTCACGTGGATTCACTGGTACGACACCAGGTCCAGGTGGATTTACTGGTACAATATTCGTCCTGTGTTGAAACTTTAGTTTTCAGTACACTGGGTGTCTGTTTTTGTTGGGGTTTTTTTTCGAACAAATATATAAAAAAAAAAATCTAATTATTGCCCAGAATTGTGCAGATACAATTCATCAGTATAGTAGATTATCCTCATACAGATAAAATAACGTATATAAAACTATCCAAGTTTTAAGAACTCTCCGTTCTTTTCAGTCTTTGAAATATAGATTAAAACTATTAACTTTGGCTGTTTTTCATTTTAAACTTTTCCTCCGTCCTTTAGTTTTCAGAAGTACCGCCGAAATGTAGAAACAGAAATATCACTTTCACTGTCAGCCAAGACAATTAAGCGTTATCACACAAGTCCCATCCATCCATTATCTGTACCCGCTTTATCCGTTTCCGGGTCACGGGGGTCTGTCGGAGCCTATCCCGACGCATATCAGGCGAAAGGCAGGGGTACACCCTGGACAGGTCGCCAGTCTATCATACAAACAACCAATCACACTCTCATTCACACCTAGGGAGAATTTAGAAAGATCAATTAACCTACTCTGCATGTTTATGGACTGTGGGAGGAAGCCGGAGTACCCGGAGGGAACCCACGCAAGCACGGGGAGAACATGCAAACTCCACACAGAAAGACCCACCAGGCCGGGAATCGAACCAGGAACCTTCTTGCTGTGAGGCAACAGTGCTAACCACTAAGCCACCGTGCTGCCTATCACACAAGTCTATTTATAAAAACTTTTACAATGGTTTTTGACAGTAATCCAGCAGAAACTCCACCGCCAGACTTTCCCAGATGTTATCACAAAGAAAAACAATGTTTTCCACCGTTCAGTCCAGCGCCTCATATATGTCAAATAAACTCTTTATAAACAATGAATGAATATTATTTATCAAGACATTTTAAAGTTCCCTCTTAATTTAAAACTAGTTTATTTCTAAACAGTTTTAATTTGAAACAATTTCCTTTATGTAACATTCAAAAATATTCTTCTATATATTCGTGATCATAGTGGATCTCAGTATAAGTTAAACACAACCTCATAATGATTAAACTTTTTAGTGTTATTTTTTAAACAAATATTTAGATTAAAAAAATAATTTGGAGTGACAACACAAAACAAGTTTGCCTTGTATTTATTTGAAACAACACCACATACATTCAATATCATCGTGCTCAGAACCAAATTCATTCAGGAATCGTTGAAAACCTCCACGAGCTGAAACAATGCTGCAAAGAACAAAAGCCCACAAATCCTCCACGAACATGCGACTCTGGAAAAGTCATTCAGGAAAATTCAGGTTGCTGGTGCAGAAAGTGGCTCCGTCAGCTGTTTAATCACAGGGATACCCGTTTCATTTTTATTTAGCTTTTTCTTTCTTTTTTTCTTAAATAAACAATGGCACAGTGAAAAGAAACTGTCCTGACCCAAAAGGTCATTGCATCACCTCAATCAATGCTGAAGTGGTTTAAAGTAGCTATAAGCGGGTCTGAGGAAAAGCACTGTGGTGATGAAGGCCACCAGTGGTCAGCTGGTCCTGGTGACCAGTGAGCTTCAGCACATCACTGGTCCCGGTACCAGTTTAACCTCGGCAGACTTATAATATGATGCTGAAACTCATTCTGAGAAGGAGAAACAGCAGAAGACAGACAGAAATCTTACCTTGGATTTGCAATTAAACAAGGAAAAAAAGTCCCAAACAGGAGTTTTGATTTCCAACTTGAAACTTCTCTGAGGTAAAGGCCCGTGTCTGGAACAGATGTCCTCCTCCTCCTCCTCCTCGGAGTCTGGCTGCAAGTTCAAATCCACTTTACACCCGCTATTAACCCAGAAGGAGGAGCAGCAGGCGGGGCAGGGGGAGGGGCACATGTCAGACGACCACCACTCACAGAGAGCGAGGGAGGAGGAAGTGAAACTGGGGAGGGAGGCGTAAACTCATTAAAGGGAGGCACCAATTTAATGTCACTTTTAACCGTTTCATGACAAGAATCCTGATCTAAAATGAGTTTAACTGTATAATGTATTTAACCAAGACAACATTGATAAAGCATATGACACGTATTTGTATTGCTTCAAATTATTGTATGAAAGGAATAGTCCAGTAAAGAACGACACTAAAAACAAACATTCAGACACACCTGCATCACAAAGGGAAAGACGCTGAGAATAAATATAAACTACTTTACAGTACCAAAACAGGAATACTACAGTAAATTCTTAGACAGGAATAAAAACTTTGGACAAACCAAAGTTTAAGTTATTTGGAAATAATAAAGGGAACAGTAATGTAAAAGTCTGGATAGAAGGTGAAGGTGAAGTGTCTGGGTGAGATGATCGACATGAGATCTGCTGGAAACTTCACATTCAACATGTTCAAACTAAAGTATCCACAAGTATTTCAGTAAAGATAAATATTTATTGAATAACAAAAGCATTACATATTGTATATTGCTCCCTTATTTTGCCATATTTTAATTACTGTGTGGAAGTTTGGGGCAACGCCTACAAATCCTGACTCCGATCCATCAGACTGGTCCACACGCCAGGTTTCCAGAACCACACTGAGTTATTTATAAACTCCCAGATCAGCTCAGCTGATGGATAAAGCTAGAAACTACCAGATAATACCCACAGGCTCTTTACTGATAGAGAGGGGGGGTCGTGATTACAGGGGGAACCAGGAGTGTTGGAAGAACCATGAAGAGAACCTGCACTTCAGCCAGTGGTGTGAAGGTCTGGAATAAACTCAGTCCAGAACTGAAGCAACGTCCAAGCGTGAGTTTGTTTCAGGGCTCAGACTGATGATGTTCAACAAGCACAGGGCTGAAGACCTGAGGTGGACCTGATCAGGGGTCTCCAACACTGTAAACAACGTGGTGCACATGATTGTTGTTCTTCAGGGAGTTCTGCCCCTCAGTGCTCATCGTTAGCTTTAAATGTTTTTATTTTTATCGTTTTTATTACCGACCCTGATCCAACAGTCTGACACATGGAGAACACGGAGAACATGGAAATGTTAGATGTTACACAGCTGTAGGACCTGCTGGTTGAAGGTTCAACCACTCTGAAGAACGGGACACAATATCAAAAACTTGTCAGTTCCAGAAAATACAATCATATTCATTTATTCTACTATTAAAATAAACTTCTTCTGTGTCCACTACTTCTGGATGTTGAGGCTGATCGTGAGCTGGAGCCTCCCGCTGGTCTGGAGGAGGAACTGCATGTTTGTGTGGTCTGCATGTGGACAGAAATGGCTCTGATTTTTGATTTGTAAGCATCATCATCAGCACACCCATCCATGCCTGGAGACTGTTTAGTAAAAGTCATCTCTTCCTCCTTTGTGTGTAAAAAAAATTAATGTTTCTTTGAAGTTGAATTGTAGCTGTAAAAGTAGTTGAACCCGTCTGAAGTCAGAAGTCCTCGAACAGATCCTCCGCTGCTGATGCTGCTGATGCTGCTGATGCCGCCGCGGCAGCGACTCCAGAGCTCTGGGTGGCGTGGACCTTACTGGAAGCTGGAGGGGACTTGGTCCTGTACAACACACACACACACACACACACACACACACACACACACACACACACACACACACACACACACACACACACACACACACACACACACACACACACACACACACACACACACACACACACACACACACACAGTGAGAGTGGGTCAGTGGGCTAATGAGGCTGGTTTACAGGAGTCTTCCTGGTGAGACAGGAAGTGAGTCATGTGACCAGCAGACACATGGACACCCTTTACAACTGTGTAGTATGTACACGTACACACACACACACTCTCTCACACACACACACACACACACACACACACACACACACACACACACACACACACACACACACACACACACACACACACACACACACACACACAGTTGTAAAGAGCGATTGCACAACTCTAGAAAATTTTTTAAAGACTTAAAAGGCAGACGGATGATTGAAGACATAAACCAGACTAAAGCTGTTGTTACACTTAACGTTAAAACAAAATCAAACATTAAATATCACAACTTACTAGTCGGATTATCAACATCCATCTTAGACAACTGTGTTCTGATCCATCACATAAAAAAAACAAACCAAAGGCTGTAATGTAACAAAATAGGAAAAAAAGTGAAGGTGAATAAATTTGTGACACAGAGGACTTGTGTCTTCATTTGCTCGTCTCTTCATGTCTCACGTCTTCTCATCTTCTCATCTCGTCTCTTCATGTCTCACGTCTTCTCATCTTCTCATCTCGTCTCTTCATGTCTCACGTCTTCTCATCTTCTCATCTCGTCTCTTCTCGTGTCGTCTTCTCTGTTTTCGTCTCATCTCTTCACGTCTCATCTCATTGTCTCTCTTCTCCAAGTCCTGAGCTCTGCTCTCAGTGTCAGGAGTTTATAAAGTCACAATTTAGAGTTTTTTTCACGAAATTTTACCTCCTTCCTCACTTTGCAACGTCTTTGTCTGAAACCAAACTCACAGATTTAGCTAGAAACATTTGGCCAGCTGGCTCGGTTTATTCTGTTCATTTAAGTTGGATTCAGCCATTTTCACTTCAGAAAAGCAGGAGCTGATAAATACTCGTTTTCTGTTGTGACCTCGCTGTGATGAAGAAAAGCTGATCATGAATGAGAAGTAAAGCTGGTGTGTGCGGGGGGGGGGGGGGGGGGGGGGGGGGGGGGGGGGGGGCAGCTCGCTGAAATGATTACCAACTGGATGACGGAGGCTGCTGGAAACAGTTAAGAGGAAACCGGAGATGTGGGCTCCTCACTGCCTTGCAGGACCACCAGGGACTTGTCAGACCAGGGAGGCTACAACCCTGGGTGGTTTGTATGGGGGGGGGGACCAACGCTGCAGCACAAACAAAAATCCGGAGGTAGTTTAAGCTGAAGACAGGACAGAGCTGGACAGCAGGAGCAGCTCTGACGTTCACCTGGACATCAGTTTTCAGTTTTCAAGTGGAGTCGCGGCAAAACGCACCGATCTGAAACTGACAGAGGACGTCTGAACCAAACATCGATCATTTTAAAAGCAGTGACACACGAGTCAGACGAGCTCATCTGACTCTTGATTTGTAAAATCCGGATGTTCAGTGAAATAAAATCTGATGTTCAAGGCACAGACTGATTAAAGACTTGAGCACGCCCCCTCTGACATCACACAGTCAGCGTGAAGCCTCAGTTTCTCTTTTGTGGAGGTCGTCATCATGACAAGGTAGACTTCACACAAAGCCCCACTCCACACCCCCATTTAATTAAAAATGGGCAAATGGGTGGAGCCGGTAGAGGAACTGCAGGTTTCAGACCTCAGGGCTGGATTCAGAACCAGACTTTGGTCTTTGAGTGGTCTTTTGAGGCCTCCATGTGAGTGAGGAGGAACTACTATAAGATGTTGTTCTACGGTCTGAATCCAGAGCAGTGGGGGTTTTAAAGGACGTCTAGGACATAAACTGTGGATCTGAAGTCAATTGTTGGACTCAGAGACACAATTATGTAAGTCTGTTGTGTGGTGACTTGTTTCTATGGTCTCTGTGTCCAGGCTGGACTTCAGGCCATCACGCCTCTGAAGCTCTGTTGCTGCTCGTCCAAAACTTCACAAAGCCACCGCTCTTGTGCCCAGACCTCCCATTTAGCAGCTTCTTTCTGGATGTGTCCACTCAGAAAAAAACCCTCATACACGTCTCAATCTGACATTGTTCCTCCCACACAGGGGGAGTAAACGGCGTCCAACGTCTCCGAGCGCCAGCAACTGTAGACCCAGCAGCATGCAGATAGCTCAAAGTGTCGCTGTCCATCCCCAGCTGCTGGGCGCACCACCACCCCCCCGGTGAACACAGGCAGCAGTGAGCTGATGAGCAGCTGCTGGACTCTGGCTGCAGGCCGGGGGGGCGGGGGCGGGGGGCGGGGGGCGGCAGTCCTGCACCCAGATATTGTTTTACACTCGCCTCCCCCTATACAGTCACGTCCAAAACTAGTCACCCACAAACATAATAAAAACCATTTCATCACGAATATAACCTCAGAAGAGCGTCGTGTAATTATTTATTAAGTAAAGTAAAGGCACAAAGAAAAGATTCCTGTCAGCCATCCTCGGAACCCCTTTAACCGGGTGCAGCTGCAGCCAGGAGCCGATCGTCCTCCTATAACCATCAAGCTGTGTAAAGGTGACACCTCTGTCACGAGCACGCTTCGGCAGCTCAGCAGGTTGAGTAGGCGCACCATATGCAGGCTGCGCGGGTCCGAATCCCAGCTCGTCACTCTTGTCTGTGTCTTCTCTTCTTACCCAAACTTCCTGTCTAGCAACTTTCAAAATAAAGGGCACTAGCGCCACAAAACAACTGTCCAAATGTCCTGATTTTCCAGGTCATGTCCCCAGACACACTTGAGGAAACTACATTATCAGGAATTTCTCTACTTTGGTTTTTTGCACCACAGCAGTCCCGAGGATTCTGACACCAGGACCTGGTGATCGGGAGTCTTGTCTGTCTCCAGAGACGGTTGTAAAGATGTACTTGTTTTTATTTTGAGTATGTAACCCAGGGTTTCAAGGGTCAAAAACATTTTATCAATATAATATTGTGAACTAAAAGTGGAAAAATATTTTAAATGACAAAAAAAAGGGAATTTCTTGGTTTCTTTTCCGACATTAAATGATCTGAGGAATCCTAAAATCTTCTTGTAGTTTTGCAGTCATCAGTAGATGATGTGATAACTTCAGATACTCCACATATTTACGCCACAGACCCAGTTCTGCTGGTAAATGATTTAAGGTGGGGGAGCGGTGGGGGTGTTCTCCCTGCAGATGAGAACCCAGATGGGAACTTTTACAATGTTTGATTTTCCTGTTGTTGTGCATCCTGGAGGTGAGGAAGAGAAGGGATGGCAGAGATGAAGACCACGACAGAAAACAGCATCTGTCCTCTGATTTTGGTGGCGTTTTTAAAGTGAAGAGCATCTCAGATCTATTTTAGACATTTCTGTAACATTTACAGGCTGCACAGGTCATAAATGTCACCGCAAAGACTCCATAAACACCGACCACGACATCACACACCTACCTCTGCCTCTGAGACGACTCGGGGTTCGGGTTTTTCACGGCAGGAGTCGCTGCTCCGAGCTGTCGGAAACGCCGCTTCCGACAGGGAGCCACATCTGTGATGTCAGACAGGCTGTCGTCCAATGGGCTTGGAGTGGAAGATTCTGTAGAGGAGCAGAGACACTGTGAAGCAGTACTCAAACAAAAGATAAATATGTTTTTATCACGAGCTGTCACTGACACGGTGACACTGACAGAGAGATGAAAAAGAGAGAATGAAGAACAGAGAGAGGAGAGACACAGACACACCATCAAAGGTACAAAAGACAACGCTGTCCCCTCACTCGTCTTCGCCGGTTGTCTGAGTCACTGCCATGGCAACAGAAACAACATCAATTCTGAAAGTTTTTCCTGAAATCCCAGCAGGGACATGTGTGTTGACACACAGAAACAAGGCGAGCTTCCTGTAGAAACCAAAATCTGGAAAAATGGAGGGCAGAAACATCTGACAGGAGGACTAAACCCCCATTAAAGCCTTCACAGCTGGAGGACGGCTGTGAGCCTCAGCTAACGACTCGTTGGTCATCTCCAGGCCGTCTGGACGCAGCCATCTGAATGCTGATGACGTGGAACGTCAACACAGAGGCTGCTTGCGTTTACAGCAGTTTGGGGATGTTGGACTAAAGCCCGCCACGCTTTGTTACATAACTCTGTGGTGACGTCATGATAAGATCATGGACCTGGGTAAACATACTCAGCTGCCATGGAAACAGCTCCAAGAAATATATTCTTTACTAAATCCATCACCTTTTTAAGCTGGATGGTTCCAATGTGAAGTTGTTCTTTCCTGTGTTCGCCATCGTTTGACATTTCAAAGTTTTCCATCTGTCAGCAAAACCAAAACTCTCAGAGCTTCACTTCCTGACAAATTAACTGATTAAATGTTGAAGCAGCAGTGTAAATGACAACGTAATGGACCGTCTGTAGACGACTTTCTGAATATCTCCCGGGGAACTTTTATTCCCCAAAAAAGGTCAAATGTTCCGACTTTCCTAACTTGAATGTGCCTGACTACCTGTGACGGATTACGGACTTCCTGGTGGATAGACAGCAGTTTGTGAAGCAGCATGTCTGACTCGGGGACCATCAGAAGCCTGCAACCTTTCTCCTCTGTTCTTCTCCCTGTACACCAACAGCTGCACATCTGGACACCAGTCTGTCAAACTCCTGACACCACCTTCATCAGCCTCATCTCTGATGGGGACGAGTGGACCTACAGGAGTGAGATAGACCGTCTGGTGTCAACCTCTTATCACTCCAGGACCCTGAGACATGCAGCCGACCCTACTTCAAGGACTCCAGTCCATCAGGACAAGGACCTCACACCATAAAAGCAGTTTCTTCCCCACTGCAGTCTTCCTGCTGAAGACTCTGTTAGGAGGTAGTAAAGATGAGTAAGACTGAAGGGAGGAGGACACTGAAGAGGATGAATAATGGAAAGGTGGTCCTGATGATGTACCTGTGAAGGTGTGGAAGTGTCCAGAAGAGGTAGCAGTGGAGTTTTTGATTTGGACATTTGGCAAGATCTTAGAGAGCGAGAGGACATCTGAGGAATGGAGGTGAAGTGTTGCAGCAACTACAGGGGAATAAAGTTAATGATCCATACAAGGAAGCTGTGGGAAAGAGTTGTGGAAGCTCGACTAGACAGAAGTGAACATTTGTGAACAGCAGAATGGTTTTATGCCAAGAAAAAGATGCAGTATTTGCTTTGAGGGGGTTGATGGAGAAGCTGAAAGCTACAGATGTCTGAGTTCTGGTCCCTGTGGAACTGATAGTCTGACTGGTTCAGGAAAACAACCAAGAACAACAGAGTGAGTGGGGAGCAGGGGGAAGGTCACCGGAGCAGACAGGAAACAGGATTCAGGCTTCGTGGCATAACAGACAGTTTGAAACTAAAGTTAAGATATTCTTCACTTATAAACTCAGAGTTTGTAATGCAGATTTTACAAACCAGTTTTTGAAGATGACTCCTAGTTCTTTTGTTTATTTTGAAGAATAAAAGAGGCTTGTTTGTGGTGTCTGTAAAGCGACTCAAGAAAGACGCTCTACAGCTCAGGGGACCCGACCCTTCAGTGCAACTCTCCCATCTGACCAGCGTCATTGTAAACTTCATATTTTAATACATTTCACAAGAGAACTAAAAAACGGAAAACCGGATGTGTCTCTACAACAAGTCTGGATCATCCAGACTCCATTATTTTATCTCCGCCCCTCCTGGTGCCTCTGCAGATCCTCCATGTTTGAACACATGTCTACTTTTATAAAGAAACTTGAGTGGAATAAAACCTCCTCAAACTAATGAAAGCATGTTAGTGCAAGGACAAGTCCTGATGAAACACCAGCTTCATGGATATCCAGATGTTTAAAGGACCCTCAGTGAGCTCACCTCGGGACGGTAAACCGGACACTGGAGCAGTCTGAACTTCCTCTGGCTCTTCATCGGTACTTCCTCCGTAGTCCTCCTCCTCCCCATCCAGACCTGCTGTTGCGACCGACGTGACTGAAACGCTGCTCTTCTGCCTGTCAGAACTTCTTCAAGAAAAACCACATCTCAGGAACAGCTTTACACATTTGGGTGGATGGCACCTCTACGAAATCTCTATAGACAGTTTAATCAACGACGTTTCACAGATCCACAACGCTTCAGAGATTAACCAGAATTAATCAGAACGGAAGAAGAAATGTTATGTTCCCCGAGATGACTGCTTAGTTCCCCAGCACAGCCACTCAGAAGCTCAAGTAAAGTTCTCCATCTCACAGAAACGGTCTGAGTTCAAACATCAATCTAGAGGAGTTTTCCACTGGAATCTGGTTTCTGATGGTGAAACGCCAAAGATGAGACTGAACTCAGACTTGGACTGTAGGAAGTGTTCATCACGACTGCTCCTCTTATCACCTTTACAATCTTTGTAGCAATCTTAACTTTACACTGCCAACTCTGGATTCACACAGCAGCGTTGCACCAACGCACGACGGAGGGCGCGTCCGACGCGTCTGGTCAGCGCTGTCAAGGTGACATCTATGGCGCTTCCATAGGCGACCTGCCAACTCTCGCGTTTAGGTGAATTCTGATCGTCAGAAGTTCAGAGAGCAGTTTCAGAGTTGAAGACAGCGCTGAGGAGGTTTTCCTCCTAAACAACCCGTTTTCACGGCGTCCACGTACGAGCCACAACGGAAGACGTTATCCAGAGTCTCTGGAGACGGTCGCCGCCGCTGCACGGATCCAGCGTAACAGCTGAGTGTTGCAGGCGGCGTGATGGTGTTCTGCAGCAAGCTGCATCTGAACGACCTCTGCATCTCCCGCCACAAAATCTAGAGAAGTTTATTATTCAAATTAAATAAAGTAAATTCAAGAGAGTTTAAAAATCACCCCGACCTCCAACCGAAGCGTAATTCTCAGAGGATTGTCGCTGCGCTGTGGACACGCCCACCGAGCAGCTGCAGGAGGTTGTTCTTGGTCGATACCTAGTAACGCGTCCATGTTTGCTGCTGACTCGCCGTGAGCGCTGGCGTGTCGCCCTGCTGAGAGTCAGCTGGTTAAAACCTGTATAAACCCGTAACGGCTGAATAAAATGAGCCGAGCACCTGGCTTCCTGCAGGTTTGTGACGGTTTCCTGCAGGCTCCGGATCTTTGCTTTCTTCTCGTTCAGGACCAGGACGAAGCGAGAGAACAGCTCAGCCTCCAGGACCTCTTTACCTCCAGCGTAGCGTCTCAGCCTTCAAAACACACAAACACACGCGTCAGACAGGAAGCAGCAGAGCCACCATGGCCATCAGGGCAGGACCGGTCCAACACGCGACTCACCATCATCACATAACCCTGCACTCTCCATCAGCAGGTGTGTACACCTCTAGAAAATGAGTGGTTGTGTGTTAAAACACCAAGAGGGAAAGACATAAGCAGTGGTTTTAGAGAACCCAGGTGGCAGACACATCTGGGCTTAATGTGAACAACGGCGACAACGGCGTGTGTAATGACGGGGACAACGGCGGGCACAAGTCAGGGCAACGGCGAAGACGATGGTGTGTGCAACGGCGGGGGCAACAGCAGGGGGAAACGATGAGGGCCAGTGCCACTCCACCACGTTTTATTGTACTGCCTTCATATGAGGGATGACGACGCTCTGGTAGGCGTTTATTCGCAGCTCCGACTTCAAGTCTTATGTACCTACAGTGCTGACAGACAGACTGGCGACTATAAAACCACACCCCTAATTATGCATAAACGTGTTGTTTTATATAATTTTACCTGGCAAGGGTCATACAGATTCCCCCACACAGTTACATCCATGGTCTCAGGCGAGGTGATGTGGGTTGTCCACGACCACCACAGACTCCAGAGGACATCCCAGCACAGAGCTAGACCTCCGTACCAGTATGTCAATCCTACCCCGTCCCTGTTGGTGCTCCCCCAGCGCCCCGCTCCATAAAAAGAGTCCTGCAGACTCCGAAGGACCTCAGACTCCTCAGCAGGTGGAATCCACTCTGGTTTTCCTTGTGCAGGACGTCTGCGTTTGTGGTCCAGTCCTGGTTATGTTGAGGAGTACACCCAGGTACTTGTAGGAGTCCACTGTCTCCATGTCTTTTCCCTGGATGTTCACCGGTGTGGTGGAGGGACTTCCTCCTGAAGTCTATGACCATCTCCTTTGTCTCGCTGTCATTGTCAGATGACAGCGAGACGTTCTGGTGTCACGCCACTTCGTCTTCCTCCACATGCATGATGCTGGTTGGAGATCTGTGGCGGTCAAGGACAGGATCCAGCCTGTAAACGGGCAGCATGGCTAAAACGTAGGGTGCTAGCTCAGGTAGAGTCACAGAGCTGATCAGGTGAGATGATACCAAAACACCATCTGGAACAAAGGTGATGGATTTGGTCAGTGAATGTGAGCTAATGTTACCTAGCATCAACGGTTAGCAGGAGCTAAGCTAAAATAGAATAGCTAGAAAGTCATAACCGAGGGGAAGTGGGCTCGAAGCTGGAGACCTCCACCACTAGCAGAACTCCAGAAACCTGCTGGTGATGTCACAGAGGGTGTGTCCTGGATTTATTTTAAATATGTAGCTCCACTCCAGCTCCACTTCAGTAACTCATGTCATGAAATAAACCTGTGTGTAAGGTTTTAGAGATATTGGGTGTATTTCCATTAACAAGGATTCTGGGTAAACCCGCCAGACAGGAACCTCTAACCTGTGTCTCCACAATACTGTAGCGCCACACAAGAACCTTTGACTAAACAATGCCAGGTATTTCCTGTAGGTCAACCTGAGTACCGTACCTGCTACAGCAACGTTTTTCACCTCTTAAACATTCCCAAAGGCCACTTCTCCAGGTCAGGCCCTCCCTAAAAATTACACAGAATTCCCACTAGTGGAAACACTGCTCTTCTCAGAAGACCTGGAAACACCCTCCCACCAGCAGGAGTATTGGTGTGTTTTAACTGTTCAGTGTGTTTGGTGAGTTTACTCTGCAGTGATGCGCTGCTGCTCCTGCCTCAGCTTCTGGTTCTCCTCCTCCAGTTTGTGGTTTTGGTGCTCCAGACCGGTTCCTCTGTGCAGACAGTGAACAAGTAGCTCCCTGATGGCCTCCACTGGCTTAGGCACAACCTCCAGCAGGACGCAGCCCAGCCTGAACTTAAAAAAAAAAAAAAAAAAGTGTTTTACTCGACTCTGTCCCATTGAGCCACAGATGCCCCATACTAGTGTAATAGGAGCAGAAAGCAACAATCGTGGTCATCATCTGCCAATAATCAGATCATTTTTGAATAAGGTCCGACCATAGCGCTTCAGTCAGGCTGAGATCTGCATCGCCCCTCCACCACCATGCTTGACACTGGGTATGACAGTGTTTCCATCCTGTCCGGCCAGTCAATTACTTTCCTCCTCGATACCAAGAATCAGTCTTGTTCCTCGTATACATGATTAGACTTTGATGTCAGGGGGCGGGACCAACAAATCAGACGAAACTGTCTCTAGACGCCACTGGATAAATGTACAACCAGCCAGAGAGAGGAAGCGTGTGATGTTGGCAGAGCTACAACCAGACTAGTATCAACAGAAGACATCCAGAACATCTGGAGTGGAGCAGGAACTCTGATGAACGACTGTTGTTGGTTTTTCAGTAAAAACTTGTTGATCCAAGATGTTAATAATTCTGCAGCCACCTTGGTTGTTTTCAAAAGTGGTCTAGAAATCTCCTGTAAGAGTCATCCCAAAAACGCACCCCGGCAGATTCTGGCTGGTTAGGTCGGTTCTGTACCAGTGGAAGTGGTTGTGAATGGGTGAGGCACGAGGACTCTTGCAACAGGGTTGAACATTTTCATGATGTGAACAAGTGTCTGCCACTGAGTTTGGGATAATTTCCTGTCACATGACCCAGCTTCAGCCAACATTTATTTGTCAGATGTCCTCACATTTGTCTACAGAAGACTGGTCTGCAGAGGAGTTTGCGGTCCACCTAATATGACTGATGGGTGTCCAGGTCCAGACCATCATCCCTCCACCCCCTCAACACCGGGTCTGAGGCGTTTCTGCTGAGACAAAGGGGCTACAGCAGGTTTGTTAGTCGGATTTAATACCAGAAAGTGAAGAAAGCTGCAGTTTCTCCACCGACCACTAGGGTCTAGATCCAGACCTGCAGTTCCTCCACTGACCCCCTAGGATCTGCATCCAACAGTGACTTCATCTCCATTGACCTCCATGAGGAAATGTCCAACTTTACAGCAGAAATAAGCATGTTTCCAGTCTTCTGACTGATAGCTGGTGATGAATAATGGACAGCTGTCTTCACTTAGCTAGTTAGAACCATCTTGTCGTGACATCTGAGCGGTGAATAAAGACCCAACAGAACATAATCATTTTCATTTTAACGACATGTCTTCTTGTGCTGCTAACGGCACTGACGGACCTCTGAGAGCATTTCTGTGTTGGTCTGGAAGGGTTCGGGGTTGAAGGCTGTTAGCCAGCACTAACCAGAGGACGAAGTGTCTCCAGATCATCAGCTTCTACCTCCGGCAGCAGCTGGATCCTCCAGTCCACAGACCTTCACCTCAGATCATTTCAGGCCCTTCCTGGCTGACTAACTGGACCAAAAGCCAACAACATCTGTAACGAATGCTGCCTAAGCTGAAAGGGGGGCTAATGGAGATCTGCTGGGACCCACAGAAGCTTGACTTGCCCCCTGCAGGACTAGGATGGTTGCTCCTCCACCGGTTGACAACTGGTCACTTCTAAGACCATAGCTGATGTCTTTCCATCTTGGTGATGGTCCAGACTGTCAGACTGCTAAAACCACACTTGCTGATTATTAGTTTATCAAGAACGTATCAGTCCTATTAGGCAGTGAGGAGACACTTAGATTGACAACTTATTTTTCTCCTTTTTCCACTTCCAAAAAAAAAATGAAATAAATAATGACATGGTACAATGTGATATGAGGATTGAAAGAGAATGTGCGACCAAAATGGGCAAAAAAAGCTCTTACTGGTCTGTTTTTGCATTAGCCTGATAAATGAACGTCATTTTCAGGTTTTAGATTTGTTCCTCTCAGACGTAGGTCCGTGATCAGAGTTCTTTCCTGCGCCGATTCCTCCTGAATCTTTTCCTTCACTGTTTCTTCTCTGGGTCTTAGAGAGCTGCCAGGTATTACTTCACTGCCTTCTGGAAAACGAATCCAGCTCAGCCTGGAAGGACCTCTTCAGAGCAGCTGGAACTCCTCCAGATGTTGCCTCATGGCTTTCAGCAGGTCTGTGGCTGTAACTCTGCTTTCAGCTGTCACCTGAGCGCTCGTGTTTGGGCCGTGCTCAGATCACGACTCATTTCAAGCTGTGAGCTGGCGGCGACGGAGGGCGGGGCTGTTTGGTGTTTGATGTGAGGTTCCTTGTGTTGCCGTGGAGACTCCACCTGTTTCCAAACCATTCCTGACTCACACACCAACAGAAAAAAAACTGCCACTCAGTTTCATTTGTGGGGAAATAAAGGAGAAAGTTCTCCTTTATGGGTTTCAGCTTTTAAAAATAGCAAGTAGAAAGAAAAACGTCAGAGGAAAATCCTGGAGACCAAAAGAAAGTATGTAGAGCGCGTGAACATCCACGCGAGCAGATGTCAGGTGAATACGACCTGGGCCGCCGCTTGCCCCTCTAAAGCACCAGTCCAGGGTGAAGGAGTAGAAACTAGTAGAGAAGACACCGCTGACCATTTACTCTGTTACACTTTAACAACAATAACACTCAGTTTATTTCAACCTGGATTTAAATAAACTGAGTGTTCCAGCTGATCTGAGGTTTTCTTGGAGTTTGTTCCAGACATGCGGAGCAGAGAAGCTGAAGGAAGCTTCTCCATGTCTGGTTCTGACTCTGGGAACTGATAGAAAACTGGATCCAGATGACCTGGAAGGTTGCTGCTAGGTCAGGAGGTCAGTAACTAAGAAGATCATTTAAAAATAAATGAATTCTAATATAATTTGAACACGAAAAAAAAAAAATCTGTACTACTATTTGCATAAAAAACAACTTTAAAATAGTGAAATGCAAAGCATCAGATGTAGTGGTGTAAATCACGCCGCCACTGGACTCGAGCAGTGGAGACGCCTTCTCTGGAGGGACGAATAGCGCCATCTGGCAACCTGATGGACCAGTCTGGGTCTGGTGGTTGCCAGGACAACGTTACTTGGCTGTATTGTGCCAAATGTAAAGTTTGGTGGAGGGGGGATTATGGTGCGGGGTTGTTTTCCAGGAGCTGGACTTCGCCCCTTGGTTCCAGTGAAAGGAACTCTGGATGCTTCAGCATATCAAAAACCTTTGGATACTTCCATGCTCCCGACTTTGTGGGAACAGTTTGGAGCTGGCCCCTTCCTCTTCCAACATGACTGTGCACCAGTGCACAAAGCAGGTCCATGAAGACCTGGATGAGAGAGTCTGGTGTGGATGAACTTGACTGGCCTGGACAGAGTCCTGACCTCAACCTGACAGAACACCTTTGGGATGAATCAGAGCCGAGACTGAGAGCCAGACCTTCTCGTCCAACATCAATGCGAACTCACAAATGCGCTTTTGGAAAACTGGTCAAAAATTCCCATAAACACTCCTAAACCTTGTGGACAGTAACTAGGGTAACCACTAAATACGTACTGATATTCAATCTTACTTGTGAAAAGTAATTTCCTGTTTCCTGCTTTGATGGTCCAAAGATTAGAACAGGAAAACGCTTAACAGTCCTCTGACATCAGTCATCCGTAGTAGCTGCCGTCCAAGACAGCAGCGACGTTTGTCGCGCTCCAGTAGTCACTGTCGTCTAGTCGATTATGACTGTGACTTAGACAGCTCATCACATTTCTCTGCATCTTTATAGTCTGCAGATGGAAAGAAACATCTCTGTGGAAACTTTAATTATTCAGAGCATTTCCTGTCTGTATGCACATGTACTGAGGTTATTCTCAAATAATCAGGGGTGAGTCTGGAGGTCCTGAACAGAAGGTGTGATGGAGTCCTGATTTGGACAGACTGAGCGTTCACATTAACAGAGGTGTGAAGTGGAGGGATGCCCGTCCTCAGGGTTTAACGTGGCGTCATCTTTTGCGTCAGACTTTGACTGTGTTGGATGGGGAACCGCTGTGGGAGGTTTCCTCTCTTTACGACACCTTCATGATGAACGAACGGTTGTGTTTGTGGAGGAGAGAAAACTCCGGATGTCTCTGGTGGCGCACCACTTCTAACTTCTTCAAAAGTTTGATTTAATAAAACATCAGCTCTGATTCATTTCCTCTTTCCACTCTGTCATAACAGTTGCTACGACAACAGGAGAGTGTTTGAACTCTGCGCAGGAATTATTCAAACAACTGCGAAATAATAGAAAAATCATTTTTACAACAAGAGTTGCCAATGTGAAATCATCTTAAATACTTCCAACAAGACTAATTTTATGTTTAGACAACTTTAGTTTTGGTTATACCCTCTAAATCCTGACAAATGTATTCTTAAAGTCTCTTAAGATGAAATTCAACTATTCTAAACTAGTCCAATTAACAGACAGCCAATAAAAATGAGAATTGTCTCAAGGAAACCAGCAGAGGTAATACACAGCTTTCCTTTGATATAATTACCCGTTCTGAGCGAGACCAGGGCAGAAGCATTTATCAGTTGCTGTTTTTGGGTTAACCTTTCATTATTTTAGCAGTGGGACAAATTAGAGAATAATTAGTCATCTTTCTTCCTGTATCGTTCACTATGTATAATTTAAGACATACATGTAAAAATATGTGGACTTTCATGAAACTATATACTTACTACCGATCTCTGATGATCACAGAGATTAAAGCTTTTTTGGGGACGCAGGGCAAAATTCAGTTGGAGGCCCCTAAACTCCAGTTAATCCCCGGGTAAACCCCGGTCAAATTCCAGTCAAACCCCCGTTTAAACTCCAGTTAATCCCCGGGTAAACCCCCGTTTAAACTCCAGTTAAACCCCCGTTTAAACACCAGTTACACCCCCGTTTAAACTCGAGTTAAACCCCCGTTTAAACACCAGTTAATCCCCGGGTAAACCCCGGTCAAATTCCAGTCAAACCCCCGTTTAAACTCCAGTTACACCCCCGTTTAAACTCCAGTTAAACCCCCGTTTAAACACCAGTTAATCCCCGGGTAAACCCCGGTCAAATTCCAGTCAAACCCCCGTTTAAACACCAGTTAAACTCCAGTCAAACACCAGTAAACTCCAGTCAAACACCAGTAAACTCCAGTCAAACACCAGTAAACTCCAGTCAAACACCAGTAAACTCCAGTCAAACACCAGTAAACTCCAGTCAAACACCAGTAAACTCCAGTCAAACACCAGTAAACTCCAGTCAAACACCAGTAAACTCCAGTCAAACACCAGTAAACTCCAGTCAAACACCAGGTAAACTCCAGTCAAACACCAGGTAAACTCCAGTCAAACACCAGTTAAACTCCAGTAAACACCAGTTAAACTCCAGTAAACACCAGGTAAACTCCAGTTAAACTCCAGTCAAACTCCAGTTAAACTCCAGCCAAACACCAGTTAAACTCCAGTCAAACACCAGGTAAACTCCAGTAAACACCAGGTAAACTCCAGTTAAACTCCAGTCAAACTCCAGTTAAACTCCAGCCAAACACCAGTTAAACTCCAGTCAAACACCAGTTAAACTCCAGTAAACACCAGGTAAACTCCAGTTAAACTCCAGTCAAACTCCAGTCAAACTCCAGTTAAACTCCAGCCAAACACCAGTTAAACTCCAGTCAAACACCAGGTAAACTCCAGTTAAACTCCAGCCAAACACCAGTTAAACTCCAGTCAAACACCAGGTAAACTCCAGTCAAACACCAGGTAAACTCCAGTCAACACCAGGTAAACTCCAGTAAACACCAGGTAAACTCCAGTCAAACACCAGGTAAACTCCAGTCAAACACCAGGTAAACTCCAGTCAAACTCCAGTCAAACTCCAGTTAAACTCCAGCCAAACACCAGTTAAACTCCAGTCAAACACCAGGTAAACTCCAGTCAACACCAGGTAAACTCCAGTCAAACACCAGGTAAACTCCAGTTAAACACCAGGTAAACTCCAGTAAACACCAGGTAAACTCCAGTCAAACACCAGGTAAACTCCAGTAAACACCAGGTAAACTCCAGTCAACACCAGGTAAACTCCAGTAAACACCAGGTAAACTCCAGTCAACACCAGGTAAACTCCAGTCAACACCAGGTAAACTCCAGTCAACACCAGGTAAACTCCAGTCAACACCAGGTAAACTCCAGTCAACACCAGGTAAACTCCAGTCAAACACCAGTTAAACTCCAGTCAAACACCAGTTAAACTCCAGTCAAACACCAGTTAAACTCCAGTCAAACACCAGTTAAACTCCAGTCAAACACCAGTTAAACTCCAGTCAAACACCAGGTAAACTCCAGTCAACACCAGGTAAACTCCAGTTAAACTCCCATTCATTTAAACTGAAATGATGTTTATGGAGAAACAAAGAAGAACCAGCCTGGGTTATGTTTTCTGTGAAACATGAAATGACATCACAATGTTGACTTGGTTGGGTCGGCCGGTTGATCTGGTCTGAGGTCTGCCAGGCAGCATCTTGACTGGCACCCGTTAGTGTTTCATTTTATCACAATTTTCAGAGTGTACTGGTTTTTATTTTAGTGACCAGTCAGATGAGCAGCACTCACCGAGATGTCCCTCTGCATCTTCTCGTACCCCAGAGTCACAGAGTGGCAGCGGTCCGGTGGGTCTGGCGTCAGTGTGAAACTGTAGGAGGCCGAGTCTTCTGCCACCAGTGCCTTTTGGAGGTCCTGGATGTACTTCTCTGTCTGCATCTCCATCTCCTCAGCCTCATCATTCAGCACAGCCTCACTCACTGCACACAGATGACAACAACAGTGAGAAACAGGATGATCACACATCCAGAGTGGAGAATCTAAACAGCACCTCCAGAACCGGTGGAGTCCCTCACAGATCCATTCTTCCATCTAAAGACTTTGGTCCATTAGACTCACTATCAGCACGGAAGTGAACAGCTGGATGAAACCAAACTTCCTCCAACCAAATAAAGACAACACAGAAAAAAACTACATCTGTCAACAAAAAGGAAACAATAAAAGCTGAATAAAAGATGAGAATTCAGTTCAGGAACAACAACAAGAACATATCACCTGCAAAAAGCAGAGATCGACTCATTTGGGCACCAAACCAGAACCTTTCCACACCTCTGTTGATGACACAGCCATTCGTGTCATGGTGTGCTGAAGCAGGGTAACATCTAAAACATGCTGGATTGAGGCTCTCGAGGACCAGGATTGGCCACCCCTGGTCTAGATCCTTTTCAAGGTTTCCAGGTTTCACAGCATTTTTGATGACATGAGCCGAACACACCCACTTTGGCTTTTACCTTCACCTCTCCACGCATCCTGTCCATTAGTCAGCAGAATCTGGAAACCTGAGGCCAAGCTCTGCCCTTCCCAGTCCACACGCAGGAAGTAGGAGGAGTAAGACTCCGATGGGATGTGGATTTCTTGCACTGACGTGGGCATCGCTGCAGATATCCAAACCAAACACGTTAGACTTCTGCAGAGTCAACATTGGACTGAACACGTCACTGAACACGTGATGAAACACTCAGCTTTAAATCTGCTGATAAACCAGCACGGCGTATTTATGGAAGCTGCACAGTTTTATAGAAATCATAAATGTTATCTTTACATTTAAATAGGAGCGGGTTAAAAAAATTATCTTTTTATTTCAGCCCACCTGCCAACAATCACTTACACCACCTGCAGGGGACGTTTTTAGACGCCACACCTGAAGAGGAACGTTTGTCGAGGGGGACGTATTTAGACGCTACACACAAAGGAACCGCTGCTAAGCTAACCAGCTAACGTGATAAATAAGCTGTTTGCAAAAACAACTGAAGCGAACAAATGTCAAGACGAGCACAACAGGAACCTTGCACACCTGAGAAAAACCCACGGGAGCTTCCGTCTTACCTGAACAGCTCTGGAGGCTCTAACTAACTAACGGAAACGTTCCGTTTAGGGTTTGTGACCTAACGTCGGCATGTGACGTCATCAGCGCGAGTCACGGCTTCACTAACGTCATTAATGGCAGAATAAATAAATCCAGAGAAAACTTCCGTCAAATGATCATAAAAATATGGAGTTTGATAAGTAATGCTAAAATATATTCCTTCTGGGATTAAATCTGTAGTTTACAGATATGTTTTTCTAACAACTTTTCTAAGTTGTAATAAATTGTGTAATTGTGTAATTGTGTAAGTACATTCATATTTTAGTGCCTATTAAATTGTTGTAAAACTATTTTTTAATTTATTATAAAAACAGCAATGTTTCCAGAATTTGGGGTGTGACTTTTGTTGTCTTCGTTTTGTCCTGAAATGGTTTTCAAAGACTTAAAATGTAATCAAGTACAAATACGACTCTGAAATAAGTAAAATCAAATATTTGGGATATTTATAAATGAATTTTGGATACTTTTTATGGATGGATATAACCCCTGAACACTTCCGTAATCCTGTGGTGCCCGGTTCCTGCCTTCCCACGACTGACGAGGGCAGGCTGAGACCAGGTGCTGGTCCGACTGGAAACCATCGCTCCCGTCTTTGACTGGCTCATTGGCTGATCGGGAATTAATTCATAAACTGTTTCAGATTTGCAAGAGCTTCATTGAATTTACTTCTCAGGACAGAAACCAAGCCGTTTAAAGTTCTCTGTGGTTCTTTACACGTGGAACTCTACTCACCAGGAGCTGATTTGTTCCAGTTTAACACAAAACCATCCGACTTTCACATGTAAACCATCACAAACTTGTTGCTCATCAAACCACAAGAGCGTGTTTATGACTTCAGCGACTTGACTGATGTTTCATCTGCTGGTCTGAACCACTGAGCTTCTCCAGCAGCTCAGTTTTCTGGTTGAGATGATGTTAAGACAGTAGCAGTTCTTTCCAATTCCACATTTATTGGACTGTGAATAAACAAGTTTTGAGAGACCACCTCCCCACCGCTGGCCTCAGTTACATTCATGTTGGCGCCATTTACGCAGAACCTTGTTGAGTCCATCAAAACGGTGTCTCTAAACACGTTTGTTTCTTATGTTTCTCTTATATATATATTGCGGATGGTTTTAAGACATTTTTCTGAACTGTGAAAACAGAGTTGGGTTGAATTTGTCATCAAATAGCTGAATCTAAGCCCACACGAAGGTAAATCTGTGTAACGGTAGGTTTTCCTTCCTTCAAACAGATGCAGGGCTGCTGCTGGTCTTTGTGGGCCAGCGGGGACAGCAGTCCACGTGTGCGTGGTCTCGGGGATCTAAACGAGGACTCCTACTGTGCCCCCTCTCCTCCAGAACAAGACCAGGACTAATGAACTTCACATTTATGGACTGTTGGGGTGGAAATTTCTTACTTTTCAAGCCAACTCTTTTCTTTTGTTTATTATTTTGTTACTGTTCCCTAGATGTCAAATATTGTCTTTTGATCATTGTTTTTTGTCCATTGCCTTTTATTTTGTTCTATCCCACAGTTCTGTCTTGCTGTTACTGGGTTTTGAATTTTGGGCTTGTTACATGTTTTTTTTTTTTCCAGTTCTGTATTAGTTCTCTATTGCTCATCATTCTGCATTTATTAGGGTATTTTATCCTCATTTTATGTCACAAATGTAGCCAATAAGTTGTTTAGTTGCATTTGGTCGACCACATGTTTGGAACAAAAGGTACGTAGGAGACCAACTGGAACAGTTTAAGTTGGGGATTGAAGTTTCTTCTCTTTCAAGAAACACCGGTGCCGGATTGGACCAAGGAGATGTGAAGTGGCGGGACCGGATTGGACGAAGGGACGCGCCTCCAAGCCCAGCCAACCTCAGGAGCTGAATCAGGTCCTCTCCACCAATAGCAGCACAGTTACCTCTAGTTTATATACACTTGTATTAGCCAGGGTCTGTCTCTTTCACCTGAGGACTGCTCGGTGGAGATCCGGTGGAGATCCGGTGGAGATCGGAGGGTAACTACCCTGACCCAACAGTGGTGGTCCAGACCTGATGAGCTACCACGCCCGTCTCTGGCTTTCAGGGACCCTCCACAAACTTGTGTTTGGGGCCCCTAAATACGTAAACCTACTGTACACACAGGCAGATGGATTTCACGCCAACCGTGCAGTGGCGAAGCTTTAGATCAATTCTTTTCATTTTTGATGATCTTGACCTCTGAGCTGTGAAGAAAGACCCGACCGAGAACTGCCTTTTAACTGAACTAAGAGACCGGTTCTGGACGGATTAGAAGGTTGACTACTGGATCCAGATCCTAGTGTTCAGTAGAAGAACTGCAGACTGGGTTCGGACCCTGGTGGTCCGTAGAGGACCTATGAGACTTCTATGTTAGCATCAGTTTAGGATGCAGAGGTAGCCGCATGTTTTATGTTTTTTGAAATACATTTTTCAGAAAGTTTGGGATCCCATAAAATGTTTTAAAGTTTCTTTGAGGTATTTTACATTTCGCTGAGTCATGCATTTCTTTTATGTCCTCAGACGGCGTTTCTGCTTTATTTTACCAGCTTAAATTAAATTTGAACTTTAGATTCACAAATATAAAGTTCAAATTAACAAAGCAAGCAAATTTTCTGTTGCCACTAAGCTGTATAACAGATAACGGATGTTCAGAAATCACGTTTTCAACGTTTTCTCTGGAACGCGTCTTCAGCTTTCTGCAGGTCCGTTAAACGCTGAATCAGCGCTGAAGTGGCAGACATCAGTCATCAGTAAGGAGTTTCCTCTCATCTCCCGTCTCAGCCAGAAGTTGTTGGAGTCTCTCCACTGTGGCGTTTACCCAGAATCCTGCTGGTCACATAAACAGAAACACGTGTCCTTGCAGCGTCACCCAAGGCCGGACCGGACATCTCAGCCTCGCGCCTTTACGAGCTCATCCATCATTAAGGCCAGCTCACTTTCATCCCTCCGTCCTGTCGTCCTCTCAGGGATCCTTCCTTCCTCCCGTCTTCACCTTCACCTCCTCTAATTACCTGAAGACACGTGTTCTTCAGTGTGAGTCACTTTCTTCGGGACAGATGCTGTCCTAATGACTTCCAGCTCCATCTAACGAGTGCTTCTGTTGGCAGCTCGAGGACCACTGCTGACCCACTTCCTGCTGGCCTTGGTGAGGCTCCGTCTTGTTGCAGCCTCTCACTTAGATCTGGGAAGTTAACAAATGGATAAAAAGGGCTTGGTTTGTTATATTGTCTTCTAAAGTAAAGCTGTTTATGGTGAACTAATAGTCTAACTTAGATTTTTAACGTGGAATTCTTTTAATTATTTCGCTTAAGTTCTCTAGGATGTTACACACTTTGGCCACTAGAGGGCACAACTGTGGATTTTAAACAAAGGACTTCAAATGCTCATCTGAGGCTAACTGGAAAACATGCAGGTCTTCTACCGACTACCAGGATCTGGATCCAGACCTGCAGTTCTTCTACCGACCACCAGGATCTGGATCCAGACCTGCAGTTCCTCTACCAACCACCAGGGTCTGGATCCAACCTGCAGGTCTTCTACCAACCACTGGGGTCAGGATCCGGACCTGCAGGTCCTCTACCAACCACCAGTGTCTGGATCCAGACCTGCAGGTCCTCTACCGACCACCGGGGTCTGGATCCAACAGTGAGTTCATCTCCATCTATGTTAAAATGTTCAACTTCACAGCAGAAATAAACTGTCATCATCTGTTCTTACTCAGCACTGCAGTGACCGGTTACCTCCAGCGGTGACCTGACTGCTGACCGCTGAGCGGGGATCAACGTCTCAGCAGTGCAAAGTGGTTCTTCCTTTGAACACATGTTCAGTTGTGCTTTCAGCTGAACTAACACACCACATCTGGCAACAGCTGACTCAACAGCAGGAACATCTCATACCCACTGGGAAGCACGGTGGTGGAGGGATGATGGTCTGGGCTGGTTCTACAGCTGAAGGAGCCGGACAGAGGTGGGACTTGCACAGAGGTGGGACCTGCACAGAGGTGGGACCTGAACAGAGGTGGGACCTGAACAGCTGTGGGAGCTGGACAGCGGTGGGACCTGAACAGCTGTGGGAGCTGGACAGCTGATGACTGGCTGAATTGGGTCATGTGACACCACATTAATTCCAAACACAGCAGTGAATCTGCATCAGCATGATTAAAAACAAAAGAAAGGTTTTTAAATGACCTGATCAGAGTCCAGACTGGGGACTACTGACCTTTTTGACCTGGACCGTCTCTGCCTCCACATTTATGTGAATGTTTATACAACTTTAACCATTAGTTCTGCTGAGGAGCCTCTAAAAGGTTTTTAGCATCTACTGTTGCTCATATTTGTGGTGATACGAGCTCAGGGACCACAGCTGAAGATTTATGAGTTCACGGTCGGTAAAAGCTCAGAGGGGGTGTTGGGCAACACAACCACACAAAGACAATAGCTGGAGTGGAGACGCCGCCACCCCCTCTAAGCTTGTTTTAAATTGGAACCAGGGCTGATGTGTGAATGAAGCCTCTGTGCTTTGTTCTTATGACCCACACACACACACACACTTCTGCGGTGGATGGATCGTGAAGGTGAGTTGTGTAACAGCAGGCAGAGCTGTTGAGGTCTGCAGCTCCATGAGAACAATCCAGAACTCTGCAGAAAACAGGGGTAGGGGGGTCCTCAAACCAGCAGCGGTTTAACAGAGGTGGGGGCGGGGCTACTCATGTGTGGAGGTTCTCTTCAGGTGTGTGGTTGTGGTTGGGGGGGTCAATGAGTTCAGGTTGGAAGGTAAACATCTAACCTAAATATGATCTCTTGGACTACATTTGAAGTTCAGTAATTGTTTAATTCAGATGTACAAAAGAACTGGACACGCCCCCTGTGACATCATCTACATGTTTCCTGAAGAGTGCTTTTGAAGTGCCCTTTTCATCCTTATGCACACGCCAAACCTCATTTCAACTAAAAATGAACTAATAGGTTGAACTACCTGGTCAGGAGACCGCCTGGGACACGCCCACTTTAGATTAGTTATGTCAGGTTAGACGTTTTAGCTCAGCTGACTTTGCTGATACTAGTGTGAATTTACATTCAGTTTCTGAAACTCAGACTACAGGACCTGAAACCAGGACTAGTGGAACACAAACCAGGACTGGTGGACCTGAAACCAGGACTGGTGGACCTGAAACCAGGATTGGTGGACCTGAAACCAGGATTGGTGGACCTGAAACCAGGACTAGTGGAACACAAACCAGGACTAGTGGAACACAAACCAGGACTGGTGGACCTGAAACCAGGACTGGTGGACCTGAAACCAGGATTGGTGGACCTGAAACCAGGACTAGTGGAACACAAACCAGAACTAGTGGACCTGAAACCAGGACTGGTGGACCTGAAACCAGGACTAATGGAACACAAACCAGGACTAGTGGACCTGAAACCAGGACTGGTGGACCTGAAACCAGGACTAGTGGAACACAAACCAGGACTGGTAGACCTGAAACCAGGACTAGTGGACCTGAAACCAGGACTAGTGGACCTGAAACCAGGACTGGTGGACCTGAAACCAGGACTGGTGGACCTGAAACCAGGACTAGTGGAACACAAACCAGGACTGGTGGACCTGAAACCAGGACTAATGGAACACAAACCAGGACTAGTGGACCTGAAACCAGGACTAGTGGAACACAAACCAGGACTGGTAGACCTGAAACCAGGACTAGTGGAACACAAACCAGGACTAGTGGACCTGAAACCAGGATTGGTGGAACACAAACCAGAACTAGTGGACCTGAAACCAGGACTGGTGGACCTGAAACCAGGACTAGTGGAACACAAACCAGGACTGGTAGACCTGAAACCAGGACTAGTGGAACACAAACCAGGACTAGTGGACCTGAAACCCAGGTGAAATCCCGGACAAAATTTTATTAGAACTGGATTTAAATCGGATTAGAATTGGACGAGAACTGAACTGGAACCAGATTAGAACTGGGTTAGAACTTGATTTTAACTAGATTAGAGCTGCATTAGAACCGGATAAGAACTGGACTGGAACCAGATTATAACTAAATTAGAACTGGATTAGACCTGGGTGAATTGCATAGACATTTCCATTTCCTGAATAATGTACTTTAAGATGATTTTTCTTGTGAATTGTCACTGTGGAAATAAAAGTGATGTCGAAGTGGTTTTTAGTTTGGTCTTGGGGGGCTGATATGGATCGTCTCAGACCTCATAAACCTGCCAAAGCAGCGGTGAGTTCCTTCTTGGCTCTGTATCCATCAGAGCAGCTCTGAAGGAGTTTCTCATGTTGAGGGCCAAGCAGGACTTCCCAGAAGTGTTTTCATCATCAGTGTAGCGAGACCTCCTTCCATTCTCTGCAGGAGAACCCACACCAGTGCTGAAAACTAAAGCTCTTCGCTGCCACCAATAAAACCTGCAATCATTTAAGAAAATCTGGCGTAAGCATCTGACACGCGTCCAGAAAGCCGGCTGCCGAGAGTCCGAGCTGAAGCCTCCCCCACTTCATCACTGTGGCTGCTGACGCAGGACGTGGATCATCAGTTCTAACGACCTCTTATTGATCAGCCCCTCCCTCAGCACAGCTCTAAAAATCCCTCCACATCAAGGACACAAATCAGCTCTGAAACGTCCAACATAAAATTAAATTATTCATTCCACTGTGATGAGGCAAAACCAAACGAAGTTTCACTGGTTTAGATTTTTAGATGATTTTACAGTGTGACCATCTGGGAGCAGATGTTCAGCTGCTGTCTGTAAATGACGATCTACACCTCTGTACATCTGTATCACATCTGGACACGTCAGAAACCTGCTGAAGACTCAGACACAACACTGACTCCTGGTGGATGACCTGGAGTACTACACCCCCCCTAAAAAAGGCCAGGAAAGTTCCTGGCAGGAACGAGTGAAGAAAAAGACCTTTTATTTCATCCAGAATCTGCTGTTTGCAACCAGACCTCTACAGGATAATCTTAGAAAAAAAAAACCCAAAAAACATTTAAAACGGATCCTCTTTAAAAGAACCCGTTTACATCCAGAAGCGTTGAAAACATCCAAAATGTTCCTTCAGTCTGAGCCTCCAGTTCAGGTGGAAAATCGAGGCAGGAGGAGGTGGTTTGGGAACGCCATCCAAGAACAAGGTGCGGGAACGCAGTCATGAGCATCCTGGACCACCAAAGAACAAGTTTCGATAACTGTTATCAGTCCTGATCGGATCAGTAGTGGCGGCTGCTTTATCCAATATGTCATGAGGCACGTCAGACTTGATCAGAACTTCACCACTTTGGTCTGCTGGGGTTTGGCCTTCCTCACTGGGATGTTCACGTCTTCATGGTCAGCACTCATGTTGTTGGACAACCAGCCTACTGTCACAGAGTTCGCTGAAGGAACAAGACAGATGTGGACCGTCAGAACCCAGAAACCCAACCTCAGAACCTCTATAATGTTTAAAGAAGAAAATAGGACAGAAATTGTTTATTTCTATTTAAATCTCATCACTAAAGATTTTAAACTGGCACGGTCCTGCAAAAACTGTATTAAACGGTTCTGAATGCCTTAAAATGTCCTCCTCCTACATCCACATGGTCCACTAAAGGAGAAGAGAAAATGCTGGAGGACAAAAATCACCCCACTACCAACAGTTTTACATTACGACATGAGTCTTGTTTGTTCCAGATAGAAACTCACCGGCAGCCCGACGCTCCGGACAATCCTTCTGGAAATGTTCGACTGATCCACAAACCCGACACCTGCCACCTGAAATAAACCACAAACCACATTAATTACAGCTAAACCCACTTTTATTAAGGCCAAATACAGAATATGGAACACCCCAACTAGCTCTGGTGGATGACCTTCACTGTAGAACCAGACCAATATGGTTTGTACCCTTAACATGGAACCAGACCGGTTCGGTTCCTTCCTTCACTGTAGAACCAGACCCATATGGTTCCTACCTTCAGCATAGAGTCCTCTGGGATTGTCTGGACAGGAGCGTGACAGGTGTCCGGTCTGACCGCAGATGAAGCATTTGGCGAACGGGTAATCTCCTGCAGAAACAGCGGCAGTTACAGAAGAGTTACAGCAGAACTCTGAGGTATGTCGGTCTGAGAGTCTCACCCAGAGCCGGGTCCACTTTGGCTCGGCACCTGTGGATCTCGTGTTCGGTGGACCCACAACGATAGCAGATTCCTCTACCCATCTCTTCATCTCGGTCCGCCTCCGGACAGTCGGCCAGGCCGTGACCAGGCTTCCTGCAGTTGAAGCACAGCTGAGGAGAGAGCAGAGGGGGACAGAGTCAGAGGCATTACCATGGTAACAGAAGGACTTCAGCATGGTAACAGAAGGACTTCAGCATGGTAACAGAAGGACTTCAGCATGGTAACAGAAGGACTTCAGCATGGTAACAGAAGGACTTCAGCATGGTAACAGAAGGACTTCACCATGGTAACAGAAGGACTTCACCATGGTAACAGTAGGACTTCACCATGGTAACAGAAGGACTTCAGCATGGTAACAGAAGGACTTCAGCATGGTAACAGTAGGACTTCAGCATGGTAACAGAAGGACTTCACCATGGTAACAGAAGGACTTCACCATGGTAACAGAAGGACTTCACCATGGTAACAGAAGGACTTCACCATGGTAACAGAAGGACTTCACCATGGTAACAGAAGGACTTCACCATGGTAACAGAAGGACTTCACCATGGTAACAGAAGGACTTCACCATGGTAACAGAAGGACTTCACCATGGTAACAGTAGGACTTCACCATGGTAACAGTAGGACTTCACCATGGTAACAGAAGGACTTCAGCATGGTAACAGAACGACTTCAGCATGGTAACAGAACGACTTTACCATGGTAACAGAAGGACTTCAGCATGGTAACAGAAGGACTTCAGCATGGTAACAGAAGGACTTCAGCATGGTAACAGAAGGACTTCAGCATGGTAACAGTAGGACTTCAGCATGGTAACGGAAGGACTTCAGCATGGTAACGGAAGGACTTCAGCATGGTAACGGAAGGACTTCAGCATGGTAACGGAAGGACTTCAGCATGGTAACGGAAGGACTTCAGCATGGTAACGGAAGGACTTCAGCATGGTAACGGAAGGACTTCAGCATGGTAACGGAAGGACTTCAGCATGGTAACAGTAGGACTTCAGCATGGTAACAGTAGGACTTCAGCATGGTAACAGTAGGACTTCAGCATGGTAACAGAAGGACTTCACCATGGTAACAGAAGGACTTCAGCATGGTAACAGTAGGACTTCAGCATGGTAACAGAAGGACTTCACCATGGTAACAGAAGGACTTCAGCATGGTAACAGAAGGACTTCAGCATGGTAACAGTAGGACTTCACCATGATAACAGTAGGACTTCAGCATGGTAACAGAAGGACTTCACCATGGTAACAGTAGGACTTCACCATGGTAACAGAAGGACTTCAGCATGGTAACAGAAGGACTTCAGCATGGTAACAGAAGGACTTCACCATGGTAACAGAAGGACTTCACCATGGTAACAGTAGGACTTCAGCATGGTAACAGAAGGACTTCACCATGGTAACAGTAGGACTTCACCATGGTAACAGAAGGACTTCAGCATGGTAACAGAAGGACTTCAGCATGGTAACAGAAGGACTTCAGCATGGTAACAGTAGGACTTCACCATGATAACAGAAGGACTTCAGCATGGTAACAGAAGGACTTCACCATGGTAACAGTAGGACTTCAGCATGGTAACAGAAGGACTTCACCATGGTAACAGTAGGACTTCAGCATGGTAACAGAAGGACTTCAGCATGGTAACAGAAGGACTTCAGCATGGTAACAGAAGGACTTCAGCATGGTAACAGAAGGACTTCACCATGGTAACAGTAGGACTTCAGCATGGTAACAGAAGGACTTCACCATGGTAACAGTAGGACTTCACCATGGTAACAGAAGGACTTCACCATGGTAACAGAAGGACTTCACCATGGTAACAGAAGGACTTCAGCATGGTAACAGTAGGACTTCAGCATGGTAACAGAAGGACTTCAGCATGGTAACAGAAGGACTTCACCATGGTAACAGAAGGACTTCACCATGGTAACAGAAGGACTTCACCATGGTAACAGAAGGACTTCACCATGGTAACAGAAGGACTTCACCATGGTAACAGAAGGACTTCACCATGGTAACAGGACATTGTTTCATGCATCTAAATGGTGGATCTGTCACAGATTTGACCATTTATTCAAGTTTATTTGAGTGTTATGTCATGTGAAAGTCAAGAAGGTTTTCCAGAAAAAAAAGGGACAAAATCTTTTGGTTTTGCAGTTTAAAAGCCCCCTGCAGGACAAAACTGATACTGATAAATAGAATATTTACAGCTTCTATTGAAAAAAAAAAAAGGTAATGTCAGTATTAATTAACTACCGTTACTGACAGTTTTCTTACAAAAATATTCTGTAAATTAATTTATTTTGAAAAGTAAATACAAGAAAAGTAAAAAAAAAAAAAAACATGCTAAACATATTTGATAAATAAATATCCTCCAGCTGATCCAGAGTGCAGCAGCGTGAATGCTGACAGGAATCAACAGTAGTCCACGTCTCTCCAGTGTTCACTTCCCTCCATCGGTTCCCCGGAAAACTCAGAATCAAATTCAACATTTTATCATATAAAGTCCTAAACATCCAAACTCTTGGTTTTCTCCAAGACCTGATAGAACAGTATGTTCTTAATAGAGTTCTCTGTTCTCAGAGTTCAGGTTTAATCGTAGTTCCTAGAGGATCCAAATGTAGATCTGGAGGACGGGTCTTCTGCAATCAGGTACCATCACTCTGGAACCAACTTCCAGTTTGGGTGAAGGAGGCTGACACCACCTCCACCTTTAAAACCAAACTTAAACGTTTGTGTTCAGTAAAACATCTAGTTGGTGTAAATTTTAGTGTGTCAGGACCAGTAGTCACAGCTGCAGCTGCAGGACCAGACTAGAGCAGCTGGTCTTCAACACAGCTTCATCCTGGATCTGCTGCTGTAGACCTGCTGCAGGGGGACACCAACATGATCCACTGACCTGCAGTCCCACCTCTGACCACCTCAGTGTCTGCTGTCTACACCTGTTTAGATAGTGGTCTCTGTAGTCCACCAACTAACCAGGTACCAGTCTGATGGACAGAAAACTCTCAGTTCTCCAGTTAACAGATAATTATACTGATGGATCTGGTCTTTGGAACCTTTGACGGCATGTCTGTGTCTCTTCTGTCTTTACTTCCTGTTCTACCTGCTGGTCTTCAGCAGGAGGGTCCCACTTTATGGTCCAGGTCCTGGTCCAGGTCTCTTCCCTCTTAAAGGGGAGTTTTTACCTGCCGTTGTTTATGTAATAATTGATCAAGGGTCGTGTTCTGGATCGCTGGAAAGATCCTGGAGACAACTTACGTTGTAATAGACGCTATATAAATAAAAGTGAAACTGAACTTACCATTTTGTCCTTCTTGTTCTTCTGCCTCTTCACCCGGCGATCTTCTCTCCGCTTGTCCTTATGCAGTGCCTCCTCCAACTCCTCCCTGAGCTCCCTCCTCCCTCCGTCTCCTCCTGATGACAGTGGTAGCGGCTGTCCGTTCTGCTGCAGGTACTCCAGGAAACCGTTCACGTCCTCACTAACATACTCCTTCTTCTTCTTGGGTTTCTTAACAGCAGAGCTGCTGGCCCGAGTCGTCCTTAGAGGGTTTCCTCCTCCTCCTCCTCCTCCTCCTCCTCCTCTCAGCTGACTCCAGGGAGTTGCTTCCGCTGGATTGTTTTTGTGGACATTGTTGGCTCTGGCCCACCTCGTCATAACTGTAAATTTACAACTGAAACAGAAGTAAAATTATGGATTTAGATGCTTTTAAATTTTTTTCTGTTATGTGGCTGTTTCTGATTTTTTTGTGGCCCTGTGAAAGATTCGTTTTGGGCACCTGTTCAGTACAACGAGGACGTTCAGACCTTTTCAGATGTGTGGTGAGGCATGAATCTTAAAGGGTTAAATTAGTTAATCTGTTGCACTTCAAGAAAAAAACAGTTTCCATGTGTTCTCGAAGGCGTCCGCCATAAGAGCCAATTTATGATTTAAATTCCTGAATGTTTAAGAAGAAAAAAACTACTTATTTGTAAGAAGAAAGTCAACATGTCTGACTTATAAAAAATGCAAATGCGTAAGAATAACTAAAAACTAAGAATTTATTACTTTAAGAAAAAAAAAATACAATACTATATTTAAAAAAAACTCGATAAACTCATCCCTTTAAAAAACCAGTGTGACTGTCTAAAAAGATAAAAATAATTGGCATTCTTGACTTAACAGGACTGCAGGAGTGAATCCACTTGTTTACTAAATCCTATACTATACACATGTATAATCAAATATAATCCAGATTATACACACAATCTGGATTTAGTCCGAATGAACCGTGTCAGACTCTCCAGGTTACAGACTTTATTGTTAACTTATATAATCAAATTGTAGGATTGCACATCCGTTTAACCGAGTTTGACTTTGTTAACCACAAAGATGCTTCACACACGAAATAACCACCAGATCTAACAATCAGAATCCCTGTAAGCTCTGGAGAACTTCTTCCACTGATCTGCGAGACAATTAAAGAACCTGGACAACATGACGTTAATCAAAGTTAAAGATTGTGCAGCAAAAGAAACGAGTAAATTCATTTAGCTCCTTAGATCTGACGGTTTCGGTCTGATTTAGTTAAAACACCTAACAAACGGACTCTGATCGCTCGAGGCCGTGCTACGGAGCTGTCTGGAGGCCTTTAGTACGTTTAATCTTCCTAGTTTCTTCTTTTTAAAGAGAGTTTTAACTTTTACCTTCAAGCTGTCATCACGTGTGTTTACATACTCACCGGAGGCGGAAGTCTCTCTTCTTCTACGGTCTCGTGTCGGTTTGCGTCTTCTCTCTTTGTGAACTAGCGCCGCTGGTGGCTGAAGGAGGAACTGCTGATAAGCGCGTGGAGATAAGTTTTAAAATCCTGTTTTTAACTCACAACCGTTCTTCATCTGTTGATCCTTTAGTTTGTTGTTTATTTTAGTTAAATATTTTCTTCTTTACAATTGTATATATAATAAACAGCACATTGGCCATCCCAGCTGTTTAAAATGTGCTTAATGAATAAAAATGGGATTGACTGAATGTAGAAATGTGCAGATTTGTGATTAGAAATGGTGTTTGTTGTAAGTGGAGCAATAGGACGGATCCAGACTGGGAGGAGGCCAGCGGGGGCGGTTCAGTCTCGCAGCCTCCTCAGCTTGAAGATCTCACAGCTGATGCCACTTTAGACTGACTACAGAGGAAGTGGCGCTGAAGCTCAGAGCTCAGACAGCAGAGAACATGCTGCTCATCCTGATGCTCATCCTGATGCTCCTGTTTGCTGGAAATCTGAAAAATGGTGAGACTCCACAATCGTCTCCTGCAGATATTTTACAGTCTGAATGAAGGAACTCAGGGTTTTGTGTTATTGCAGCGAGCTCCAGACCTCTGCCAGGAGCCAAACCAGGAGCCAAACCAGGTGCCCTTTAATCTGACTGGAAAGCCATCAAACCTTCTTCTTCATGGCCATTTGTACATCTAACGTTTTGATCAGCTCCTCAGGTAAACATCAAGGAATTGTTGCAGAGGAACCACCACCCAGAGACATTAGAAGGTGAGTCCACGCCGTTGCTGCTTCATCACCTTCATCAATAGGGTTGGTGCACATCTACAGGACATCTTGGAGGACATTCCACCTTTTCATTATGTTTTCTTCTAAAAGTGGAACTGATGAGTGCATCATGTCCTCCTGTCAGAAACTGCTTAGGCCGCTCCTGAAACCATCTGGCGCAACAGTTTACTGCAGCTTCTTTTTCTTTTGTCATATATTACTTTGGATTAAAGCGTCTGTTTAATGTAATGCACCACCATAGATCTTCTTAAAGGTTTCAACTCCTCCATCACTCTGGTATTTCACTAAATTTAGACTCCCAAACACAATTATGGGGTGGGGGGTCTAGAAATATCCCAACGTCCGCATTTACCCTTGTGAGTAGTTTGAGACTAAATCTTCTTTCAGTATCTAAATGTCCTGCTACCAGCGTAGTTCATGGAGCACAGCTGATTCCAACTATTTCACATTTTTATTCCTCTTCTGTCAACTGCTTCAGAGCCAAATTATTCCACTTTTCCACTTGTGATGGCGCTGAAGGCGATTCTGTGATCTTAGATGTGGTTCTGACAGTTTTAAGCAGCTTGAATCGTGTGCAGGCAGGTTCTTCAGCCACGCTGTGATAGATCCGTCAGGAAGCGCTCAACGGTAGACATTCACCAGGGTTTTCTTCACACCCCAAAGCTAATTAGAAAAACAGTCTCTGAGTCTTCTTGAGGATGCAAGTTGAATTCAGAGACCATGAGAGGGAGTTGGCCATCTGTACATCCAGGAACTACAAGCTGCCTGTCTCCACAGATGAACCGCAGATGCAGAGAGGACCATGATTCCCACTGTTCTGCCTGAAATCAGTGATGATGTCTTTTGCCTTATTGACATTCAGGCAGAGCTGGTTGGTGTGGTAGCGTACAGTCAGGTCTTTTCCACGGTTTTCCGATTCAGGGCGGAGTGGGTGATCCGGAAGGGCGGACGAGTTAATGCCAGACCAGGCATAGTCCATCACCAAGACTGCAGACTCCTCCTGCCCCACAGAGGAGTCTTTAAACCAGTCAGTCATGTCCAAACAGTCCTGAAGTTCCTATTTGTGCTCCATAGCACTGACCTTCCCCTGCTGCTGCTTTCAGACGCTTCAGCTTCTGTTTGTAGGCAGGAAGCAGGAGTCCTGATCAGTTTACCTAAGTGTGGACATGGGGCAGACTTGCAGAAGTCCTCCTCCTTGGTGTAACAGTGATGGAAGACCTGGTGGTACAAGTGAGGTGTTGATGGTACCTTGAGAGAACGTTTGAGGTTGCACTGCCCAGCCCTGGTCTACTGGCTGACCTTGTAGCCTGGGCTGCTGCCTGTGGCAGGAACCAACTCTGATTCCTGCTTCTCTGAGGCTTTCTTCCATACAGTCCCTGTACCATATGGTTTCCACATGGTCAGATGAGTGGTGATTCTTTTGTCTTCGAGGTTCAGTGGTGTTTATTTGGTTCAATGTCCAAAACTGTTTTCCAGAGCTGTTGTCTCATACTAAGGGACTGGTGGAGGGAGACATCTTGCTCCAGGTGAGTTCAAGCAAACTTAAATCGTTGCAGTCTTGGTTCATGTCCATCATCAAAGGGGTTTTGATGCATTGTGACGTTCCAGCCTCCTCAGACTTCTCCTAACCAGGAGGCACTGGTCTTCTGTTTTGCAGACTGACAGAAATGCAGCGCACAATGTTTGGCCAACACGGGACATCCCGTATGAAATCAGTCCAGAGATGGGTGAGAATTCTGTGTTCATGTAACGATCAGGATTCAGAGGAGGTCCTTTCTTCATGTTGATTTGACTTCCAGAGAATCGGACAAAAGACATCATGGCTGCTATAGCGATGGTATCCAAACACACCTGTGTGTCCTTCCACCGGAGAAATGAAAGCGAGACAAACTACTTGTTCTTCAAAATCAGCCAAGGGTATGTAGCGTTTTCAGCCAGCTGTGGACATGGGTGTGGCCTACCTAGAAGATGTAAGAACATGAGAATCATCTGGTGATTCCGATTTTAGCGCATCTAAAGATCTGAAAAATGCAACCTATAGCAGTGTCCTGAGTACAAAGTCCTAAGTACCCCTTTACTGTTTCTAGAGGATTAAGATATGCAGCCAGGTGCTGCTGATCATCAGTCCTGATGAACTGGTGACCAGCAGGTCTGCAGACCTCTGTTGAAACAGGATTTCTATAGAGAGATATAAAACACCCTGTAGCTGTCTGAAGGTTGCTCATCTGTCCTCCAGCTGTGCGTCACATGTGGGCTTCACCAGGGGAAAGCAACCCGTGTACGCAGCGCCCACGTGCTATGCGGGTAACATCGCCCATGAGATTCTTCACTCGCTGGGTTTCATGCATGAACACACCAGGCTGGACCGGGAAAAGTACATCACCATTGTTGAAGAAAACATCCTCCCAGGTAACATTTCTGTGCTTGTGTTGAAAGTTCAGCAGGTGGTGGGCAGGCGGGCCGGAGGAAAGTATCCACCTTGTCCCGGTTCATGCGTGTTGTCATTCAGAATGTGCTGATCTTGGTTGTACCCTGGTTTCACTCTGGTTCCATCCCGAAACCAGGTTACTCTCTGGTCCACTCTGCTTCTACCTACAAACAGATTCTGACTTCATAAAGTCACGCGTTTTGTGAGAAATCAGGCCCCAGACTGCATAACTCCTCTTATCCCTCCACTAATTCTGGATGTTGAGGCTGATATTGTAGCTTGGAGTTCCTCGTTGATGCAGATTGAAATACTGTAGAGTCGACGTCAACTGGAACATCTCTGATTATGAGCTACAGAACACATTTAATGTAAGATATGCATACTTAAACACAAAGACACTGTTGTTGGTGTGAATTCCTTATTTCAGGGATGGAGAGCAACTTCAGAGCATTTGAGGGCCAAACCTTTAATCTTGCATATGACTACAGGTCCATCTTGCACTATGGAAGGTAAAGTATTGCCAGATTAGATTTAATATCTTCTCTTTTTTTTTTTTTTTTTTTTTTTAACCTTGTCATGGATGTTTTTCTTTTGCAGCCATTTCTTTTCATCCAATGGAAAACCCACCATCATCCCAAAGAAAGGCGCGTCGGGGATGGGACAGAGGAGCCACATGACCGACTTGGACATCAAGAAAGTTAGAATTCTCTACCAATGTGGTACGCAAGGCTTTTATTGTATACACGAGTTTTGTAGAAATCTAAGAAATCTTTCATAAAATGATCATTTTAAAACTGTCTGCATATAAATGGTGGGTCAGTGTCATATAGCAGACCTCCACCAGTGGACTGGATTCTCTCTCCAGCCCATCAGGGACCATTCATTCTCCCAAAACAGTAGGAAGTGGAAATAGCCCAGCATCCAAGGAGGGCACCATAAAATGTTAATGTCATCGTCAACATTCTCCTTTTTCATGACTCGGTCACTTTAAGTTACAGTACAGTAGAAACATTGACCATGGGCGCCCAAAGTTTTGCATATAGCCGTTTTGAATTCTGAATTAAAGAGGGATGTTTTAATTTAATCTCATCTTGGTAGATTCCCAGGAAAATCGGACCTCGACATGAAGCTGAGACGGGCACCGCTCTACCAAGGTCCACTGCAGTACCGTAACGTCACCACCAGATGGCGCAGTACCAGGAATCGGCAGTCCAAACTGAACTGCAGCTCTTTCTATAAATAAAACGCTCAGACTGGAACCTGATGGATTAATTTTCTGTCATTTTGCCCAAAATCAAACCGAAATATGTTATTTGAGACCTAAGCTGCTTCCACACCTGAACAAAAGTGAAGTAATGTTTCCAAGGTAGAAGGTTAAACCCCTGCATTCAGATTCATACTTGATACTGAAATTAATATTCCATGACAAATGCATTTATAAAAAAACACATTTTTCAAAAGCCAACTTATTTATTTTGTGCCACTTTTATTTCATGCAGCTATATTTATTTAATGACTTCTTTGTCATGATGGTTTATTTTATTAAGACTTTTATTTTGCCCTGCAGTTTTTATTTCTCCATCGTGGCTTCAGGATCAGAAGCCAGTGTGTTTTTGAGTCTGTGCCAAGCCCGGATTAATGCATAGGCTTGTTTTAGGGAGGACATTTGACGTGAAACCCGTGAACCCCATATTGGATCGGTCCAGGCCCGGGTTAACAATGACCGCCCTCGGTGCTGTTGACCTACAGGTTGATGATGGAAGTTGGGAAAGAGGGAACGCGGGAAAGCAAGAGACTAGAGTTGAGAGTAGGAACTGTGAATGACCAGAAACGCTGGAGTTGGTTGAACTGATGCAGAGGAGGTAGGTGGATATACTGTCTGTCCAGAAGATCGGGTTGAAAGGTAGCAAGACCAGAAGCTTAGGACCAGGATTTAAGCAGTTCTATCATGGTGTGGATGGGAGGAGGAACGGGTTAAGAGCGATCTTGAAGGAGAAGCTTGTTAGAAATGTTCTGGAGGTGAGAAGAGTGAGTGATGAGTCTGAAGCTGGAAAGAAAGTTGTCAGTAGTTGTCAGTCACAAGTGGGACATGAGTGAGAAGAGAAGGAGGAACTCTGGAGTGACATGGATGAAGTGATGGAGAGCTTCCCCAGAAATCAGTGGTGACTGGAGCCGACCTGTCGATGAACTGTTGTATCACTGAACCAGGTCCGATCACGGAACCAGTTCCATCACTAGGACAGTGTCTCAGAGGTCTATTGACAAAGCTTTCCTGAAGTATGTGGTCCAAGAGCTCCAGCCAGGAGCCAGACAGGAATCTAACTACCATCTGAAGACAGACTGACGAGAAGCAACTTTGTCATCATGAGCTCAGTTTTTCCTTCTTGTCTTATTGGCCGTGAGACGACCGCCAACCATCATCCCTCCACCACCGTGTTTGACAGAGGGTCTGAGGTGTTTCTGCTGGTTTTCTCCAAACAAGGTTCTGGACATGAAGACCAAACATGTCCTCTTTGGTCTCATCTGTCCAGAGAACATAGTTTCACAGGTCTGCAGGTTTGTTCAGATGCACTTTTGTGAATTTCAGTTGCGCGTAGACAGAAAAGACAGTCTTCCAAACAAACTGTCCTGGTTCAGGCTTCTTCTACATGCTGTCATGTTTTCTACTTGTGAATAACATTTCTCTCTGTAGAGTGTTTAACTCCAAATAGTTTATAAATGGTTTTATAAACTTTTCCATCAACTGTTACTTCTCTGAGACTTTTGCTGATTCTTTCCCTCGTGGCATAGTATTGATAAACACCTGAATGTTTTTTTTATAGAGGTCTGCACACCTGTTAATGATTATTTAATCAAACACTGATTGTTAGCAGCACCTGTCTGGAACTCATAAATCCTGTGGAAGTGTTGAGGGGGTACATAGGATTACTCACAGAATTTTAAATTATTTTCCCCCTTTATGGCTTAAATTTTGTTAAACTGTGAAATGGTATGTTCATCTGAGGTTGTATTTGCAACATTTTAAGGCACGGTAGAGACCAGATGACCTTTATGATCTTTTAACTGAAAAAATAAAATTTGTTGTGTAAATTTCTCCATCATGCAGATAATTATTTAGAATTCACAAAGAGCTTATTTGTTCCATCAAGCAGGTTTCTTGTGTCAATATGACAAATATCTGATCATGTTTCCTGAAACGACAAAGACACAAGGAGCAGTCGAAGCAGAACAACATATCCAGTCACTTGAACTTTTAAGAAAAGCTGAGCTGATGGATGGATATTGCTGAGAAAAACAACCAAACCTCAACGTGCTGACAGCAATGATGGTTAGATTAGATTCAGGATAAAACCACAGCAAATGCACATAAGGTGAAAAGGAGTTCCTGCTGCACAGTCAGAGCTAATGTAAGTCAACAGTACTAAAACCAGGTTTGGTGTTTATCGTTAGAATTCACATGAGAGAAACAGAAGTTGGTTCGAGGGAGATTACTGAGGTACTCGGGGAAAACCACAAACTTCTACAAAGATCTGACCACGTTGATGCAGTCAAATTCAGAGTAAAACCAAAGAAGAGGGAAGTTACTGGTGATGGAGGAAAGAGAGAGAGTTGTGATGACTCCTGTCTGACCTGACCTGTCTGCTGGTCCATCACCATGGCAACAGAAAGGGTCGAGCTAGAGCAGAATCCAAATAGCTGTAAAACATCACAGCAACAATACGTTCTACAACTGGACACTTTGTATCACTGAACTACGTTCTACAACTGGACGCTTTGTATCCCTGAACTACGTTCTACAACTGAACGCTTTGTATCACTGAACTACGTTCTACAACTGAACACTTTGTATCACTGAACTACGTTCTACAACTGAACACTTTATATCCCTGAACTACGTTCTACAACTGAACACTTTATATCCCTGAACTACGTTCTACAACTGAACACTTTGTATCACTGAACTACGTTCTACAACTGAACACTTTATATCCCTGAACTACGTTCTACAACTGAACACTTTGTATCACTGAACTACGTTCTACAACTGAACACTTTATATCCCTGAACTACGTTCTACAAGTGGACACTTTGTATCACTGAACTACGTTCTACAACTGAACACTTTGTATCACTGAACTACGTTCTACAACTGAACACTTTGTATCACTGAACTACGTTCTACAACTGAACACTTTATATCCCTGAACTACGTTCTACAACTGAACACTTTATATCCCTGAACTACGTTCTACAACTGAACACTTTATATCCCTGAACTACGTTCTACAACTGAACACTTTGTATCACTGAACTACGTTCTACAACTGAACGCTTTCTATCCCTGAACTACGTTCTACAACTGAACGCTTTGTATCACTAAACTACGTTCTACAAGTGGACACTTTCTATCCCTGAACTACGTTCTACAAGTGGACACTTTCTATCCCTGAACTACGTTCTACAACTGAACACTTTGTATCACTGAACTACGTTCTACAACTGGACGCTTTGTATCACTGAACTACGTTCTACAACTGGACACTTTGTATTACTGAACTACGTTCTACAGCTGAACACTTTATATCCCTGAACTACGTTCTACAGCTGAACACTTTATATCCCTGAACTACGTTCTACAACTGAACGCTTCATCACTGAACTACGTTCTACAGCTGAACACTTTATATCCCTGAACTACGTTCTACAACTGAACACTTTATCACTGAACTACGTTCTACAAGTGGACACTTTGTATCACTGAACTACGTTCTACAGCTGAACGCTTTATATCCCTGAACTACGTTCTACAACTGGACGCTTTATATCCCTGAACTACGTTCTACAACTGAACGCTTTGTATCACTGAACTACGTTCTTCAACTGAACACTTTCTATCACTGAACTTCGTTCTACAAGTGGACACTTTGTATCACTGAACTACGTTCTTCAACTGAGCTCTTTTCCATCCATAAGCTAAGCTCAGGGTTCTATTCTCGGCCCTCTTCTTTTTTCATTATACTTGCTTCCGCTTGGATCTGTTCTCCAAAAACACAGAATTTCATTCCACTTTCATGCTGATGACAGCCAAATATATATTCCACTGAAGCATGAAAAAGCTAGAGTGTATTGATGAATTAAGGCATGGGTCACACTTAATTTCTTACACTTTAAGAAAAGACAGGTCATGTTATTTGGGCCTAGTTTTCCCTCTAAGGTGCATGTCGACTTGGACTTCTAAAGCAAACACGTGAAACCTACAGCAACAACTTTGGGTGTAAAACTGAACATCAACTTTACCTTTAACACTCACATTAGTTCGGTGGTCAAGTCCAGCTTTTTTCACCTACCTGGAGCTACGTTCTATCAGTGAACTACTTAAAGTACCAGGTAATCTTGTTTTCTGTCTAACTCGTCCCGGTTTCAGCTCCTCTTGTCCTGATATAAGGTCTTCTAGTACTGGTTTCATTAACACTTTAAATGAGGATGTCTGGACAGATTTGGTTGTAAATTAATATTTCTTAGCATCATAGATAAATCACCAGAACAATCAATAAGATAAATCAACCCAGCTACAGCAGGTAACTGATTGACAGACGGTGGGCGTGTTACAGCTGGCTCCCGGATCTATTTGTTCACCACATTTACTACATGGCCCTTTCTACAAGAGGCTTCAAAAGTGCTCTTTGGAAATCTGTGGGTGATGTCGTAGGGGGCGTGGCTCGTAATTATGCTGTCTCTTTATCGTCTTAATCTCAGTAAATAAATTGAAAACTGAATAGAACTTGTAAAAGTTGTAAAAGCACTTGAGACGCATCGGAACGTCACGCTGCCCCGCCTCCTCCCAGAATGTCACTATAAAAGCCTGCTATCTTCTCCGCTTCGGCTGTCTGGGCGGAGATGCGCTTTTAAGAGGCGTCCGTGCACGAGCGCATTATCTGCAGGATGCGAGGACTCCGTGCGCGTGGATGAGCCTGCAGACGCATGTGTGCGGGTCTGTTCACGGAAACATCTCCGGAGGATTTTTAACTTTTTAACAGCAGGCTGCGGTCCCAGTAAGTCACATTTCTCTTTATTCAGATTCGTTTTTTGTCTCCAGTTTTAATCCGAGAGCTCACAAATATGCACATCTGCAGCTGCCTGCATGCTAAGATCACAAACCTCGGACCTCAGCTCTCTGTCTTCAACAACGTCCTCAGAAACATAATTATTTCCACAAAATTCAACTAACCGGCTGAACACCTGCACCGCTCAATCTGGATTAAACTGTCTCTTAGACGTTAAAGAATGATTTTCCTGCTGTTTTTTGTTGTTAGGCGTCTTTAGTCCAGGTCTTGATTCAAAGCCATGATACCCAGACTGGTTGCTCAGGTGTCCGATAGAAGTAACACAAGAGCAGGATTTCCAAAGAAATCCCAAACCTGCTCTGTTTTTATTTTATTTGTAGACCGTTTTTACTCCACAAACAGGTGTCGCTCTGTCGTCTGCAGGAACGCCTGGCAGCATTCATGGTACTGAAATAACTTTATTTGGACTTACGGTTTTTCGTTGAATAGTTGCAGTTTGCCTCAAAGTTTTAGTGCATTTTCAGTTGGTCAGAAAGAAAGTTGCACTTTCGGTTACCATGGAAACCATCACTGCCCATCTGCATTCACAGTTGATCCGCAGGTTCTCTGGACACCAGCAGCGGCAGCGATCGGCAGCAATGTATATACATTTTTTTAAAAGGACACTAGCAGCTGTTTACAGGAACAACGGGTTAAACCCCAGCTGAAACTTTAAAAAACATTTTTTAAAAATGGTGAATGTTCAAACTTTTTTGGAATGTTTTCTGGTCTGAAATGAGAAATGGACGTTTGTAGAGAAGATGTGAAATGTAACTTTGTTTTTCCCTCTCTAGGTGTCCGTCTTCCTGGCCTCGGGACCAGTGCCTCGGGACCAGTGCCTCGGGACCAGTGCCTCGGGACCAGTGCCTCAGACCTCCCGTCTCTAAGAGACTTTGAATAAACCTTTACCACCATTACCACCATGGCAGCCGATCCGGATCCACCCTGTCTCTCGGGGCTCTCTGGGAACCCTCACCGAAATGTCAGTCTCATCTCCGTGACCCAAGCCTGCAACCGGACCACTGATCGGCCTTTACCCTACTCTCCAGAGGCCACCGCAGCCTTTGCCATGGCCATCACCTTTATGATGATCGTGACCATCGTCGGGAACGTCCTGGTCATCATGGCTGTGCTGACATCCCGGTCCCTGAAGGGTGCTCAGAACCTCTTCTTGGTCTCTCTGGCGGCGGCGGACATCTTAGTGGCCACACTAATAATTCCATTCTCGCTGGCAAATGAGCTGCAGGGTTACTGGGCATTCGGCTCCATTTGGTGTGAGGTCTACCTGGCCTTGGATGTCCTCTTCTGCACCTCCTCCATTGGCCACCTGTGTGCCATCTCTCTGGACCGATACCTGTCCATCTCTCGGCCCATGTCATACAGAACCAAATGTACCGCTGTATGGATCAAAGTAGCCATCCTCGTAGTCTGGCTGATTTCCGCTGTCATCTCCTTCCCACATCTTCTCAGGCTGGAAAAGAGTAATTTAGGTGAAAAGGTGTGTGATCTGAACAACGAGCGCTGGTACATCCTCTTCTCCACCATTGGATCGTTCTTTGTCCCCTGCATGATAATGATTCTAGTCTACGTTAGGATTTATCAGATTGCTAAGCAGCACACACGTAGCCCACCAGGGCATAAAGTCCAAGGACAGCCAGTGATGAACCAAGGTTCCATTGCAGCCATCCCAACGACTTCCCCAGAAGGTTCTACCCAGTCCTCACTTAAGAAACGGGACCTCCCTCCTTCCTTTACAGCCCAAAAACCTGCTCCAGTTCCACAGCGTGTAAACCAAGCAGACGTACCCCAGTCAGGCCACCAGAAGAGTCCCAACCACAGAGGTGAAGGACATTTCTACAGCGCCTCCACACCTACCGTAGACAATGTCGAGCCGTCATCTGTAACATCGTCTCAAAGCACAGAGGACAAAATCCAGGTCCTCAACCTGGCTTGTCAACGTAAAAATACCATGACCACATCAGCTGGGACCAAACTGGCTTCTGAAGACGACTCTACGACTCAAGAAATAATCGTTTCCCGGCGTAAGATCATGGCAAAAAGGGAGAAGAGGTTCACGTTCGTCCTGGCTGTCGTCATGGGGGTGTTTGTGGTCTGCTGGTTCCCCTTCTTCCTCTCTCACTCTCTTAAGGCGGTATGCCCAAAGACTTGCAGCATCCCTAAGCCTCTGTTCAAGTTCTTCTTCTGGATCGGCTACTGTAACTCCTGCCTGAACCCGGTCATTTACACCATCTTCAACAAAGACTTCAGGGCGGCCTTCAAGAGGATCCTGTACCGGGACACAAAGGGGACGTTCTTCTAGACCAAGTGATGTTGGGTCTCTGTCACTGGGGACTGGTTTCCTGCAGCATGGATAGAAGAACGCCTACTTTAAAGAGCAAATTTCAGCCATTTTGTCCTCTCACTGTTTGCTGCATCAGAGCAAAAGCTGGAGGAGAAGTCAAGAGGGCCAATCAATTATGTTTAATGTCATTTAAGAAAATGGTGTTTTTGTGTGTTGTTCGTCTCTGAAGAAGAAGGACTCGATTGCATCTGGAAGCTGAAGTCAGGACGATGCCGAGTCTGTGTTCAGTAATTATATGGGACTTATGACGGTGTGTGAGTGTGTGTGTGTGTGTGTGTGTGTGTGTGTGTGTGTGTGTGTGTGTGTGTGTGTGTGTGTGTGTGTGTGTGTGTGTGTGTGTGTGTGTGTGTGTGTGTGAATGCTTGGTAGTCAAGGAGAGTTGCCCGAGGGTCTTACTGGTAGAAAACAAATATCACTAAGTGTCCTTTATGGTGGATAAAATGGGCGCTATGGGAACACAACATCAGGAAGATGCGAGCGTCCTCGTTTCCCATCCTTCCGTTTTGACCTTCCTCTTTGAATGCTCTCATCTTTTTGAACCTTCATACGTTACATGTCTTTCTGGGAACAGCTCATTGAGGGGATTGCTGAAGGCCTTAACAGGAAAAACTGGAGCAGCAAAGTTGAGAATCAGCAGAAGTTGCATGAAGGATGGAAACATGAATGTTTCACTCGGAGGCATCTCCGGATCAACACCAGATTTTTCTCTCTACTTTAAATCTTAACTTCTTTTAATGCTTCTTGTCTTTTTTTAGTGGATAAATGCATGAGGTCTAGGTGTTTTTATTTTCATCAGCCCATTTCAGCCAAGAACCATGTTTAAAAGGTATAACTCCATCTTTTCCCTTTAACCCTTTTTATTGCATATAATAATAATAAAAATGTCTGATTGGATGATCTTAGATTAGACAAGTAAATGAACAACATGAAGATGACCAACAAAACCTTATGAAAGCATAGGTGTTGGCAGTTTGCTGGTCTGATTTAACAGAATGCCAGCAGGGAAAGACATCACCAATGGTATTTGAAAAGCAACTTTTGCTGCACATCAGCCTGGGTGTTTCCAGGTCAACCTGGAGGGGTCAGGGCCAACATGGGTGGGTCCAGGCCAACCTGGAGGGGTCAGGGCCAACCTGAAGGGTCCAGGCCAACCTGGGTTTTTCCAGGCCAACCTGGAGGGGTCCAGGCCAACCTGAAGGGTCCAGGCCAACCTGGGTGGGTCCAGGCCAACCTGGAGGGGTCAGGGCCAACCTGAAGGGTCCAGGCCAACCTGGGTTTTTCCAGGCCAACCTGGAGGGGTCCAGGCCAACCTGGGTGGGTCCAGGCCAACCTGAAGGGTCCAGGCCAACCTGGGTGGGTACAGGCCAACCTGGAGGGGTCCAGGCCAACCTGGAGGGGTCCAGGCCTGCGTGGGAGGTAGTTCGATTGAAGGAGCCACCTGTTCCAGCTGCTGTCAGGGCTGCGGCATCATGAATTGATTCACTTTTGAAGCCTGTCCCTGCTGGTCATTCATGGAACTGCACTTCTGTGTTCACTTCAAAGAGGAGGTGGCTTTTTTTGTCACATGACTGGTGTGACCAGGTTCCTGTGTAGTGTTACTCTGCAGTATGGGACAGAGGGTGCAAGGTAGATTGGTCATCTATATACTGCAAATGTTCTCAGAGGCAGAACATCATCTGGGTGTTCCTCATATCCTGCAGAATGTGAACCCTATCTTGGCACAATGGGTACGTACTAGTTGTAGAAACCTGTATCTGAACAAACCACCAGACTTCTGGAACAATGTTCTCTGGACAGACGAGACCAAAGTGGACATGTTTGGTCTTAATGCCCAGAACCATGTTTGGAGAAAACCAAACGCAGCATTTCGGTATAAACACCTCAGACCCATTGAAGAGCAATAATACGACACATTACATTGATGAAGAAGTAATTTTATCATGCTTGTGATCTAAAAAGGATTAAAGAGGGGCACAGACTTTAGTATATGCCTGAATGTAGGTTTACCAGTTATTTTTGCCCCTAATGGGTTAAAGACCTTCATCATTCAACTGCCAGTCTAAGTTAAACCCTGTATGTGGCCAGTAAGTGACAAGAAACACCTGTCAGGTAGCATGGATGGAGTTTTACATATAAATAGGTAATTTCTGTTTGGTTTTCGATTCAGAAAGTGACTCAGATTCATCCAAAACCACTACTCAGGTCGAAATCCCACCACAAATAGATCATGGAGTGATTAAATCCTCTTCAAAGGGAGAGTAAGAGCCAACAAAAATGGTCTCTAAACCAGGAGAGAGACTTTCAGAACCACCAGAGGTTAGTTTAGAATCACTTTAATAACTGCAAATGTTTTTTTTTCCTCATGTTTTTGGTGAAAAAAGCTCTTATTGGAGGGAATCCTGTGCTTTTAATGCCTTCCCAGGTCCCCTGTTTGATTTATGCACAAAGTTATTGGCAGTTTTAACACACGGCGTCCTTGGAGTGTTCTGCCAAAGCAATGCAGACTGATGAAGGCACTCCCCGTCACTCTGGACTGCTCTACTGAAGGTCTGTGTTTGTGTCTGCTTTAGTTTCCAGCTGCATGTTTCTCAGTGATGCATTTCTTAGCTTTTGGACCTCAGCAATTGTTGGATCACATATTACAAAAGAGTGATTTTGGAGGCAGGTTTTGTAAAGATGAATAAACATTTTAACATTTTAAAGCCCATCTGAAAATAAAATGTGTGTGTTTCTGCCTAGTTTGCTTTAACAAGACTTCCTTTGCTGGGATTGAGAATTAGCAGCCAAAATACAGCCACTTATTTTATTACTTGTAAACATTTTGAATGTCCTTGAGAACATTACATGTTTGGCATTCGTCATAAACCACTGGCTGAATCTAGGGTAAACGCCCAAGTCTGGGACGCAGGGCCAGCATCTAACCTATGAGATGTTGCAGGAGGACACCTAGGTGTTTCCAGACCAGCTGAGAACCAGAAAAACCTCCCCATGAAGGCATCCAGCAGTTCACATTTCAACCAGATGAACCACCTCAGCTGTCTCGTCTGGATGTGGAGGAGCAGTGACAACTCCGAGGGTCTTCTGATCACTGAACTTCTGCTCTTATCTCTAAGGGAGATTCCAACCACCCTGCAGAGGAACCTCACTTTAGCTGCTGGTACCCTCCATCTGGTTCTTTCATATGTGAGCGCAGGAACATAGATCCACCAGTAAACAGAGTCTCTGCTCTCTTGAACACAAAAGACCAGTACAGAGTCCACATGACCGCAGACACACTGATCCACCTGTAGATCTCCTGCCCCATCCTTCCCTCGCTCATGAACAAGACCTGGACATACTTGAACTCCTCCACATGAGGAACCACCTCACTCCTGGCCTGGAGAGGACATTCAACCCTTTTCTTGGGTTTGGAGGTTCTGATTTTCATCCTTGCTACTTCACTACTCCACTATGAACCACAGCAGAGGCAGCTGAAGATCTCCACTCGATGGTGCCAACAGAACCACATCATCTGAAAAAAGCAGAGATGAAATCCTGAGACCACCAAACCAGACTCGCAACTTGGCATGGAAAGTAATGGACTTGTTTGGTGAGTGTGTCGTGTTTGTGGGATCTATGGAAGGGTTGGGATTGGTTATTCGAAGAGCCAAGTTCCAAAATAACTACACAAAGGCCATCATCAAGGTCCAGCAGATTCACAGTAACACCCAACATTCAACAGTTCCGTTGCCTGTAGCAGCAGAACCAGCACCTCATACGCATGGAGCATCTTCCACAGGATACTTTGGGTGACACTCCAGACAGCACATGTAGACTAGTTGGGTAAACTGCCCAGCCTCCACCAGGACCTCCCACGGCCAGGATGGAACCCACACAGTTCTTCTTGGATCTGAGGTTCAACTGTCAACTGGACTCCTGCAGAAGAGCCCAGAAGATGCCTGATCCGGCTCGTATGTTTGTGGAGGAATTCTGGTCCATTCTTCTCTACATTCAACACTCTACACTGTTGCTTAAGGGACCAATGACAGAGACCACACATCTGACCTTTTGCTTTCTTCTGGTCTGAGTCTGAGTTTGCTGGGCCACACTGGTGAGTGACAAGATTGTCTCTGATGATACAAACATGATAATTTTAATAATCCAGAAATAAGATACCAGGGCCATTTTAAACTTGCTTTATTACAGTTATTTTAAACAGCTGCTCTGAGGTTGAAAACGCCTCCATGAGGACACCAGATCCGAGGTGAACAGTAACGTCGTTCTCAGTTAATCAGTGAGCTGTAGATTAATCAGTCCCACACATTTTCCAGTCTGGTTTCTAGTCTCAATGTTTTCAACCTTTTCCTATTTATTTATTGTTATAAAAAGTGCTGAACCCAACTGATGTGACCTGTGAGGAGCTCGACTTGCTGTTTGAATCTGTCACCGAGCCACCTCCGTGTCCGCCGTCTGAGCTGTTCCCCATCAGCACAGATTTATGAAGTGCTGCTGCCGTCCATCCTGACTGACAGAAACCACAGCAGAGCTTAATATGAAATCATAAAAAACGCATTAAGAAGAACACGCCGGGATGTCTCGGCGCAGTGAAGCAGCCGTCATAAATAATAAGAAATGCCTGTGATATTTCATTGTGGCAGCCCAGCAGGAGATCATTTGACACCTAAATGGACTTTCTGATGCTCGAGCATTTTGACTAAAATGTCTGAAAACTAACTTCTGCCACGACTGGTTCCCATCTGGACTGAGAGCATGCTGGGATCTCACTGAAGGAAGTGGGAAGCACTGATTTTCAGAAAAATCTGGACAATAACATGAAAGAATCAGCAGGATTTGACCAGAGACGCGGCAGACCTGGAGTGTGGTGTAGACACGAAACAAGGTTTGTCTGGCAGAGGAACACGTCCCGTGCAATGTCGTCAAGATTCAAACCGTAGGTGAAAAGCAAAGTGTACATTTAGCCTTTTTGACATTCTGGCTCTGCAATGAAACTTAGTTGCACATGAGCCTCAATCCGGAAGTGAGATGGAAGTCCCGAAGTCGTCATAATGGGGGACTTTAACATTCATATAGATGTTGACAGCAATAGTCTTAAGTTATCTTTTAATTCTCTGCTAGAGTCGATGGGCATCTTGCAAAAAGTAAAGGATCTGATGCACTGCTTTAATCCCTCAATCTGTCCTCGCCTACGATGTAGAACCCGAAAATCTGTCAGTGTCGCCTGTAAACTCCCTTCTATCCAACCACTATTTAATAATGTTTGAATTTAACAATGTCAACGTTAAAGCGCATGATAATAGGCTTAATTTTAGCAGATGTTTATTCAATAAAGCTATTGCTAAATTTAGGAGGCCATTGCTTCTCGTCTTCCTACAGTGGAACATAGTGAAGCAGTTGAAGGCCGTGACCTCGGTTCTCATCAATATTCATTGTTATGCTGATGATACGCAGCTGTATTTGTCTATGAAGCCAGATGAAACAGAACCATTAACCAAACTTCTAGAATGTATGAAGGACTTCGAGGACTGGATGTCCACTAACTTTTTGTTTCCAAATTCTGATAAAAGAGAGCTTGTTGTTTGTGGTCTTAAACACCTTAGGAAGGGATTAGATGGTGTTGTGATTCCCTCCAGTAAAACATTGGTGTTATTTTGATCAGGATTTGTCATTTAAACAGCATATTAATCAGGTTTGTAAAACTGTGTTTTTCCACCTCCATAATATCACAAAGATCAGGAGCATCCTCTCCCAGAGTGATGCTGGAAAACTGATTCACACGTTCGTATCTTCTAGACTAGATTACTGTAACGTGTTGTAGCAGGATGTCCAAGTAATTCTCTGAAGATCCTCCAGCTGATCCAAAATGCAGCAGCGTGAGTGCTGACAGGAACCAACAAGAGACCAGGTCTCTCCAGTGTTCACTTCCCTCCATCGGCTCCCCGGAAAACTCAGAATCCAATTCAACATTTTACTACTTGTGTATAAAGTCGTAAACATCCAAACTCCTGGTTTTCTCCAAGACCTGATAGTTCCTTATGTTCCTAACAGAGTTCTCCCTTCTCAGAGGTTTACTCGTAGTTCTTAGAGGATCCAGATGTAGATTTGGCGGACGGGTCTTCTGCTATCAGGAATCATCACTATGGAACCAACTTCCAGTTTGGGTTCCTTTGACGGTCTGTCTGTCTCTCTCCGTTCTTCATCCTCTCTTTTCCTGCTCTACCCGGCTGGTCTTCAGCAGGAGGGTCCCCCCTTATGAACCATCCTGGTCCAGGTTTCTTCCCTTTTAAGGGGAAGTTTTTACCTGCTGTTGTTTATGTAATAATTGATCGGGGTTCATGTTCTTGGTCTCTGGAAACCACCTGGAGACAAGTTGTAATGTAATAGAAGCAATTTAAATAAAATTGAATTGAACTAAATTGAACCTTGGTTTGTCTGCAGGAACCTTCTTCACAGTCTTGACATTTATTCAGATGGAGCTCCATTAGTCTTTTGTGTTAACATCACATTTAACAGACGTTTTAATCCGAGGCGACTTACAACAGAGGAAACAATCCAGCCACAGTAACATAGTCGATCAGTTATCACACTGTTTTAGTCTAATTATAGATCTGAGGTTGATTTAATGTCAGAATATTCCTGCAAGGCAGAGCAACTCCATGTTAGTCCTATCCAACCATTGGTCCAGCTCCTGGCTGCAGCCTCTAATTCCTGTGGAACCAGTAAGGAGGTATTTAGTGGGACACATTATTTTATTTTTTTCCTAATATTTTTTGCTTATACCTGATTGTATTCTGTGTAAAAGCTCAGAACTTTGGGTCATCAGCAGGCAGGTGAGCGGTCCACCTTCACGACCTTATGAGAGAAGTAGAAGTCCAGGAAAAGCTCATTTTTCCTATAAACGTAGAGGAGAGACCACCCACAGACAGAAACACTCCAAACTAGCCCCTGAAAACATGAAATAATGACAGCCATTAATGCCAGATCTGAACAGGGCATAAATGTTTCCCATTAAGGTCCAGCCGCCATCCGGCTGGAACTGAGCGTGGTTGGTGGTGTTATCAACCACAGAGTGCAACCGCGAAGAAGAAAACAACTGATTCCAGTCATGAAACCAGTTTAAGTGAAAATCTTTTTAAATAATGTGTCGGTGGGACACAGAAATCTAATAAAGAAGAAACATCGTTCTGTTGGATGGACAGATGAAGCATCAGAGGAGGTGGTGGAGAGCGGAGGGATGTGTGTTTAAATACGTCTCCAGATTTATGTGCAACATCGGCCGCTTCTCAAAGACCATTGCTGATGTCTTTCCTTCTTGTTGTTGTGTTACCACGTCCCTGGTTGCTCCAGACCAACAAGCGTCTGTTTTTACAGAGGTACAGAGGTTCCAGATGCGTGCTGACCTGACGCTGCTTTTCTCTGGAGTCACAGCAGCGTGGGACGTTCCAGCAACACGAGGAGCCTCCTTACACTGAGATGATGGAGCTCAGCGGTCCTCTGATGGCGCCCGTGCCACGCAGCCTCGGTGGGATTAGATTTTCCCACTCAGGCATTCATCAGCGAGCACGACGCTCTCCCACTCGCTCATTAACCAGCTCTGGGTCCTCTGCTGCAAAGAAATACTGAAATTACAGATCAAAGGTAACAACTCGTGCTGGAATTATACTTCCCGCTCTGAAGTCTGAGTGTCTTCTAACCATAAATTGATGCAGCTTCTATGCTTTTAAGGTCCCTGATTACATAACTTTAAATGGCAGCATCGAGCATAAAAACAGCTTTAGTTGGAGAACTGTTCACTCTGCAAACGCACACAGATTGCAAATGAGATTGAACTTACATGTATAAACATCCTCTTTCAGGAGATAATTGAGAAGAACATATCTGGTCCTCACATGGTCTTAAAAGGTATATACTTAAGCTTAGCTAAGCTAAGGTTGTTTTGGCCAGATGTGGCTCAAATGTCATGAAGTTCGGGTTAAAACAAGCCCGGAGCTAAACTAGTCCAAACTAGTCTCAACTAGTTCAGACTAGTCTAAACTACTTCAAACTCCTCTAAACTACGTGTTGATGTAAAGCTCCAGTGTGATGACTTCAAACCCTTTAAGATGTTTTGTGACCATGTGTTAATCTGTTTTACTATAAGAAGAAATCTGGCTGGATTTCTGAGACTAAAGTTTAACTTCTAATTATTATCTTCATTTATCTCACAAAACACACTGAAATGAGTCCTCTACTTTCAACCCATCACTAGTTACACCGAGAGCAGTGGGCTGCCATCGTGTGGGCACTTAGGGTTGCCCATAGAAGATTATATAATTGTCTTTTTTAGTTTTATTGTTATTAAATAAATATTGTCACTGTAAAAAAAAGGTCTGTGTTGGGTCATCATTGTCTGACACTTTTAAAACTAAAAGAGGAGGTACTTTTGAACAAGCCCGTATCATCGGTGCTGCTGTGGTGGATCCACTGAACGATGATGATGGTTCAGCTCACACATCATGACTTTTCCGGAAACCTGACCTGAACAGCCTCAAAGACCGGAGATGATGGAAGCACCGATGCAGATTATATTCATCCTGCATAAAGGAAGAGATGTGACTGATGATGATAACTGAGGCTGCTGAGCGAGGAGGTACAGAGCCGAGAAAACCACTGAGGAACGCATTCATACATCTGCCTTCATCTCCAGTTTTCTCCCACCACTCCCGCTCCTCGCGCTCGGCATTCTGGGAGTGTTTGATAAACTACTGTTGTTGAGCTGCATCAAGGAAGATTGCAGCTGAAAGCTGCTTAACAAAGAAGAAGAAATACTTTATTTAAAAAAAACAAAAAACAAGGAAACTAGAGACACAGACAATAAACCAGCACTGATGACTGGATGGTCTAGAAGGGTTCAGGAGTAAAGGCTGCTAACCAGAGGACACCAGCTGGACTCCCTTGAGATCTTTAGCTTCTGCCTCTGGCAGCAGCTGGATCTTCTGGTCCAGAGACCTTCACCTCAGATTATTTCAGGATCCTTCCAGGTTAATTAACTGGATCACTAGCCAACGACAACAGACGTGAGTGCTGCATAACCTGAAACAAAGACAAGGGAACAGCAGTTGGTCTCATGGGTCTGGGTAGGCGTGGGTGTCACCTGACCGGAGGACCCCTCATTCGGTTGGGCTGCATGTGTGCAGGAAGAGGGTCATTGGGACTTTTATGCCTGTTTCTCCTTCCTGCTGCTGCTCATCATTGGTGGGAGTGTTAATTGTTGTTAATCACCGTCATAACGGTGCCCCGGTGCTAGAGAACGGACACAAAATGCAAACAACAATTGGAATTGTTGTTTTATCTCTTTGTTGTAAAGTGTCATTGGGTTTTACGAAAGGCTCTTATACATAAAATGTATTATTATTATTGAAGCACCTCTTTAACTGTTTATAGAAGCAGGTGATTTATCACCTGACGAACCGGGCACAATGGAGCCGTCCCACTCAGTGGCACTCAACGTCTGCAGCTCCATCAGTTCAGCAGCAGCCAGAGAGGAGCTTCCCATCCACCTCTACACATGGATGCTGCTGTACCAACCTGTTGTGTAAGCATGAGTCACTGATGACATCTGAGCAGTGGATGGACCGCATAGGAAACAGGAAAAAGGAAGTGCTCCTGTAACCTTCTACTGAAGCAGGACATGGACATGGCCCACGCTGTAAAACTAGTGTGTGGACATGTTTTTAAAACAGCTACATAAGCTTTTAAATCGGTCTAAAGAAGAACTCTTCCAGGTTTTTCTAGTTATTGACATTACGAACTTGGACCTAGTGGTCAGTAGGGGAACTGGAGGTCTGGATTTGTTTCTTCCGCACTTTTGTGTTTTATGTGAACAGCTTGTTTCTGAACTGGTCAACGGTGGATGGGAGTGATGACTATCTTCCGGCGCCCAGCCATGTCACAAGGTGAGTCCAACTATATCTAGCCAGAACTTCTCAATCTCGTGCACCAGCTCAGACTCCTTCCCCACCAGAAAGGTGACGATCCATGTCCATAAATCCAGCTTCTGCAACCAAGCATCGGACCGCCAAGGTCCCTGCCTTCAACCGCTACCCTGCTCACACTGCACCCGACCCCTACAGCCCCTCCCATTGGCGGTGAGCCCATAGGAACGGGAACCTACATTGCACCCTATGGGTACAGACCCGGCCAACAGGTGCTGGCTCCAGGGAGGGCAAGGACAAAAAAGATTAAAAAGAAATATAGGATAAATTACAATACTATATACAATATGTATATAATACTAAATACAATGGTAACTGGTATTCTATGTACAAGCACAGACAGCATGCATCATAGATAGAGGGATGTGAAGTAATGCAAATAAATAGTTTCTAACTATAAATAGGGAATGCATATATACACATTGAAAACAGTGGAGGTAAAGTGACTAAGTGGCTTATGACATTAAGATGCGTTATAGGATCTAACGGCTGCCGGGATGAATGACCTGTGAAAGCGCTTCTTCCTGAAATGGGGGTGTTTCCGTCTGAAGGAGCTGCTCAGCGTCACAGAGCAGATTTATGAAACGTGTCTCACTTTGGCTTTTGGCTGAGCAGCCGCCCCGACTGGATTTTTTATCTGTCTTATTTTACTGATTATAGTTTCTTATTGACGATGACATTTTACTGTAAAGCACTTTGTTTGGCCACACGTTTTTATATGTCCTATATAGATAAAACTGACATTGACTTCCTAAAAAAAAAAGTTATAAATGCTTCATATTTAAAATGTTAATACACAGTTATAAAGCCTTTTATATTAATTTAATTCTTAACAGTGAAAGCGTTTAGATTTATAACATCAGAATGATAATTTTCAGTAACTTTACTATTATTATTAGTAGTAGTAGTCGTAGTAACATGTAAAAATCATCATGTTTAAATAAGAAGTACATCGTCCAGAGTTCATCGCAGAAAAAACTGCAGAAGAAACGGAAGTGGAGCAGAAGCACGTGACCGTGACGTAGCTAGTTGAACGACAAAAACAAACCTGTCCAGTTTTGTTGTTGTTGTTGTTGGTGTTTCCATTCGTCCTGGTTTCCAACCCGTCTTTTCTGGACCCTGCTTCTTCATGGTGGGACTTTATATCACAACATGACGGATACAAAAGAGAAAATAGGCCCGTTTGTTTTCGGTTGCTAATGGTAACGCTAACTTATCAGCGGCGGAGTTGATGCTGTTCAAACGTTATTGTTTCTATTTAAACGTGTTATTTCTTCCGTTTGAATGTGAATGTTTATGGGTAAAAATCGGTGTTTGTGTCTCGTGTGTTCCAGCTCGTCCTGTTCAGGCTGCAGTTTACCGGTAGCGGGTCGGAGAGGGGACGTTAGCAGCCATGTCTCAGCAGAGAGGAGTCAACAGCCTGCAGTTCAACCAGGACCAAAGTGAGCTCCACACGGGTTTAACCGCCTCTTTACCCCGTTAACACGCTGGCCCGACTCGTCCTCCCGTTAACACGTTGGACCGACTCGTCCTCCCGTTAACGTGTTGGACCGACTCGTCCTCCCGTTAACACGTTGGACCGACTCGTCCTCGCTTTAACATGTTGGACCGACTCGTCTTCCCGTTAACACGTTGGACCGACTCGTCCTCCCGTTAACACGTTGGACCGACTCGTCCTCGCTTTAACATGTTGGACCGACTCGTCTTCCCGTTAACACGTTGGACCGACTCGTCCTCCCGTTAACGTGTTGGACCGACTCGTCCTCGCTTTAACACGTTGGACCGACTCGTCTTCCCGTTAACACGTTGGACCGACTCGTCCTCGCTTTAACACGCTGGACCGACTCGTCTTCCCGTTAACGTGTTGGACCGACTCGTCCTTCCGTTAACGTGTTGGACCGACTCGTCCTCCTGTTAACGTTTTGGACCGACTCGTTCTCCTGTTAACGTGTTGGACCGACTCGTCCTCCCGTTAACACGTTGGACCGACTCGTCCTCCCGTTAACACGTTGGACCGACTCGTCCTCCCGTTAACACGTTGGACCGACTCGTCCTCGCTTTAACATGTTGGACCGACTCGTCTTCCCGTTAACACGTTGGACCGACTCGTCCTCCCGTTAACACGTTGGACCGACTCGTCCTCCCGTTAACGTGTTGGACCGACTCGTCCTCGCTTTAACACGTTGGACCGACTCGTCTTCCCGTTAACACGTTGGACCGACTCGTCTTCCCGTTAACACGTTGGACCGACTCGTCCTCGCTTTAACACGCTGGACCGACTCGTCTTCCCGTTAACGTGTTGGACCGACTCGTCCTCCCGTTAACACGCTGGACCGACTCGTCCTCCCGTTAACGTGTTGGACCGACTCGTCTTCCCGTTAACACGTTGGACCGACTCATCCTCCTATTAGCTGTGTTGAAGACCAGCTGCTCTAGTCTGGTCCTGCAGCTGCAGCTGTGACTACTGGTCCTGACACACTAAAGTTTACACCAACTAGATGTTTTACTGAACACAAACGTTTGAAGTTTGGTTTTGAAGGTGGAGGTGGTGTCAGCCTCCTTCACCCAAACTGGAAGTTGGTTCCACAGTGATGGTTCCTGATAGCAGAAGACCCGTCCTCCAAAAATTTTTTTACCAGAATTTAGAAGATAAACGTTAGTGGACATCCAGTCCTTGATGTTCTTAAGACATTCTAGAAGTTTGTCTAGTGGTTCTGTTTCAACTTCAGATACAGCTGTGTGTCATCAGCATAACAATGCAAATTAATGCCGTGGTTCCGGATAATACTTCCCAGGAGCTGCATGTATAAACTGAACAAGATTGGCCCTAGCACAGAACCCTGCAGGACCGTAGCAGACCCTCGTCTGTACTCTAGAAACCTTATGAACATGAACAAACTGGAATCTATGAGACAGATCTGATTTAAACCAACCTAGAACATTTTACTGCTAAAGAAGCTCATAAAGTCTTCACTACTGAGAGCTGCAGGGATGCACGGCTCAACAGAGTTGTGACTCTTTCTCAGCCTGGCTACAGCGCTGAAAAGAAATGTGGATTATTTTTGTTATCTTCTTTTTATGATAAATAATAAGCTGTTCTAGCTTTGCGAAAACTGGAGCAGCTCCTGATCCGTTAACATCCAAAACCCCAACCTCTCTCTGTTTTCTCATCATCTCCAGGCTGCTTCTGCTGCTCCATGGAGACTGGGGTCCGGATCTACAATGTGGAGCCACTGATGGAGAAAGGTCACCTGGGTGAGTCCACTCCCTGCATGTTATAATAGAATGTAAACTTAATGGACAGGAGCCACCACGTCCTCCACAGGTTTCTGAGGAGCGCTTTTCCATTGTTTCTCAGCTCCATGCTCACCTCTCTCACAATGAACAGTGGAGAGGACTGGAACAGTTCCAGTTTTTGTACCAGACTGTAAATGTTTATTTCTGCTGTAAAGTTGGAGTTTTTAACTGAAGGTCGATGGAGATAAACTCACTGTGGTGAATCTGCATCGTGCTCGTCTTTCCGTGTTTCAGACCATGAGCAGGTGGGCAGTGTAGCACTCTGCTCCATGCTGCATCGCTCCAACCTTCTCGCCATTGTTGGAGGCGGAGTCAACCCTAAGTTCTCAGAAATATCAGGTGGGTTGGATTGAAGAGATCCAGCTTGTTTTTCCTCAGCTCATTTCTATCTGCTCTTTATTGTTGTAACACAGCTGAGCACAGTTTCCTTCATGTCTTTGGCTGTTACTTCCATCTTGTCACCAGTAGTGAGAAGTTAGCAGAGAAGGGCTTCAAACTTCTGCAGATGTTTGTCATTTCTCAAACTTGCCTCTGTGGTGTTGCAGTTCTGGTCTGGGATGACGCTAGAGAGTCCCGAGACCCCAAAGACAAGCTGGTTCTGGAATTTACCTTCACCAAATCTGTTCTGGCGGTCCGCATGAGGCACGACAAGTGAGTCCTTCTTCTGGTTTGGTCCAGTTCTTCCCTAAATCCCCTCCTGTAATATAATGAGCATGTTCTTGCAGGATCATCGTTGTTTTGAAGAACAGGATCTACGTGTACAGTTTTCCAGACAACCCCATTAAACTGTTTGAGTTTGACACCAGAGATAACCCTAAAGGTGACCACCTCGTCTCCCTCTGCAGATCTTCTTCTTCCATGACATTATTCTGGTTTTAAGTCCAGGATTTTGCTTTCAGGTCTGTGTGATTTGTGTCCCAGTCTGGAGAAACAGCTCCTGGTCTTTCCAGGTCATAAATGCGGCAGCCTGCAGCTGGTTGTAAGTAACGAGCCTCATAAACCAGATCACCTCAGATCCGAAAGTCCATATTAACGTGCCAGTTTCCTCAGGACCTGTCGAACACCAAACCCGGCACGTCGTCGGCCCCGTTCACCATCAATGCTCACCAAAGCGAAATCGCCTGTGTGGCGCTGAACCAGCCCGGCAGCGTTGCAGCTTCAGCGTCCCGCAAAGGAACGCTCATCCGGCTGTTCGACACCACAACCAGAGACAAACTGGTGGAGCTGCGCCGGGGAACTGACCCAGCAACCCTTTACTGGTAAGCTCCCAACGAGGGGGACCCCACAAAGTTCCTAAAGTCTCCAATTCAGACCAGACGCCAATGGAAGGCACACAGTCCAGTAGAACAGCCCACTCCAGTCCAGTACAGTCCAGAACAGTCCAGTACAGTCCAGTAGAACAATCCAGTAGAACAGCCCATTCCAGTCCACTCCAGTCCAGTATGGTCCAGAAAAGTCCAGTTCAATCCAGTAGAACAATCTAGTAGAACAGTCCAGTTCAATCTAGTGGAACAGTCCAGAACAGTCCAGTAGAATGGTCCAGTAGAACGGTCCAGTAGAACAGTCCAGTAGAACGGTCCAGTTCAATCCAGTAGAACACTCCAGTCCAGTACGGTCCAGAACACTCCAGTAGAACACTCCAGTCCATAACAGTCCAGCGGAACAGTACAGTCCAGTACAGTCCAGAACAGTCCAGTACAGTCCAGTATAACAATCCAGTAGAACAGCCCACTCCAGTCCACTCCAGTCCAGTACAGTCCAGTATGGTCCAGAAAAGTCCAGTTCAATCCAGTAGAACAATCTAGTAGAACAGTCCAGTTCAATCTAGTGGAACAGTCCAGTACAGTCCAGAACAGTCCAGTAGAACAGTCCAGTAGAACAGTCCAGTAGAACGGTCCAGTTAGTTCTTTGTGTTTTAGGGGGATCAGTGGAATCCACCAAACATTTTACCAGACGTTTCAATACATTCTCACGAGAGCGGGGCAGCAGGAGAGTCCCGGGTCACAGACGGACTTCAACTCTGAGGTGAGCTCCATGTCATGTTCTTTATTTCTTCTTTCAGCATCAACTTCAGCCATGACTCGTCCTTCCTGTGTGCCTCCAGTGACAAAGGCACCGTGCACATCTTTGCTCTGAAAGACACTAAACTGAACCGCCGCTCAGCGTAAGAACACCCACTGCTGGACATGTTTTCTTTCACGCTCTGACTGGGTCTGAAGGACTGACATTTGCTCCTCCTCCTGCAGGCTAGCGCGTGTGGGGAAGGTGGGGCCTGTGATTGGTCAGTACGTGGACAGCCAGTGGTCTCTGGCCAGCTTCACGGTTCCCGCCGAGTGCGCCTGCATCTGCGCTTTTGGAAAGAACACGTCCAAGAACGTCAACTCAGTCATCGGTGAGTAAACCAGTCAAAACCCGCCTGCTGCTGGTCGACTTTTACCGCCAGTTGACAGAAAGCCGTTCTCCCTCCATGTCTGAGACACGTTGGAGAGGAGAACCCACACCTGACACATAAAGACGTATGTTACGCACGGAGAACACGTGTCAGCAGAAGTGTCCGTGTTCTTCTTTTCCTTTCGGCTGCTCCCTTCAGGAGTCGCCACAGTCGTCCTCCGCGTCCTCCGTGACCTCTTTCACCACATCCATACGTCTCCTCTTTGGTCTTCGTCTAGGCCTCCTGTCTGGATAAAAAGAATCACACAATTATAATTAATTATAATTATACATGAAGTTGTGGTTTGTATAATTGTAGTCAGTGAAATTCCCCCGTAGTTGTGATGGATGTGACGAAACACGAGACGTCTAGACTTCAATTCAATTCAATTCAATTCAATTCAATTTTATTTATATAGCGTCTATTACAACACAAGTTGTCTCTAGGCGCTTTCCAGAGACCCAGAACATGACCCCCGAGCAATTATTACATAAACAGCGGCAGGTAAAAACTCCCCTAGTGGAAGAAAAACCTTAAGCCAAAACTGGTGACAAAAATGGTGACTTGTGGAGTTAAGATGGGCGTGTTCCAAACGAATGTGCAGGCTCCACCCGTTTCAGCGGGGTTGGGTGGCGTCCTGTTCTACCAACACGGTGTCCCTCATGAAGCAACAGCTGTCTTCTCAGAGTTTGTTCACTTCTCTAGAGAACAAAGTCACACGTTTGCTGTCTTTGGCTTGATTCTGTCGGTTCTCCTGCAGCCATCTGTGTGGACGGGACCTTCCACAAGTACGTGTTCACCCCGGATGGAAACTGCAACCGGGAAGCCTTCGATGTGTACCTGGACATCTGTGACGACGACGACTTCTGAAAAAGTCAGTGGGATGGCGAGGGAGAGGAGGAGGTCATGACTGACGTGATGTAGTCAGAAACACTCGGACATGAACGGACTCGACGTGGTCTTCCGAAGGACGCTTGTCCCTAGACTGGACAGAAGTGGAGCTGCTTCATGAGAGGGGACATATTAAAGTCAAAATACTATTAAAATGTGTTTTATAAACAACTGGAATCACTGTAATCATTAAACGAGGTCTTTGGTGTCAGTCTGCCGCTGGATTCCCGCAGCGGCGTCCAGGCAGCGTCGCAGACGCTCGCATCGCTGGCTGTTTCTGACACGTCTGGTCAACGTGTCAGCGCGGCATCGTCTGTTTCCGTAGCGATCTGCCCGTCCAGTTCATCAGCTGTGGTTCAACCAGTCCACAGAGAATTCAGACACCTGGTTTTGATGTCACGGCACCGTAACTGTCTGGGTCAGGCTCAGTGTTTCCAGAAAAAGCAGGTGGTGTAGATTTTCTTACAGGTGGAGCCAAAGTAAGAGGCTCGGATTAAACAGGTGAACACAAACAGGTAATCAGGCGATAATGTGGCTCCCCGCCACCCGGGTGTGGATGAAAAAAAAAGAAGGTGATCTCTAGATCAGATGTTTAAGTTTATTACTCTGCTCCCCAATAAAAGTATGAAATAAAGACATTTAATTGGAGTGTTGGTTCTGGTCCCAACATCTGAATGTCGCAGCTGAAATCCAGACTCGTTAGATCAGGCATCAAACGATGCGTGATGATCCTCTGGTGTCCAGTTTTTGTAAAACCGAATTACAGCCTCAGTCTCCTGTTGGCTGACAGGAACGGAACCCGGTGTGGTCTTCTGCCGCTGTAGATGATCTGCTTTGAGGTTGGACCTGCTGTGTTTTCAGAGATGGTGATCTGCATAGACTTAGACTATGTAGATCTGGAGGACGGGTCTTCTGCTACCAGGAACCATCACTCTGGAACCAACTTCCAGTTTGGGTGAAGGAGGCTGACACCACCTCCACCTTTAAAACCAAACTTCAAACGTTTGTGTTCAGTAAAACATCTAGTTGGTGTAAACTTTAGTGTGTCAGGACCAGTAGTCACAGCTGCAGCTGCAGGACCAGACTGGAGCAGCTGGTCTTCAACACAGCTTCATCTGGATCTGCTGCTGTAGACCTGCTGCAGGGGGACACATGCATGGTCCTCAGACCTGCAGTCCCACCTCTGACCACCTCAGTGTCTGCTGTCTACACCTGTTTAGATAGTGGTCTCTGTAGTCCACCAACTAACCAGGTACCAGTCTGATGGACAGAAAACCAGTTAACAGATAATTATACTGATGGATCTGGTCTTTGGTTCCTTTGACGGTGTGTCTGTCTCTCTATTCTCTCTCTACTTCCTGTTCTTCCCGGCTGGTCTTCAGCAGGAGGGTCCTCCCTTATGATCCAGGTCCTGGTCCAGGTTTCTTCCCCCTTATGATCCAGGTCCTGGTCCAGGTTTTTACCCTCATAAAGGGGAGTTTTTACCTGCTGTTGTTTATGTAATAATTGATCAGGGTCATGTTCTGGTCTCTGGAAACCATCTAGAGACAAGTTGTGCTGTAATAGATGATAAATAAATAAAATTATATTGAACTGACTTCAATTGAATCATTGATGAACTGATCATCTGTAAGTGTGCAGATATGTATTGGCTTTTGACTAACACAGTGCCAGGAGGACAAGACATCAGTAACAGTCTTGGAGGAGCATTATGACATAACCCACTACCACCCAAAGCTTGCCCTGAACTTGGCCAAAAGGCTTTTAAATCCTTCGCCTGTGCACCTCCGAACAGCTGAGGGGCCAGAAAATCCAGCCCTCTTCTATTTCTGACCCAAATGACTTAGAGCCATGAAATTCACAACATCTATCAATGATCTGAGTTCACTCTTTAAGGTTAAAAATGCCAAGACCAACAGGGACAGAGGTTGGTCATTTATTCAGTTGTGAATAAAATGTGGTCCTTGAGGAACTGGGTTGGGCGACACCAGGCTCGACGCCGGGCTCGACACCAGCACCCTGACTGCCGTTAGGTACTCAGATGAGACATTTGGACGTATTGTCAGATCTGTCGTATTCACAACACCGGTCCCGGCGGCCGAAACGGCTCAGACTTGAAACCGCAGGAGCTGGTCCCAGTTGGAGCGTTTAAAGGTGTCGTACAGAACTCAGGCTGATCCAATAAGCATCCGTCACTGCTTGTTCAGCTACCGCTGCATTTACAACCCGTTCGCCCTTTTAGAATTTTATTTTGTGCTTTTATGTTTAATATTGTATGTTCTTGAATGGTTGTGATTGTTGTCTGTACTGGAGTTTGGACCGCTGTCGTCTTGGTCCTGGTCAATTAATAATATCGATAATAACTCTGAGACAAAGACCAGCAGGAACGCCGCGACCTTCAGACACCAGTTTTCAAGGTGCATCGTGGGATACGATGAGTGCACATTTTTATTAACCTTTGTGAACTTTTCACCAAGTTGATGAGATCTTTTAGACAAATTTGTAATTTTTTATAACGAACTTTTATTTTTGTGTGACCGTGAAACATCACTGACTAAGAACCACCTTAAGTTTTCCTTGAACAATTTAATTTCAATTTAAAACATTAAAGTCAGTTTTTGAACTAAGAGTCTTTCAGACATCAGTAAACAAAAATGTTTAAATGTGACAGAACGTTAAGAGATCTGTAAAAAAAAATACTGTTCCAGTTCAATTTCTGAGTTCCCTTCAGTTTCTGCTTCCATCTGGAGATACATCCCACCGCGGTCCGGAGACGTCGTCCACCGCGGTCCGGAGACGTCATCATAGAGGAACAGGGGGCCCGAACATCTCCATGGTCTCCACGACAAGCTTGAGGTGGTCCAGAAATGAGTTGACGGAGACTCGCAGGATCCGAGCTTCATCAGCGCTCCACCTCCTGAAACACGCGACAAATGGTCACATAAGTTTACAAACTTTGTTTTTCTTTTCCACTAAGTTCACTTTTAATTTTTTTTAAAGTTTTTGACTTAAGTATCTTTTTTAATTTAATAAAACATCATGTCTAAAACTAAGGCCGAGTTTATTAACTTTTGTGGCTAAACGTGCAAACATTTCCGCCAGGTTTTGCGGTTTCTAATCCAGCTGCGTCTGAAAAACTCAGAAATCGGAAAAACTCGACTACTGTAGTCGAGTAGTCGAGTTTTTCGGATGAACGTTTTAGTCCTGAAACACAATGATGGAAAAGGAAACTCACACCAACAGTGTGGCGCCGCTCACGCTCAGATTCTTGCTGACTCCGCCCCTCCTTGGCTCTTTGTCTGGCGACAGCGACCGCAGGGCGATGGCAGCCTGATGGGACGACGGGAACGGGACATCCAGAGAACTACAGGATGGTCAAGGAAGCCAGATAACCTTGTTTGGATCGTCATGATTCTGCGTGAAGAGTACGTTTGGGACACGCCCACTAATTTCATCATCGTTTAACTTTAAAACATTTCCAATCAAAATTCTTGAAGCAACTTTTTGAAATGATGTAGATAATATAAACAGATTATTGTGAAAACTGGATGAACAAGTTTAGACTCGTTTATTTTACTTTAATCTTTGTTTCTATAAAAAGGCGGAAAAACGTTTTAAAGTAAATAAATTTATGAAACTAAAATCAACTTCCACATATTCAAACTAGCTAGTTAATATTATATTCAATCGTTTAAAAAGTAAAGATTACTTCTCATCCTAAAAGAATCATTTTGACGGTTACTAAAAGCAGGCTCATGTGGAACTACGTTCCGTTGCAGTTCCCCGAGCGACCGATAGAGGCTCCGAAAGCGAGTTAACCTCTATCGACCTACATGTTAAACCCCAAAAACATCTGCAGAGGTGCCGTGAGACGTTTCCAGCAGGATGAACTTTTCTACACATCGACTCGACAGCAGCATCAAAACCGACCGTTGCGTTTATTGACGCTGGGTTCATACAAGCGGGTGGTTGCTTTGCGAGGGGCGGGACAAAAACATTCACCGCCTCAGAGTTGTCATGGATGTGTAATCGATCGACCAAAGACCAAACTAGGTTTTTGAATCAGACGCTGAATATGTTGATTTCTGCTCTAAAGTCTGACGTTTGAACATGCGAGTCGATGAGACTGACTCGGTTTTGGAGCCTCTGGTGGTTTGTCGAGGAACTGCAACAAAACTCATCTCTGCTTGAGCCTCTGCCTGTCTGTCTGCCTGTCTGTCTGTCACAGTCCTTATTTAACCGGCGTTTATTTTAATGTTTATTCTCTTTATTACCAGGAACATTAGATGAGATCAAGGACCTCAGTGCAGTCAAACAATCTGTTAAATCTAACACACGTACAAAAAATAATCATCAGCAAAAATATCCGCTTTCAAACCAGGTCTTTAAAAATGTTATTGTATTTGTTTCTACAATTTGTTTTACAACTTCTATGTATTTTTCTACACTTTCAGTTAATTAGGGTCGCTGTGTTACAGAGTCGAACCGAATGGAACAAAAATCGCGTTAAAATGTATATTTTCATATTTTTCTGAAAAACGCTTTAACAGAAACGATAATAACCCCTTAAAGAAATAAATAAATCGGTCGATTTTCTCTTCGAGTCACGTTGGCTTGGAAATATTTTAAAAATAAATAAACTGCAGCAACGTTCGTAAACGGCTGACGGTCCTTAAAAGCAGTTTGTTTTTACCTCCAGAGACCAGTTGGACCCTAAAGGAAAAGAAGGAATAAATAAAAAGATACAACTCCAGTTTATCCGCGGCTGGACGCCTCTCGCCCTCCGCCATCACTGTTGTTGCGCGGTAGACACGCCCCTCCGCGGACCGGAAGAGAAAGCCGTTGTTCCGGTGTGGCTGGAGGGCGACAGCGCGCGGAACTGCAACAGACAGGGCGGCGCTGCAGTTACACGCTGCTGCCGCGGGGAGGAGACAGAGCAAAGCAAAACGACAACCGACAGGAGTTCAGGAGATACTTCCAGCAAAAGGGAAAGATCGTCGGTACAAATCTTTTTAGATGTTGAGGTATTTTTCTTAACTCGAAATCACTTATGAACCAAACAAAAGATAGTTTTCCATTTCTCAATTTAGACCAGTGATTAAGACATTTTTTCCAAAAGGGAGAGCTATTTTTTATCATATCAGAAGTGGATGATGCAGTCAGGCGTTCCTAATCATCTTCATTGATGAACTGATCATCAGCAGGTTTTTAAGACCTCTATACCAGCAGATGTTTTGTCAGTTTGCTGGTCTGGGTCATTCAGGTGTTTTTAAAAATAACACCAAGTAGGAAAGACTTCGGCAATGGACTAAGAGAAGCTAGAAAGGGTTGAAAATAATTCCCATAGTTTTTGGAATCAAATGTTCCACAGCCACAAAGGTTATTCGTAAGCAGAAAACATTCAAGACAGTTTTCCCACAGATTTAGTCCAAGATCATACAATGCTCAAAACTAAATCCATTCAGCAAATGTCCAAAAACTCAATGAACTCAGTGGCAGTCCATAACAACCTTGTGAGACCCTAGTAAAGTCAGACAGGAAACCGCAACCTCAGCCTACTGCTGATGAAGCTGGATCTACAAGCTGCAAAATAATGGTGACATTTAATATTTCCCACATTATCTTTTTTTTTATTTAAAAAATGACATCATTGTGGGAAAAAAGTTTGATGCAGTCATTCAGATGGGGTTACATTTGTTTTTATGATGTTTGTAGGGTTAAACGAGGGGCTCAAACTGGTGGCTCTTTGTGGGGAAGAGTCAGCGCAGCTTGTGGGAAACTGGATGTGAAAACTGGGTGTTTTTCCACATGGCCCTGGTTAAGAGGTTAGCTGAGCACTGGAGGGTGGGAATCAAAGCGTGACAACCAGGAGATCCTTATCTGCTGACCTCCAGACTAACGAAGGTTCTCTACTTCCTGCAGTTGACCGTAGAAACGCTCCACCAACAACCCCTGCTGTTCACGGATGATAAAATACAGATAAGACACACACAGTTTTCCACAACTCCCACAGCAAATTATAACACAGCCTCTGGTTCCCGGGAGACCACAGAACAACTGGACTCAAAGCCCTCAAGGAGGACCCTCAGAGACCTCACAAAAGAATCTCAGATACCCCACAGAGGAGTCTAAAATACCCCACGGAGGAGTCTCAAACTGATCCATGTTTTTGTTCCTTCAAAATTGGACTATTGTCATTCTTTATTATTGGGTTGTCCTAAAAACCCCTCTCCCTTCAGCTCACCCAAAATGCAGCAGCCAGGGTTCTAAGGAGAACCAGCAGGAGAGATCACGTTTCTCCAGTTTTAACTTCTCTTCATTGACAACCTATAAAATCCAGAATAGAAGTTAAAATTCTTCTCCTCACACATAAGCTCTTAATGACCAACCTCCATCACATCTTAAAGAGCCTATAGTTCCAGATTTTCCAAGCAGAACACTTGTCTCTCAGACAGCAGGTCTACTGGTTCCCAGAGTTTCTAAAAGTAGAATGGGAGGTAGAACCTTCAGGTATCAGGTTCCTCTCCTCTGGAACCAGCTGCCAGTTTGTGTTCAGGAAGCAGAGACCCTCTCTAGCTTTAAGATGAAGATCAAAACCTTCCTTGTTGATAAGGTTTGTTAGTGATGGATCAGGGGACCCGAAACATTCCTTAGCTATGCTGCTGTAGACCTGGACTGCTGGGGGACCTCCCATGATGCACCTCTCTTCGCTCTGCTCTCCTCTACTCCAACTCTGGTGGTGACACCAGTGTTGTTGTTAGATGCCCTATGAGCAGCTCTGGACCACAATTCCATCCAACATCTGCTGCTGCTGCAAAATGCGACTGCAAGGGGAACCAGATCACACCAGGGTTCGCTGCACTGGCTTCCTGTCCAGTTTATGATCCAGGTGTTTTTACTGGTTTTGAACGGACTGGCATGTCCATGTTTGACTGAGCTGCTTCAAGCTCCAGCAAGAGCGTGAAGCCCACGTGATCTGCTGCTTTTACAGGATCCCAGAACACGCCTCAATCGATGAGCGATGGAGCTCAGCGCTGATCAGGCCTCCACTGAAGATAAGATCTGCTCCCATGTCAGGACTTTTTAAAGCTTTCGTGAACATACAGCTGAATGAGTTTTATTAGATGTATTAGTTTGACCATTTTAAGGTTTATCTTCGTGGATGCTGTAACCTGCTGTACGGACCCGTCTATCCCGTTTCAGTCCGGACCATCATTCCTGATCATTGGTCAGTGAAAACTGCCCTCCCTTCGGATTGGTAGATATTATCTTTCCCAGAGAATAAACCTGTTCAGAGTTCTTGTTTTGTGTTTTTTTGCAACATGATTTCTTTTAGTTTAGTATAAAAAACAAATCTGATGAATAGAGTGTCTTTGTTTAATCATTTCGATTATAGATTCGATGACAGAGCTTTAGTGAGCAGATTTCACCAGAATCTCCTGTATCTGACGACTTCCTGCGGCAGGAAACGGCCTGAAAGTCCGAATGACCCATCTGAACTAGTTTGATTCTGGGTTTTTCTCTCTGTGGAAACAAGTTAAAAATATCCCAGTTTACAGCTCATCGGAAATTCCTCCGTGTCTTCTCGTGTGTGGAAACATCCAATTAGCTGTGTGAGTTAATTACAGCAGTGCATAAACCATTAACTGGGACCCGTGGGAGCCGGGCGCTCTGATTGGTCCCTTCGCAGCTGGGTGGGCTTATATAGCAGCCGTGGCGTGTGGCCCAGACCATCACACCTCCTCCGCCTCATTCTTCCTCGTGGTCTCAGGCAGACAGGATGCTGTGCTCCGCTCCGCTCCTCCTCCTCCTCCTGGCTCTCTGCTCTGTTGCCGGAGGGCTCCAGCTGCTGCAGGAGGACGCCGCGCCCCGCCGGGCCCGATTCTCCGCCAACAGCCCGAGTGAGTCCCGCGGCAGAACCGGCTGCTGGAGTCGGACGCAAACCGCAGCGCTTTATTTGAAATCTAAAAGAATTAAACTACACTGGGATAATTCTCTAGGAGGGACAGTTTTAGAGAAAACTCGTTCTTCGTATGTGCAGGTGTTTTAGATGCAGTTACCACCTGCAGCCATCAGGTGGCTCTAAAATACAAGTTCAGCCTCGATATCCAGAATTACTTTTTTTTTTTTTTTTCCATTTCCATTCTTGTCAGTATCTATCTCACGATACACACCGAAATTGGACCTCTGCTTTTAACCCAACCTATTTAACCTCCTAAAAGCATGAGTTTGGAACTTCACTGTGACCATGACTTAAATATGCGTCCGTGTTGGGATTACAAATGGGTTTAAAGAAAGGAGTATAAAGTAAAAATATAGGAGTTTTAAAACTGTAAAAATGAAGAAGAAACAAATAACGTGTTTGCTGATGTACAAGTGAGATCAGCGACATCTTCACCTTTGACTGTGTGTTTGTGAGGATTACCTGTCGTCCAGCGACTGCTTTCCTGGTTTGTGGGTACTAACGGGGGGCAGGCTGATGATCTGAGCCTTTTCGGGACTCCAAGCTCAAAGTGTAACAGTGATGCGTTGTTTACAGATGACGTGGCCCAATGCCTGAACGACGCCGTGGTGGTGGGTTGTGGCTTCTTCTCCTGTCTCGAAAACTCCACCTGTGACACTGATGGGATGCACGAGCTCTGCGAGCTCTTCCTCCACTCAGCTGCCAGCTTCAACATGGAGGTGAGTCTGTCCATCTGTCTGACTCCGCCCACCTGCAGTGGGCGTTGTTAACACCTATCCCACTTAGCATAAGTGAACTTCTGAACTTTGAATAAAGAACTAGTCTAGACCTGGTCTGGAGGGTTCAGGGATGAAGATCCAGCTAAGCTTTGTCCCAACTAGCTGCAGGGCTTGTTCCAGGGGGAGAAGTCAGTCCCTCCAGGATGGTGAGGTCCAGAGCTCCTGTGGGAGATTCCTGCAGTTCTTCTTGGTCTGACCTCTGCTTGCTCCTCAGGGTAAATCCTTTGTGAAGAAGAGTCTGCACTGCATCAGCCAGGGAATCTCTGGTAAAGTCTTCCAGACCATCCGGCGCTGTAACGTCTTCCAGAGGATGATCGCTGAGGTTTGTAGTCTCAGAAACATTCTGCATCATCTGCATAGAAACGAGGGTTTTCTGGAGTCCTGGAGGGTCTTCAGGTTTTCTTCATGTTGAATAAATGTGTTGCAATATATAATTTCCCAAAACATATGAGCTCTAGCAAATATAAACAAATGAATTATAATTATTGCTTCATCCCGTCAGCTTCGCTGATATTTCTGAGAATTGATGTTTAAGTCTAAACGTCAGCTGCAGTCTTTTATCTTTGATGTCAGACTGCTAGTTGCAGCTAATGTTTGTTACGTGAGGTTTTGCGAACTTTTACGTTAATAAGCTCTAACGACGTTGTAAACTCCCTCTGCTGTTCATCGTGTCTGCTGTCCAGGTCCAGGAGGAGTGCTACACCAGTCTGGACATCTGCACCGTGGCTCGTACCAACCCCGACGCCATTGGAGAGGTGGTGCAGGTGCCGACTCACTTCCCCAACAGGTGAGCGCTGAAGAGAAATGACCGAATACGGCCATATGAAGTTAAAATGCCCTCTTTTAAGCCTTGTTTGGTGTAAAAACATTAAAAATCATCTGATCGCTGAGGGTCTTCGATAATAAAACGTCAGATGTTGTTTTAACAAAGATGAGCTGAGAGGAGAAAAATCAAACCTGAATCCGTCACAATTCCGCATCGGTAGATTTTTTTTTTCCAAAACAATTATGGCTTCATTTGTTATTAATACTGAGACCTTCCAGATCAGATGTTATTTATAAATGTTTTACACTAATAAAAATAAAGGATTAAAAAAGGAGACCAGTAATGTGGTGATGGAATATTACGGTGAGCTCCTGACGCCCTCTGGTGGTAATACAGGTACTACAGCACCCTGCTGCAGACCCTGCAGGCCTGCGACGAGCAGACGGTGGCAGCGGTCAGGGCTGGCATCATGGCCCGGGTCAGCCCCGACATGGAGTCTTTCCTACAGCTGGTCCAGAATAAACCCTGCGCCCCTGGCTCCGCCTCCCCCACCTACAACAACCCAGCCAGCTGGAGGAACATGCCCGTCTTCAACATCCAGCCTGGCTTCACCAGCAGAGACCCCACCCACCTGTTTGCCAGAAAGAGGTCCGTGGACAACCTGGGGAGGGATGCGGGACTTCAAGCTGATGACTAGATGACACCTGAGTGATGATTCTGAATCTTCTCCTCAGGCTGATGTGAAGCTGATCTGAACATCTTGTCACTGACATTTACAAAAAAAACTTTTAATTGTTCTGATTATGAGTGATATTTATTTCTTATGTTAATTTATGAGGCTGGGGTGGTGAGGGAACGAGGCTGCAGAAGAGGCTTTCACGCTGGTCGTGCAGCTCTTTCTCAGATCTCGCTGGAAATCTGTGATGACTAAAAGTGTTCAGATAAAAACCAGAATGTGGACTCAGCTGGTTTTAGAAATAAATGCTGCGATAAAAGTCATGACTCCGGCTCATTTATTTACACTGAAGACCTCAGCAAACAGCTTGAAACCTTCACCAGGGACCAACCTCTACATACTACCGACACAAGCCTGTCCTCAGTGTTCACGTCCATCCTCAGTACTGATACGCAGCCAACACGCGGTACTGCTGTAGTACTGCTGTGGTACTGCTGTAGTACTGCTGTAATACTGCTGTGGTACTGCTGTAATACTGCTGTAGTACCACTGTGGTACTGCTGTAGTACCACTGTGCTGCGGTACCGCTGTAGTACTGCTGTAGTACTGCTGTAGTACTGCTGTGGTACCGCTGCGGTACTGCTGCAGTACCGCTGCGGTACTGCTGTAGTACCGCTGCGGTACTGCTGTAGTACTGCTGTGGTACTGCTGTAGTACTGCTGTGGTATCTGTCCTCAGTACTGATACGCAGCAAACATGTGGTACTGCTGGAGTACTGCTGTGGTACTTCTGTAGTACTGCTGTGGTACTTCTGTAGTACTGCTGTGGTACCGTTGCGGTACTGCTGCAGGGGCGGCACATGTCAATGTTTTAGCCAGGTGGCGTAGATTTCACATCTGACTTTCTCAGCAGCCACGAGATCATTCAGACGGCTGCGACTCCAGACATTCAAAATAACTGATTCCTCCAAAGTAGCAGGAAACCATAAGAAGACAAGTGTTTCCCATTAGCCACGCCCCGAGTTTGTGATGTCAGTGAGGAACATACATGGTCAGGGTCAGGGTCAGGGTCAGGGTCAGGGTCAGGTCTGGAGGACCAGAAGAAAACCATCCATCCATCCATCCATAGTGCAAAAAGTTTAATCTAAATTGGAGGCAAAGCCAGTCTTTTTGAGCACTGGGAGTGAAAAACAAGGGATTTCATGAAGTTAGCTGTTCTCCGGTTCTCCAGCTGGTGAGCACGTTGTGTGGGTTGCGTTACAGCCGGTTACAGCCGGTTGTACGGGGGACACGTCACTGGTGGAGGACAAAGAAAAAGAAAAGTCAATGTATCTTCAAAAGCCTCTGAACAGGTAAAATGTGAAGTAGACGAGTGTGAAGGCCAGCACCTGGACGCCGTTGCCTCCACAGGAGGTCCTGAACTAGACCAGGTAGTTCCTGGAGAAATGTGGTGGGATTGTTGCCGTCTTTTCTGCTCTCTGGACGACTGCCCAGAATGATCAGAGGGACCCAGAAAACTGTGTGTACATAGACCCTACAACAGGGAAGCTGCTGGTCAGCTGTGAACTGTCAGTCAGGTTTCCACGGTGATGAGGTGACCGGGAGCCAATGGTTTCCACGGAGACCTAAAGCCAGAAATTCCATCTGACAGCCTGAAACTCTGTCTAAAACAACCACTATAAAGAAACTAACTCCAAATTAAACGTCCCTGCAGGAAAGTCTTCACGGACACAGACATTCCCACAAAGACTGCTGGGAACGTTTGTCCTAAAACTGTTGATACACTAGTGAGGAGGAGCCAGAGTTAATTTTGGATTTCTTTGGAAATTTTGTTTGTGAGGCAGCTCAAGACGTCCAAGGCGTCACATGACTGAGCTGGTTGCCCCGGCGTTTCAATGCCAGACCCATTAGCAGAAAAAAGGGAGGAATTCCAAACAAACTTAAAAACAACATAACATAGAAAGAAAAACTCCTGAATGGCTGCTGACCTACAGAACCGATCTGAACCGTACGTGAACTTCGTCTGCTGCTGGCGTCTTGTCGCCTTCACGTGGACGTTCTCAGAGTACTTCAGACTGAAATATGAAACGTTGACTTTGCTGCAGTAAACAGGAAGTGTAACTCAGCATGATGAGATTCCCAGAAGCAGCAACAGAGGATCAGAAATCACCAGCATTCCCTCTCCGTGGCAGGAGAAAAGCAAAACGCTCAGCTCCAGGAACTGGAGGAACCTTCATGACAACATTGCTGCTGCAGATACACCATCAGCGGTTGATTCTAGAGGAAGTCACGTCCCAGACCAGGACCTGAACCCTCCAGAGGACGATGTCTGTGAAGACATGTCCTTCAAGACTGCAAAAGGACGAACCGGTGAAACAAGACTGGCTGTAGCTCCACGCCACGCTTGGACTCGTGTACTTCAGCTCCAGAGGACATCTCGGTGTCTACTTGATACATCTAACACACATTTGAAGTTAGAGGACCTACGTTCTCACACGAAAATCTTAAAACTACGTTCTGTAATGCAACAGAAGTATTTCAGCGATGCTGAGCGGTCCTTTCTATTCATTATACATCTTATTCTTCTTCTGTTTCTGTATCCAGCTGCATCACTTTAGCACAGAAGTCCCCCTCTGCCAAATTCACACTGCAGATGCTCCTGCTTTTGAGAGACGACCAACTTTGGATGTCAGTCTCGTAAAGAGCGTTTGTGGTTTACCGTCATGTGACCCAGGCTGCAGATACAAACGCTGCAAAAACGTGTGACGTCTGTTACCCCGACCCCACCAAATCTGAGCCTTTCGCAGGGTCTCTTAAATCAGCTGTCATGTTTGAGTTTTTTTGGTCTGGGTCGCATTCGCCATGCAAAGTGAGTCAGTAGGCGGAGTTGAGGGACTTTTGGCGCTGCTGGTCATCCATCCAGCCCGTCGTTGGTCAGCAGGCGCGCCTTACTTTCATCTCTGCCCCCGTCACTGTGAGATGTACGACCACCTTTTTGAACTATGATGGTTTATTGTTCCCATGGTTGCACACCTTTCATCAGGGACGGCTGTATCGGGGTTCAGCTGAGACCAGCGGAAACCCAGTCCTGTTTGGGTGCCTGCAGCTCAGTCACAGTTCACCAAATTAACCTCATTCAAACTTTAAACCGATCACAAGACCTTGGACTACAACATGCTGGATCACTGTGTACACCGCGTTTATGGTTTTCAAGAAACCGCAGTGTAAGTGTGGCATTGTTGTGTGTGATGATGTCATCCACTATACATTTTAAACCCATCAAATGACCTGAAAAATTCTGTTTTAAACAACAAACATCTCCTCGTCCACTTACACAAATCTTACATCAAATCACAGATGTTTTTGTCTTCTGTCACCCAACGTGACCTCCGTTGCAGTGGGGCTCTAGTCCTCTGAGACCTCCACCTCACTCCTAATTGACTTCCATTTAGTTTTCTCAAACGTCTGCAGCCGAGCCTTTTAAACTTGGGTGAGTCCTGAAAAACACACCGAATGTTGATGAAATTGTGTCATGGCATTCGGGAAGTGCACCTGCTGAACATGGTTCCTGCAGCTCCGGTCATTTTGGAGGGTGAAGGTTTGTTCGGACCTGACTTTGCAGGCCCCACCCCCGGACTCGGTCACCGTAGTGATGAGGGAGCCTGCAGCCCCTCCCTTCTCTGTTCAGGATTTCTCCTTTGATCTCCAGAGTTTTAATCAGGACTGTGAGTTTGAAAAATAAAAACTAAAGAAAAAAAACGAAATAAAAGAACTGAAAAGTCAAAAGCCTTTATATTACAGGTAATCAGTTAGTTGACATGTTTTGGTGTTACGGCTGCAGGACAAGTGCAACGCCACATCACGACATCACAGAGGACAAACATGAAATACACACACTTAACTACCGATTAGAGATGAAGATGCTGCTGGAGATATTAGATCATATACATTTATTTCTACATGTTGTGTGTTTTTGGTTTATTTTCACTTTTATTCTACTTTGTGTTTCTGTAATAAATCCAGTTTATTTACAATATTCACACTAAGCGCTTTAATTCACCATCTTGTTTCAGTCCTGAACTCACTCGTCCATTTTCGGCGGCGAGTCTGTTTCTGAGCTCAGTCACATGTCCTTCCTGCTCCGCGTCGTCCTCATCAGAGCTGCAACAACGTGACGCAGGGACGTTTCCATGACAACTATGCGGAGGAACTGGAATGATCTGAGGCCAAGCTGCTGACCAGAGAATACTGGATCAGGGGGACGGAGAGGTCCAGGTATTCCTGAGGAGGCGGAGTTAGAAGATCAGAACCACAGACTGTTGGAGAAGAACTGGACCACCCTTCTGCAATGTCAACCACAGAGTATTTTACCTGGTTAGATATTTGAGAAAGGGTGCGATCTAGATCTTCAACCAGCTGCTGGAATGTCGGTCGGCGGGTAGGAACGGCCTGCCAGCAGTCCCTCATCGTCAGATACCTGGAGGACCAACACCTTACTAGTCAGGACCTCTGGGCTGAAGCTGATCAGACAGTTTAAAGGTCAACTCACAGCTCCTGAGTGCATGCTGATGGCTTCTCCATGCGGTGACCTTCCTTCAGCAGCTTGAAGAGCTCCTCCACAGGGATCCCAGGATACGGAGATCCTCCTAAGGTGAAGATCTCCCACAGCAAGACTCCAAACGACCACCTGCGGCAAAAACACCTTCATTGACAGTGAACTGGCGTCTGCCTCCTTCGGTGACAGTGAACTGGCGTCTGCCTCCTTCGGTGACAGTGGCACCTGTAATGCATGTAGTCATTTTGTAGCTTTGGAGTCAAGGTTGTCCGAGTCGGAAGCTCGGCTCTGCACTGTGGAAAATCCACCACCAGTTTATCTCAGTGGGTGCCAAGTACAGATAAGGTCAATAAAGTGGGTTATTTTCATGTAAATCCATATAAAACGTTTTCATGTAAATATAGATGACAGTTTAAAATTGCCTTTAATTCCGTATTAGGTTTAATTTTCTTCTCTCAGAATGTACACAGACCTACTCGCTCGCATAATCACAGCTGATTTATGGCATTGAGAGGAACTATTAACAGTGTTTCCTCATAACTGTCTCATCGGATCATTTTTAACATTTGACTTAAAGTCACTTAATTACACAGCATTTGAGATTAAATGTATTTATAGTAGGTGTCTATCAGAGGATGCTGTATCTAAATTTAAGGAATTAATTATATCATCATTCTACTCGCTGCCATCTGCTGATGCTGCGGGGGGCAGCAACCTGAATCCGACTCCTGCACAGATTGATCATCATGTTTATAGAACTACAGCTTCAACGTGTACAATGTTGGACAAACACCGAAAATAAAAAGTAATTAATCAGAGGTTAGCGTCGTGGCTTAATTCACAACTGCAGGTTTTAAAGCTGGAAAGAAAGTGCCATTCCAATCATTTAGAAGAACCTTGCTTAGCTTAGAAAGACAGTCTGAAAGCATATAAGAAAGCTCTTCACAAAGGCAGAACTGCTCATTATAGATTAATAGAAGAGATTAGGAACAACCCCAGAGTTCTGTTCAGCACTGTAGCCAGGCTGACTAAGAGTCCCAGCTCTGTTGAGATGTGTATTCCTTTAACTCTCAGCAGTGATGCCTTCATAAGCCTCTTATATAACATAAACATCCTCATTATTTTTATTAAAGAGAACATGTGTGAAACTCTTCCAACTACAGGTACCAATGTACCAAGTTTGGCAGCCTCAGAAGTAGAACATGATTTGCAGTGCCTTGCGGAGCCGTTCGGCAGCAGGACCTCAGAGCTGCTCGGTGACCCTTCTGACCTGTTTCAGGGTCTCTGACCCTAATCTAGAGACCAGACCAGACCATTCCAGACCAGACCATTCTAAAGACCAGACAGACATTTAGGAGACTCACACATCACTTTGGTGAGTATAGATGCGATCGAACAGAGCTTCGGGAGCCATCCACTTCACCGGCAGACGACCCTGTGGACACATGATCTGGTCAGAACCAGAGGCACGCACGGAACTGAGTTTAAACTACTCAGTCTTACATTTGTGGTCTTTTTGTAATAGTCGATGTGGTGAATGTCTCGGGCCAGGCCAAAGTCGGCGATCTTCATCACGTTGTCTTCGGTGACAAGCACGTTCCTGGCTGCCAGGTCTCTGTGGATGCACTGAAACCAAGAAAAGAACGTGAGCAGAAGAAGTTGTGCAAGTTCAACCGAACATATGAGAATAGTGTTGATGTCATCAGGACCAGAGAAAATCCAAGTAAACAACAGTTTTGAGGCTAGTGATTAAATAAACCTCCTGATAAACCCAGTTAATCTTTATTTTCATGTTGTGACTTCCACATTTGTCATAGAAATAACTGTAAAATGAAACCAACACCATGAGTGGTCCATTTAGTCACCCTGGAAGGTCGTGAAATGATCCAACATGAAGCTCTCAGGACTGGAGGATCCAGCTGCTGCCAGATGTTAAGGGTGATGATCTGGAGACAGTCCAGCAGGTTACCTTTGGTTAGTCCTGGTTAGCAGCTTTAAACCCCTGAACCCTAACAGACCAACCCAAAATCTTCAGACCAACCAAGAACCTTCCAAACAAACCCAGAACCTTACAGACCAACCCAGAACCTTACAGACCAACCCAGAACCTTCCAAACAAACCCAGAACCTTCCAGACCAACCCAGAACCTTCCAGACCATCCCGGAACTTTTAGACCAACCCAGAACCTTACAGACCAACCCAGAACCTTCCAAACAAACCCAGAACCTTCCAAACCAACCCAGAACCTTCCAGACCAACCCAGAACCTTACAGACCAACCCAGAACCTTCCAAACAAACCCAGAACCTTCCAGACCAACCCAGACCCAGTCTCAGTCATCTGAAGTTAACAACACAGGACACATTGTCTTTAAGGAAGACTGATTATGTTCTGTTAGGTCTTCATCTTATCAATAGATAAGTGTTTTTACCAAAAATGGGGCGGGACAGCGTGCAAAGACCAAGCACTGGGACGTTCTCACCTATAAGATCTATTCATTCAAACAAGCTTCAAGAGGATCGCACCTTCTTAGAAGCCAGGTATGCCATCCCTCTGGCTACTTGGTACGCTGCCGATACCAGCTCCCGGACCTCCACGCTGCCCAGGGAAGCCCGCTGCAGCCCACTCCAGTAATCCAACCCAGACGGCCGGCGAGTGCGCAGATACTCCCTCAGATTCCCCTGCGAAGCGTATTCCACCACCACGTATAGAGGCCCTGTTCCAGGTCACACAAACTGTTAGCTCGAGAAGAACTGGTCCCAGACTGGTCCAGCAGAGATCAACTCACCGTCCTGAGTGCAGGCCCCCAGCAGGTTGATGATGTTCTTGTGTCTGCCGATGGTCTTCATCATCTCCATCTCTGAGATCAGGTCAGACAGGTCCTTCTCAGCAGCATCAGCTGGACACGACAACAGTGAAGGTAAGAGGTCCAGCCCTGTTTCTACTGAAAACCACCAATGTCCTCTCACCTTTCAGCATCTTCACAGCCACCTTGGTGAGCCGCCTGGGTCTATTCTTGTCGATGCCAAGTACCTCAGCCAGCACCACCTGACCGAAGCAGCCTTCTCCCAGAGGCTTCCCCAGAGTCAGCCTGCAGATGAAACCACAGCGGTTCAAGATATCAGCAACTACAGGGTCTGATTTAACAGAGATGGACTTCTGGGAGGTCGTAGATCATCTTTGATCCGTTCCAGGACTCAGATACACTCTACCTTCAGGATTGGACTTTAGACTTTTCTTTTTTATAAAGTTTATAATTGGGTTTAGTCATGGTGCTATAGGCTCAGACTGCTGGGAACCACTGCAACTGAACCAAACTGAAATGAACCAAACTAAACCGAAATGACCTGAACTGGTGGAAGATGCTCAGTGGTCGTACCGTTCCCGTGGCAGCTCCCAGACCGGATCGTAGGGCAGTTCGTACTCTGACACTCCTGCCAGGCCAGTGAGTCTGCTGAAGAGGTGAGACTGTTGCATCAAACACTTTCCTGACTGGAGGGAGGACAAGGATGCCACAGACACCTGCAGACAGAGATGATGTCAGAGATGATGGGAGGATTGGGAGAGGTTGAGCAGTGACGGCGCACCTCACCTCTCTCTTCAGAGGAATGCTCTTGGCCAGTTTCTGGACCGCTATCTGGCTGCTGAAGTCGCTCTTCTTCGGAGCACAGCAGAACCGGAAGATAACAGCGGCGATGGTGAGGATGACAATGATGATGAAGAAGCCTAGGCAGTAGATGAAGATGTCCAGGTAGGTCTGCGAGGGCAGCAGTGAGGGAGGCAGCTCTGAGGGGAGAGGACCGGCGGTGAGCAGGGCGACAGGGCTTCAGGTGTTCCCCATCCGAGCCCACAGGAACCTACCATCCACCACGGTAAGCCAGGCAGAGTGGTGCGACATGCCAATGGAGTTCTCAGCCATGCAGGTGTATTCGCCGGCGTCATCCGCCGTCACATTCCTCAGAGTCAGAACCTCCATTTCTTCATCAGTCGTGTTCAAACCTGCAGCCTGAGACAAAGATGCCTGCTGACCCGAGGTCCAACCAGAAATACATCTCAGCCTGACAGAACCAGACTGGTACCTTTAGAACCAGGACATAGGGGTGTCTGTTTGGACCAGCCCTGCTGCCGTTCACGCTGACGTGTTTCAGCCAGCGGATGTGAGGCTGCGGGTCACCGAACACTTTGCAAACAAACTCCACGTTGCTGCCCACTGCTGCTGTCTGATTGGCTGGAAGCCCGGCTCGGATGATGGGTCTGTGGGGACAACGTTCTGGAGCAGATGGGCAGAGGTCAGACAGGTGAGTGGTTCTCAGGTGTGCGTTCTGAAACAGACGGGACTTACCAATGACATCCAGGAGGTAGGTGTGCCTGAGACTGCCGTGTTCATTCTCCACCACACAGGTGTAGTTACCTTTGTCAGACCCAACCACCGACTCCATGATCAGGGTCCACATGTGTTCTCTGATCTGGAACATGGAGGACAGGTGACCTCAGACCTGGTTTCAATGAATCCTGAGGCTGCTCATAGTGGTCCAGCACACCTTAAAGCCTCCAATTCTTTGGTCCTTCCGGAACTCCTTTCCGTTCTTGAGCCAGCGCAGGCTGGGAACTGGGTTTCCGGTCGCTAAGCAGCGGAGCTTGACAGTCTTGCTGGCAGAAACGGCGTGCAGCTGCTTCTCCATCTTCTCCGGCATCAGCCACTGTGGCGCCAGCGCTATGAGGAGACATGGTGGCGTGAACATGACCATCATTCAAGAGTTGGAACGACCGCAGGAACGAGCAGAAAACACTTACGTTGCAGCTTCTCACCGCTCGCTGACAGCTCATTGGACAGTTTGTTTTCCTCTGAGGATGACTCATCGTCTTCTTCATCTTCGGAGGACTTCACTGCATCTGCGGCAGACAAGTCAACAGCGTCACTTTCCACCGTTTTCACCGCCTGGGACCTCACAGACCCAACACCACCCGACCCAGACCGATTGCCACCAAATTTGAACATTAAAAAAGAGAAACAACTGGTCCAGCAGCAAGAAACAAAATTAACCCGTTATAGGGAAGTCAATAAAATACTTGAAATCTTTATATGTAAACTCTTTTATTATTAATATAACGCAGCCATTAACTGTTCTTTACAACGACCATAGTCTGTAATTATATATATGCATTTTGTTCTTGCATATTTTGATGCATTGTTGTTTTGTGCTCACAGACAAAAAACAAAATCCTTTAGAAGCAGATATTTGTTTACACACCAGTCAGATTCAGCAAATTAGTGTCACTGACATGTATTCATTCATTCTCAGCTCATTATAAGTCAAAACAGAGAAGGGTTAGTATCGTGATAAACAAAAGAATCCCTTTCATTCTTAACAAAACTGTCACTGACCCCTAAGGACCCTTTATTATCCTAAAAATATCTAAAACAATACTCAAGTAACAACTGACAATATTTATGGTCCCAACATAGATGATCCATTGTTTCTTCAAACTTTCTTTCAGCCATTCCAGACATTTCCAACTGTCCGGTGATAATCAGAGGTGATCTAAACACAAAACTCAACCCATCAACAGACAGATCCAGTAACAGGAGAACAAACGTAGTTGGAGATCCACAGATGCAATAAAACAGCTCATGAATGACGTTGGTCTTGCCGATTGTTGGTGTGTACAACATCCAACAGCCAGAGAGTTTACATTGTCCTCATCAGTCCATCGCGCTCATTCACGCATCGATCTTTTTCTGATTAGTAACTTAATTATTTAAAAATCTCTGATTCAAAAATTCCTTCTATCATAATTAGTGACCAAGATCCAGTTACGTAATTATACCACTGGATGGTGCTTTAATGGTCTCATCTTAAAGACCCGGAGTTTAACTAAATATTTTAAAGAATTCAGAGAATTTTATGCAAAATTATACTCATCTAATATGGACCCAGGACAGGAACCCATAGACCTCTGTTGCCCTCGGCGGCGTGCAGAACAACAAATCTCCTGGGGCCTCATGTACAAAGAGTGCGTGGATTTCATCATAAATCCTTGCGTAGAAGTCTGGCCTACGCAAAAAAAAATTCAGATGTTCAAAACTGTGCGTACGCCCGGATCCATGTTTTCTTTGAAGATCACAATCAATGTGAAATTAAACGCAAATTAAGCGCACTCCTGTGAGAAGTGGAGACCAGGAAAGCCGTAGTACCTGGTTCCCTGTCCTCTGGCATGAATAGAAAGAGAAGAAAAACGCCCATAAATGTGGTGGGCTCTGAAAACCGCACCGTACATGACATAAAGGAGAAGTGGTCAGACGTGAAGGTGGAGGTGAAGCAGAGAGCTGCTGCACACCGCCAAAGTGCGCCCAGGACCGGTGGTGGATGAGCTGTGGAGGACCTCCCGCCGTTTGAGCAGCAGGTGTGCTCCACCGTGGGGGACACTGCCCTCACCAGAATATCACCTGTCGGTGAGGAAGACGCTGAATTAATTCAGCATCCAGATCAGGTAAAATATTCACTCGTTCGAGTTAACCACAAACCCAGTTACAGCTTCTTCTTCTTCTTAACCCGTACCCGACTCTCTCTTTACTGCACTTACTCTACAGTTTAGTACGAGTCTGAGTGTTTTTCTCTGCTGTAAGTTGCCTTGGATAAAAAAGTCTGCTAAATATAAAATGTAATAGGATGTAAAGTGTGGTTTGAGCTCAGCTGTAGGGGGAGCTGTGGAGTAGAATTCAGAGGACTTGACCGGAGACTGGACCAGCTGCTTCATTCTTGCAGACTGGACGCTTTTCATGTCGTTAGGTTGTGTTTCACACATGTTTCAGACGTTTCTGTGAAGTGTCTCGTCGTGTTTCGGACGTTGGATGAGGAGCAGGAGCTGCAGGTTCTGAGCTAGTGGGCTCCCTTCACGGACACAAAACCAAACATCTAATTCAACAGCATCCCAACTATTGTCGTTTCTCCGAGCAGGCAGCTCGGTTTTATCTCAAGATGTAGTCTGTCATTTACATGACTAAACATCCTCGACCACAAGCCCGGGGATCTCACCTGTGTCCAGGTCCTCCGTGGCAGGTCTGGACTGAGCCTGTGGGAACCGAACCACCAGCAGCAGCAGGAAACAGCGAGGAGAAACCATCATGTCCTCATCCACCAGCTTCTACCCCACAAAGAAACAGACGACCACACAGTTGGTTAGCTAACCACATTCAAATGCAGCGTTGCTGATTCTCACATCAACGATAAATTAAGTTTTAGCCAGAAGGAAAAGAGTCAAAAGGAAACGATGGCAGAAGCTCTGCGACTGCCGTCCAGGCGACCACCAATGTCACACGAGCTTCTGTCAACAGACATGAAGGCGGAAAGTTCATGACCTCTGGAGGTCGATTTATTATTATAATGATGGGTGGGACTGATCATAAAACGAACACTTTAGAGACATCTGAACAATGACATGTTGCATTTGCATCAGGAAAGTACAGTTAGAATAGTTAGTTTAATGCGCTCAAACCAGCCACGACTTCTACTCAAAACACCCGGATGACTTCTTAACCTCCTAAGACTTGAATCAGAGGTTTCAGTGTAGCACTGCCACATAAACTGGGTTTGCTATAGATGACCTGAGAAATGGCACGTTTTATGTCCCCAATCACTTCCCTTATTTGCTGTACAGCCTCTATTGACTACTGTTCAGTAGGGGATTTGTGTGTGTTTGGTTAGTGGTGATATTACGGTTGGTTGATGTGCCACAGGAATGACTGGTTCGGACCGAAACTGCTTTAGTGCACTGAAGAAAGATCCTGGCCGTTTGGTGGCAACCGGCCCCCAACAGGCAACCAACAGGCAACCAACAGGCAACCAACAGGCAACCAACAGGCAACCAACCGGCCCCCAACAGGCAACCAACAGGCAACCAACCGGCCCCCAAACGGCCCCCAACAGGCAACCAACCGGCCCCCAACCGGCTCCCAACAGGCAACCAACAGGCAACCAACCGGCCACCAACCGGCCACCAACCGGCCACTGGTATGAACCCTACTACCAGCTACCACAGCAGCCCCGGAGGTTTTGCAGCAGCGGCATTGAGCTTTCAGTCTCTCCGAGAGGTGGTAGATGTCTATAAAATAAATCTAAATTTGGCACACTGAATTTGAAGTTTGTTTTAAATTTTGTTTAAAAATAAAATTTGAACAGAATAGAAAATATGTTTTCTCTTACAATTCTGTACTTTTACAAATTTGGATTTCTAAATGCTTGATTTTTCATAATCAGAATCGATTAGAATTTAATTTTCATTGTCAATGTCACTGTACACACATCAGTCCTGGTTAAAGGGCTGGGGTGGGATGAACCAGAACCAGTAACTGATCCAGGGTAAAGGGCTGGGATGAACCAGAACCAGTAACTGATCCAGGGTAAAGGGCTGGGATGAACCAGAACCAGTAACTGATCCAGGGTAAAGGGCTGGGATGAACCAGAACCAGTAACTGATCCAGGGTAAAGGGGTGGGATGATGGGATTATAATTAGCAATGATATGTTGTCAGAAATTCTGATTTATTTTTGAAAATAAATTAAAAAATTAAAAAAAAAAAAAAATCAAAACAGTTATTTAGCAAATTTATAAAGCCAAAACTTTCAAAAACAAAATAAATTAACTAGCTAGGGAAATTAACCTTGTTAGTTTTAATACATTTAGCAGAGGGTTGCTGAGAATATCATAAATAGTCACCAGGAGCTTCCCAGAGACCCAGAACCCCGATCCTTTATTACATAACAACGGCAGGTAAAAACTCCCCTTTACGAAACCTGGACCAGGACCTGGATCATAAGGGGGGACCCTCCTGCTGAAGACCAGCCGGGTCGAACAGGAAAAGAGAGAATGAAGAACAGAGAGGAGAGACACAGACACGCCGTCAAAGGAACCAAAGACCAGATCCATCAGTATAATTATCTGGTAACGTGAGAACTGAGAGTTTTCTGTACACAAACATTTGAAGTTTGGTTTCAAAGGTGGAGGTTGTGTCAGCCTCCTTCACCCAAACTGGAAGTTGGTTCCACAGTGATCGTTCCTGATAGCAGATGACCCGTCCTCCAGATCTACATCTGGATCTTCTAGGAACTACGAGTAAACCTGCACTCTGAGAACGAAGAACTCTATTAGGAACATCAGGAACCATCAGGTCTTGGAGATAACCTTGAGTTTGGATGTTTACGACTTTATACACAGGTAATTACAGAATTTTGAATTGGATTCTGAGTTTTCTGGGGAGCCAGTGGAGGGAAGTGAACACTGGAGAGACCTGGTCTCTTGTTGGTTCCTGTGAGCACTCGCGCTGCTGCATTTTGGATCATCTGGAGGAACTTCAGAGAATTACTTGGACGTCCAGCCAACAACACATTACAGTAATCTAGTCTAGAAGATACGAACGCATGAATTCATTTTTTAGCATAATTCTGGGAGAGGATGCTCCTGATCTTTGGGATATTACGGAGGTGGAAAAATGATGTCTTACAAAACTGATTAATATGCAGTTTTAAGGTCAAATCCCGATCAAAATAACTCACGGTTTCTCACAGTTGTACTGGAGGCCATCAACACCATCTAATCCCTTCCTAAGGTGTTTGGGACCAAAAAACAACAACCTCTGTTTTATGAGAATGATTTAAACCACCCTAGAGCTGTCCTTTTGATCCAAAAACATTGCTTTAACCCAGTGTTTCCCAACCCTGGTCCTCGGGGAACACTGTCCTGTATGTTTTAGATGCTACCCTGTTTCAACACACCTGACTCAAATTAACAGTTGTCACCGACTTGTCTAAAGTCGGTGACAACTCTGTTGATGATGCAGCTACTTGTATCATGGTGCGCTGAAGCAGGGTCGCATCTAAAACATGCAGGACAGTGCTCCCCGAGGACCAGCGTTGGGAAACGATGGTCTAACCTGTGCAGTTTAATGCTGGGATCTACAGTATCAAAACTATTTACAATATTCATAACGCTGTGGGACGAACGCTGGCACTGCTGCTGTTGCTGCTCTCCTTGGATGGGATGTTTTGAACATTTTAAGATAGATGCTTCAACTAATGAACTGCGACTAACTGGGCCGTGTACACGAATCTTGTATGTGAGATTGAACTTACAGAGATACATCCACAGAGGGTCATGTCAGAGTTTCCACTCGGACAGCTTAAAGTCAACAGAGTCCATCTGGTCCACGTCTTGACTCCCGCCCTGAAATACCAGCCGCTTGATTGACCACAGTGTGCTAATTCCCTCAACCATGGTAACACCAGCAACGGCTTCGGTCTGTTGAACATCGGCTTGTTGACGAGCAAGGGGCATCTCGTCCAGGATCTGCTTGTAGCTTGTAAATTTGATTTTCTGTGCTTGAGTGAAACATGACAACAACCTAATGATTTTATAGTTTTGAATGAATTCATGCCGCATGGGTTTGTTTACAACTGTCAATCACGTGACTCTGGCCGAGGAAAAGCTCTTGCGAGAAGTGGCGGATCTTACCAGTGACAATTATTGCTTCTCGCTCATTTGAGTCAAATGGTTGATTTTCTCTCTAAGTCTAATGATTTTACTGCTAAAGAAGCTCATGAAGTCTTTAGTACTGACAGCTGCAGGAATGCACGGTTCAACAGAATTGCGACTCTTTGTCAGCCTGGCTACAGTGCTGAATAGAATATTTTTTTAAATCTTCAATCAATGAATAATAAGCTGTTCTAGCTTTGCAAAGGGCATTTTTTATATACTATTAGACTATTTTTCCATGCATGATAAGAATCTACAGACTTACAAGACTACCACTTCCTTTCCATTTGTTTCAACATGCAAATATGTGAATTATACCTGGTAGTTAAGCTCCAATGGTTAGATAACTGCATCTAAAGCTGAGTTCAGCAAATGTGTTACTGACAAGGTGAGAAGAGATGACCTCTTTGAATTTACCTACAGTGTTATCGGATAAACATCTGCTAAAGTAATATCTTTTAATATGCGCTGTAACGTCAACAATGTTAAATTCAAACATTATTAAGTAGTGGTGAGATAGGAGGAAGTTTACAGGTGACACCAACAACCGCTCAGGTTCAATACCACAGATGAGGATGAGATCGAGGGTTTGGTTATAGAGGTGTATTAGAGTGTTTATCAATTCTAAAAGAGAATTAAAAGCAACTTCATCACTGTCAATATCAATAAGAACGTCAAAGTCACCCACTATGATGACTTTAGGCATTTACTTATTGTCGTTCTGTCCCCTTACATACACACAACCAGCATTCTGTAAACAACGTTGACTCCACGTCATGTACGTGGAACGAGATGGAAGGGGTCAATCACGTTCATTGCACTAATATTGATAATTTTTTTTATTTAAAACATAGTGGAGAAAAAGATGCCTTCAGTTTTTATCATATTGTTACCACCCTTTTAACAGGAGTGTGTGTAAATGGGATGCACAATTGTGCAGTAGTTGCATGGACATGTGACTGTGTGTGTTTCTTTTCAAATTTACCAACTTAAACCAGAATTTATTTATTTGTTAGTTAATAAAGTGAAACATTCTAATTTTATTTTTTCATGCAAATGTACTTGCTAAAGCAGTTTTTATTTCAATCATTATTGTTGTAATTCATAAATTTTGAGATTGATCTAATTATTAACTCAGAGTGCTAAGCATTTTTTAAAACTAATAAACTAGCATAATGAATTATTTATTTTAAATTGTTTTAAACTTTAGGGTGATGGAGAAACAGATTTAGGGAGAAAAACGGATAAGAAAACCCCATGTTTGAGAAGGAACATTTCAGATTTGAGCAGGAAAAACTAGAGAAGTCAACTCCAGATTTCAGACACAAACTCCAAGTTGGAGGTTCGACCTCCAGGTCTGAGGAGAACCTACCTGATGGAGCTGCTGTTGGCGGGCTCCTGTCCGGAGCAGCGGAGGAATCTACTGTTGTTCGGTCCGTATCCAGCCGCTGTGACGTTGAAAGGAAAAAAAAACACCAACTGATACGCTGCTTAAATCTCGATAAAGTCGAAAAAGAGGAGTAACCTCTACATTGCCGTGCAACTGAATAATTACTGTTTCTAAACGACTCTGTTTGGCCCCGGAGACGTCTTTAAGAACTATTCTAGTTATCAGTAAAATCCCAGCGGAGTAAATTCCCGCTACCAGATCTCCTCCTTCTGAGAGAAACGTTACAAAAGTGTCGTCCTGACCCTGAGAGTCCTGTCTGGATATTTACTCCGGAGGAGAAACGTCTCCAGTGGGAGTTTCCTTCTGCTAACCACCTACATTATTAAAAGCGCTCCATCGGTCCATCGACTCCAGGCTGCCCGGTTCATCCAGATCCTTCCAGCTGACAGACACCTCCCTCCGAGGCTGCTGGGCGGAAACGCTGCTGTTTACGTTTCTACATCGCGGGGAACATAAGTCTGCGAGGACCAAGATGTGCCCAAAGTGTTAAAGATTAGGACTTTGTTTAATATTAGACTGAGGCTGGAGTTTTAAAGAGGATACGCTATGAGTAGGGATTGTATAAAAAGATGGGACAACACTTATGTGTATGGGTGTAACTTTGGTTTCGGGGGTCGGCATAACGAAGGGTAGAATGTCCCCCCCTGGTCCCCAGTGGAAGTTACACCTATACTGTTGTGACATCTCCCAGAACTTTCCCCCCTAGACTGTAAAAAATACTGGACAGTCTGTGATGTCACCCACAGGTTTTCTAAAGAGTTCCTTTGAAGGCCCTTTTTTCTCATAATGCATGACCCAAATGGGGATAACAAGCGGCAACCCACCCACCTTATGTCAATCAAAGTTAGCCATGGCCAATCCACTCCAGAGGAGCAGCAGTGCTGCTGAATGTTTGCAACGAAATGTCCCATTTCAGGTGTCATTTTGGTGGCAAAATCTGAAATGAGGAAGTGATGATGGCTAGACGTTGGCTAAACTGACTGTCAATCAAAAGGCTTTGACCTGTATTAGAAATACATTTATTGATTAATATAACAAAGTTGTGCTTTTCAACTGTAGCAGACCACCAGCTCTGACAAAACACTTTACTGTTTGTCTTCCTAAAACTCAGACACACAGAGGAAATTTGTTCAGAACGTTTCTGGATCACTGAGGTTGTAGCCAGCTGTTTTGACTGAACATTTCATCCTTTGGTACTTCAGGGGACATTTTACTGACAGCAGTTTCTAGCATTCAAAGTTAATTTTTAACCATCAAGGAGACCGCCTGTGGCTGCAAACGGATTTGTAATTCTCACAGAGATCCACACATCCCACAAACAGATTCTTTGTCCAATCAGCTGATTGGAATAACGAGTATTTGAGTGTCAGTGTTTCAGTCACAGAACACAGAGAGGTCATTGTTAGTCTAGACCACATCTTGTATCGGATATTCAGGGAGGAGGTGGGATGGAAGCCCATTTACAGCACAACTGGTCAAAACTGGATTTGCACAGAAGAAATCAAAGTTCAGATGGAACAAACACAGTAGATAGAAAAGTATTAATAAAGACTGAAACATCCTGTGAACCTGCCTTTATGATCTAGATGAAGAACCACTCATCCAAGCTCAGAGCTCAACATACTACATAACTTATGACCCTCTAAAGAGAATGAAACACAAATTTCCTTAAGACAAAACCTGAATGAAAGGTTGGAAAAGGTTATGAAAGGCACAGTAACATAGAATGGACCTGAACCGTACCATGTCTGACATTTACCTTGACCAGGTTTGACCTGGTTTTAAAACCACGTTGACCAGGACCATGAACCAATCTGACCTGGACTAGAAACATTCCGACCTGGACGTAGAACTGGTGTGAACGAGCTGTCAGTAGGAGTTGAAGCTTGGCAGCATTTTTTTTTTTTTTTTTTTTTTTTTGTGGTTCCTTGCTGGGCTGCCATTTGTGGGTTCCAGACTTCGTCCAGCCATCACTGCAAAGATTCTTCCAGAACCTAAAAGTATGAGAATTATGGTGCTTGGAGGAACAGCAGTGAGTTTTATTGCTAAAAAGAGGAAAACATAAACAGAAAAGTTGAATTGAGATCCAAAAGAACAGAAAAGGTCTGAACTGTGTACGGCAGTCCTTCAGAAGGGTTTATTTTAGTAACACCAACACCGGCGCTGGTTCTGTGGCTGGTTCATGGATGACATCACTGACCTAGACTGCCAAGAGTCAAAATGGTCTTATTGGTCCGGCCGAGCGCTTACTTTACTCTGGATGTTATAAATAGCACCTCCGAGCCCCATCACCGACTACTAACCTACCAGACTCTCAGACCCACCCAGAACTGAAACCAGAGCCAAACCCAGACTCTGGACTGACCAGAGCAGAGCCAGGATGTGCCAGGCCAATTAAAAGAACAGAAAAAGAGCATTCCTGGTCACCAAACCTCCACAGAGTCCAGACGGAGGTTCTACCCACATCTGATGAAGCCAGACAGGAAAACAACTTTTATGAAGCATTTTTATAGGAGGATTCACGGACACCAGTTACACTCCAAAATTCAAAAAAACCACTGGAGCAAAACATAAAATAACATGGGATTTTAAAACTTCGTCACCTTCTTAAAATAGTGGCCTGTCATATTTTTCTCAAGTTTTTCAGAAAGCAGAAAAGACTAAGCAAAGTTTTTTTTTTTACTTGCTCTGTCAGTTTTGGTTGTTGCTGATAAAGTTTTGTGCTCAGCTGGAAGTTTGTAGTTGTGTTTCCATCCAGACGTCAGTGAGTTTCAACCGAAATGTTTCTCATAGAAAATACCCGTCCAGCATCAGCTAGTGTGGACTGAATTAACTGGTTTTTGTGATGTGATCATTAGGTGGCGCTGCAGGATACATGGCTGTTTTAAACTATGACCACCAGGGTCAGGATCAGGACCCACAGTTCTTCTACCAACCACCAGGGTCAGGATCAGGACCCGCGGTTCCTCTACCTACCACCAGGGTGAGATCAGGAGCCATGGTTCCTCTACCTACCACCAGTTTCAGGATCAGGACCCACAGTTCTTCTACCAACCACCAGGGTGAGATCAGGACCCGTGGTTCCTCTACCAACCACCAGGTTCAGGATCAGGACCCACAGTTCTTCTACCAACCACCAGGGTCAGGATCAGGACCCGCGGTTCCTCTACCTACCACCAGGGTGAGATCAGGAGCCATGGTTCCTCTACCTACCACCAGGATCAGGTTTAGGACCTATGGTTCCTCTACCTACCACCAGGGTCAGGATCAGGACCCGCAGTTCTTCTACCAACCACCAGGGTCAGGATCAGGACCTGCGGTTCCTCTACCAACCACTAGGGTCAGGATCAGGAGCCGTGGTTCCTCTACCTACCACCAGGATCAGGTTTAGGACCTATGGTTCCTCTACCTACCACCAGGGTCAAGATCAGGACCCGCGGTTCCTCTACCAACCACCAGGATCAGGACCATGGCAACCCACTAGAGGTAGTACATCTCCCCGCTGGCCAAGGAACATCCTGGGATCCCCCCCAATGACCCGGAGAAGTGGCCACAGAGAAGGAAGTCTGTGCTTCCCTTCTTAGGCTACTGCCCCCGTGACCCAACCTCAGGTGAAGCAAAAGAAGATGGATGGAGGTTTTGGAAGGACCCAGTCAAAGACCAGAGGTCCCCCTCCTGCAGCTTCGGTCTCCTGCAGCCTCCTCCCTCCGTAAAAGAGCGCTGCACCACCAACTCAAGAATGTTCAGTTTACAGAAGCAGCTTTATTTGGTGACAAGAATGTCTCATTTGTGAGCTAAAGGCCAGAAATCTTTAGTCACACACATTCACACTTAGATGGAAAGACAAACAGATGTACACAAGATAGCAAGAACACACCAGACACTCACAAACTGACCTGAAACACAAACGTGACCATGATCATCAGAGACGGGACCATGCAGAGACGACCAGTGACATTTAAAACACTGAAATGTCTGACGTTTCCTCCCGACTTTTACGTTCTTCACCCGTCCTCTTGTCCTTATCTAGTCTGCTCATCATTTTCTAGTCCTCTAGTCCTACTTGTTACTAGTCCACTTGTCATTCTCAAGTCCAGTTGTTTATCTAGTCTTCTAGGGGGGTTGACTTTTTTATTTTTAACTGCTTTAACTTGGACTACTGTGGTTCATAAGACCGAATCTGGATTCAAATCCATTTCATCAGCTTTAAGATGGAGGCCTGAACCTACAAGAAGCTGCTGACATCCGGATCAGTGAAGTTGACTGGTTTAAATGTTTTGCCTTTATTGGTGTTTGGAAGAGCTCAGGAGGTTGTTGTTGCATGTGTGGACTGTTGACATCCCTGACCAGGTTGATTTTCTGAACCAGTTCAGTTCCTGCTTCAGGACCTTCCCCCTCAGCATTTAAAACACACCATGTCCTGGAAGCTGAACCGCGTCAAACCCAGAAAACCACTTCAACATAAACAAATCAGGGACAGATAAACACCAAGCTTCAGTTGTTCTGCAGGTCGACAGTCCCTCCTGAAATCCACCCAGCAGCCTCCAAGCTCCGGCCTCCAGCTGCCTTTAGGAAGTTTTGTTGAAGATATGTTTGTACATAACAGATGAACAGTATAAACATGTTAAATTTATATTAAATATTCAGATCTTTTAATAAGTTACACTCATCAAAAATAAAAGGTCCAGAGAATCCTAAACAAACACTATGAGTATTTTTTTATACAGATGCTGCAGTTGCAGACATGTCTTATGTGAATATGCACAAACTCAATAAAAAGAAATTGTCAATTAAATCACAAAACCAACAACTGTGACAACTTTAACAAGATTAAAAAAAAAGGAACATTTCAGTAAAATTATTAAGTTTTATTGAGATAAGAGTGCAAGTGCCGTTTGTGTTTCTGGGCGGGGGGAGGGGTCAGTGGATTTTTGGTCGCTGTCCCTTTAAAGAGAAAACGTTCTAGTTGAGCAAACGGATCATTTCAGAACCCTTCCAGCTCGACTAACGGGATCACTAACCAACGACATCAAAGACGAGTTCTGTCAGCTAAAACATCGCAGTTTGCAGTAAGATGAAAAACAGGCTTCAAAATAATGCTTCAGAAACATGTGGATGACAGCGAAAGGGGTGTGTCCTGTTCTTTTATAGTCTCTGCTGAAACAGACTATAAAAGATGAATAGTTGGATCATGAGCTGAAACCAGACTAGAAGAGCTGAAAGTTGTCACAACTGAAATAAGACCTTCTTTGATTGTGATTCAGAAGCAGCGTGAAGGATCTCACTGTTGGGATCTGATCAGGTTCAGTGCACCAGGTCTCTGTTGTGAAACCAGACCTGAACTATGACTGCACTCCTCACCACAAACCACCAATCACGGTCTCCGCCAACGCTTCATTTCCTGGAGTAAACCGACGACAGCCGGTGTGGAGCCCACCTCAATCATGGTCCTGCGATGGTGTGCTCATGACCAGCCCCCAGTCCCAGTCCCAGTCCCAGTCCCAGTTCTAGTTCTAGTTCTAGACAGACAGATGGAAACAAACTGCTGCCAGATGGCCTGCTAAAAACGTCAGGATGAAAAAGTGCAGAAGCTGCAGGTCTGGATCCAGGTCTGGAGGTTTGGAGGCCGGTTTCCCGCCTGGATCCGGGTCTGGAGGCCAGTTTCCCGCCTGGATCTGGAGGCCGGTTTCCCGCCTGGATCGGGGTCTGGAGGCCGGTTTCCCGTCTGGAGGCCGGTTTCCCGCCTGGATCTGGGTCTGGAGGCCGGTTTCCCGCCTGGATCCGGGCCTGGAGGCCGGTTTTCCGCCTGGATCCGGGCCTGGAGGCCGGTTTTCCGCCTGGATCTGGATGTGGAGGCCGGTTTCCCGCCTGGATCTGGGTCTGGAGGCCGGTTTCCCGCCTGGATCTGGGTCTGGAGGCCGGTTTCCCGCCTGGATCTGGAGGCCGGTTTCCCGCCTGGATCTGGAGGCCGGTTTCCCGCCCGCAGCAGCAGGATTCTCTGTTCTTCCTGTTATTGAGTCTAAATCACTTTAAATAAACAGGACCAGTCTGGTTCAAGAACACTTTCTTTTCAAATATTCCCATTTATTTTAAATTAAACAGAACATGACAACGTCATAAAAAACCCGATGTTTGAATCAGGAAGCAGAAGCGTTCAGTGAAACCACGAAACACACATTCATCTGTCCACGAGTCAGCAGGACGAGACATTGAGGAGAATTCGGTCTGGTGAAAGTCCATCAGATACGTTCAGGGTGAAAGTGCTGAAGTTTGCTGCTCGAGGCCCATCGTCTAAGCTGAAGGCTGATGTTTTATCCAACGCTGAGCTCTTTGAACCTCGTCGACGTCTTATAGATATATGGTTCTAAAACGGCCTCCACATTCAGGTTCAGATAAGCTCAGTTCTGGTTGGAAAGGTTTTGGTTCTCAAGGCCACAGGTCTGAGTTCATGGACCTGTGAAGACCTCAGGTGGAGGTAGAGCTGGATACAGTCGATGATGATAAAAGGCACCAAACCGGAAAATAATAATGAAAAAAAGAAGATTTTAGACCAGCCCAAATCCAGGTGAACCGTTCTGTTTCAGCTGCTTCTTTTCATGATTTACTTGAGTTTTGCCTTCTTCTAGTTTGGTTTGGATGGGTCCAGGGAGGCGCGCCACAAAGCAAAAACACAACTCGTCATGACACGGATAAAGAACAAATCTGTCCAGAAGACAGCGAGGTGTTAGACACATGAGGCCATGAAATCATGTTGTTTAACGCAGACGGTGACGGTGGCCTTGGCTTCAGCGTACGCTCTGAGACATGTGCAGAGGCGTCAGCATCTCCTCGAAGATGGCTCCCTTCACGTTGGACCCTCGCAGGTTCGCTTCCTGAAGATCGCAGCCTGACAGATCACAGTTCTGAAGAAAACCAGAAGAAAAAAAGGATGCGTGAAGAATCGTTTTTATGATTCACAACTTTAAATCAACTCTGATTTCTGCACCACAGCTGATCCACTGAGATCAGCCGTCAGGACGCGTCATGTGTGTGGAATACCGGTTCTCTGAACCCTCGACCGAGTTCTGCAGGAAACGCATGCTGGTTTAAGCCAGATTTATCTGGTAGATTCAGTTTGTTATGTGAATGAGGAGTCTTCATCCACTAGAACTGGTCCTGGCGTTCCACAGGGTTCTGGACTTGGAGCATTACTTTTCAGTCTATTCATTCTTCCACAAGATTTTATAATTAACATGTATTTGTATGCAGATGATGCTTAGATATGTATTAATGAAACTCAATGAGACTAGTAAACTAGCTGGTGTCAGACCCTGAACGGGAGACGACGAACTGGTGTAGTAAAAAAAAAAAAAAAAAAACTGAATCTGTGGATGTGTGTGACGATGGCTTCTGTTTGCGAGTTCCCACCTCCAGGTCCGTTCCCGCCAGCGTGGCCCCCCTCAGATTACAGTTCTTCAGTTTGGCGTTTTTTAGGGTGGCGACCCTCAGATTGATCCCCGTCATCTGGCTGCCCTCCATGTCCACGCCCTTCAGGTTCGCTCCTGACACAAGAGACATGACAATCATCTGAGTGACGTCTGAGTCTGGTCAGACCAGATGTGGGTGTGTCTAATATGGGTGTGACTAAGGTGAGCGTTCCAAACATCTGCCAGGCTTCGCATGTGTCCAATGCGTGGCGCCTACATTGTTGTTAAAATATAAAAAAAACCTACTAATTGCGCATTTTGATGACATGGATTTCAGAATCATCGTTTTTTTTTTTATACCCGCTTAATCCTTTACAGGGTCACGGGGGTGTGCCGGAGCCTGCCTGGACAGGTCGCCGGTCCATCACAGGGACAAACAAACGTGCACGCTCACGCTCACATCTGCGGGCAACTTAGAATCATCAAGTAACTTAATATGCATGTTTTTAGATTGTGGGAAGAAACTGGAGAACCCGGAGAACCCACACAAGCACAGGGAGAACAGCAAACTCCACACAAAAGGACTCCCGCCGGGCCAGGAATCAAACCAGGAACCTTCTTGTTGTGAGACCCATTTCTGCTACTTTACCTTCAAGGTTGGCTTTGATTCCTGCAGGATCCTCAAAGTTACATCCCCTGAGCGATGCCCCTTCAGCGTTGGTGCACAGCATCTTCACGCCCTGAAGATTGGCTGCCTGAAAAAACACACACACACACACACACACACACACACACACACACACACACACACACACACACACACACACACGTTAAAATATGAAAACCCTGAAGGAACCTGCTCACCCATCCTGATTCTGCTCCTCAAAGAAGATGTCTGATTCTTCTGATTGGACTTTGATTTTCAGAGGATGGTGCCAATGGGTGCAGAACCAAGAGACATCCAACCAATCAGAGAAGGGAATAATGTGAAGTAGGCGGAGCTACAATCAGACTAGACAGCTGAACGCACCCAGAGCGTCTGCAGTGGAGCAGGAACGCTGCTGAATGGCCGTTAGTAGTAACCGACCTTCCTGTAAGATCAGACTCCTTAGTTACTGTTGCTAACCCAACAACGCCGTTTCCAGTTTTACATCGGTGACCGTCCGTGTGAAAACCTGTGACCTGAGATGTTTTAGACTCATTTTGGACATTAAATGACCACCTTTCAAGAAGATCATACAAACGGAGGGAAGTGTTGAAAATCTACACATACATCTGCTTGGTGGTAAAGTTTCAGTGGGGGGAGGGTTTACAGAAGCTTTGTCTTACAATCGTCACGGTAGTAAACTTATACATGTTGATCCTGGTTGTCGTCTTCTGTAACCAACACTAGATTATATAACTTCATGTCTGGTTTTTGGTAGATTAAACTCACGTCGAGGCATGCCACAGACAGGTCAGCTCTCTCCAGGTTGGCGCCACTCAGATTGGCGTGGGAGAGGTTTGCTCCCCGCAGATTGGCCATCTTAAAGTTGATGTAGCGGAGATCCAGGCGAGACAGATCTGCTCCACTGAAGTTCAGACCCTGACAGACCACAAACATAAATGTGATGCACCATGAATTACCTGAGTAATGCAAGATGAGGATCTGGAGCACATCTGTCAGACTCCAGTCCTCCAGTCCTCAAGGGCCACAGCATCAGCAGTGCTGTGGACTCTACAGTGTTCTGTTGTGGTGAAGAAGGAGCTGAACCCAAAAACAAAGCTCTCGGTATATGGTTGTGAACACTCGTGGAGGTACCTGACACCGCAGCTCTGACTTGGTGGTTGTCGCCAGCAGGAACCTGGTGAACTCTTTGCGGGTCAGAGGAGAATGATCATCGGGAGGCTGAGATGTCTGAATGTAGGGAAAAACACGAGAAAATTAACCAAACGAGGCATAAAAGGTAGCTGCCTGCACAAATCCACGTCCCTGACACATCCCAAACCTTTATGAGCGTCTCCAGCTGTTCGGCCAGCTGCTCAATTCCAAAGAAGCGAGCTTCTTCCAGCACACCTGCAGCAGAAACCAGCAGGTGAGTTACGGAAGGCAGAACGGCTCATCAGCGTGATAATGTACATACCCAGCGGGTTGATGCCCTCGTTGATGATCAGCTGTCCGTGTCGCAGGAAGTTCAGGATCGGTTCAAAGTAATCTGGACTGCGGTCGATCAGGTACGCCCCCTCAGAGTCCTGCTTGTTCCCCCAAACGTCTGGATTAAAGAACAGTCAGTTAATGAAGGACCGCCCACAGAAGGGCGGTTAGTCAGGTCACTGATCAGCCCACCTTTTTCTCGGAACATGTGGGCCAGCATGCTCTCCGGTTCTTTACTGACCAGCGTGCTCCTGAACAAACAAACCATCATTACTGCAAACATGGACTTCCTCTCAATGAGAACACGCCGACACCTTCAGATCACACTGGAAATGACAACTTCACGCTGCAACGCTCCACTTACCTTGTAGTGGTGAAGCGCCGCCCACCCACATTGAGCGTCAGCCAATCAGTGTGAGTCTGAGTCTTCTCCAAGTCTCCGGCATCGTTCTGAGGATCTAAACAGCATCTGAGTTACTGAAGGTAAATGTTTTCAAGAACATACAACAAACATACAACGAACACAAGAAGATTTTATGGATGATTTTCCAGAGCATCAAGCGATACCTGATGATTAACGATTATCTGTTGAAGATCATGTCATCACTTAGGAGCTACAGCTTACTGATCATCTGCAGTCTGATTTTGGTTCTGATGGAGGGTGAAGCAGATGCCCCCCTCCCTAATTATGGTTTTCGACCGTCGTCATAGGCGTGCTCAGCGTGGACACTTGATCAATCTGGTTCCTGGTCTGCTTGTATGAACTGCTGTTGTAAGAACTTTAATCTGGGCTTCTCTTGGATGCACTGGACTGAAGAAAGCTGGTGTCAGAGCCTGAAGTGGAGATGATTTTACTTCTGGTTTAAAGTTCTGGACTTATCTTTTCACAAGTGTGACGAGACAAGAATCCCTGAACCCGAACCTGAAGATCTCAAAGGACTCCAGTTCCACCAGTTCATTTTAAAATTCCCTTTGTTTTTCTGCCGAAGGTTTGAAGATTTTTCCCGTCTTTTCGATGATATTAAAAGGACCCTCAAACTGACTCACCTTCGAATGTGTCTCTGTTGGATATGTAGAGGACATCATCATCTCTGTGAAAACACGACACACTGGTTTTAATGAAACCGAGAGTCTTCTGACCGCTTAAAACTGGTTCTGAGGCAAGAACTGACAGGAAGATTCTGAAACACGTTCCTCACTGCTCTCATTTGTAACATGATTACATCGTAAACAACACAAAAACAAACAAACACACAAAATGCTTTATGACCCTAAAGGCTTGCCATACTTTGTGTTTTTGCGCCTGACCTGAAGGATGCACTGGTACAGATTGTCATCTCCGCCCACACAGGATGACAAGCTCATCAGATGCACTGATGACATCACAAGGGTGGGACTTGTCTGCACAGCACAAGCTCACCTGATCAGGGACACATCATCAATGAGGCCGCCGTTCCCGTTATAAACACTGGAGGCTCTGATTCCGAGTTTGGAACTGGCCACACCCAGGAAGTCCTCCATGGAGCCAAACACTGCTGCCACCTGCAGGAGACACACCTGCCACGTCAACAACACCTTCTAGTGACAACCGATAAGGCAAGTCATCAGGGTCATGAAATGTCGCTTAACTGATGAACCACCAAAAACCAAGCAAAGAAAACAGCTTTCTGACAAGCTGAAAACGGCGCCGCTGCCCATGGTCACTTCACAGCGCATTTAAGAAGGTTAGAAACCCTTAAAATAAAAACAAATGGCAAACAGTTCTGAGAATGTCACTTTCTGTAAGCAAAACAAACTTCAGGTGTCTTAAGGACATCAAGGACTGGACGTCCACTAACGTTTTGCTCCTAAATTCTGATAAAGCAGAGGTTGCTGTTTGAGGTCCAAACACCTCAGGAAGGGATGACCCCTCTTTTTCTCTTCTGTACACGTTGCAGGTCAGAGCTTCCAGAGCTGCATCCTGACCTGCAGTCCCACCTCTGACCACCTCAGTGTCTGCTGTCCACACCTGTTTAGATAGTGGTCTCTGTAGTCCACCAACTAACCAGGTACCAGTCTGGTGGACAGAAAACTCTTAGTTCTCCAGTTAACAGATAATTAATAGTAATATATCTCGTCTTTTGTACCAATCTAGAGACAACTTGCATTGTACTGGAGGCTATATAACTAAAAGTGGATTGTGGAGTGACTTGAGAGCGTGGTCTTCAGCACATCCAACCCTGGCTGAAGGAAATTGGCTGGGTGTTTGCTTTGAGATGAAGATGTAGTCCACCAGACGTCTCCTAGCTCCGTTCTTATAAGTCACTGCATGTTCCTGCTGCTTCTGCAAGAAAGGATTCACTACAACCATCTCCAACTTTTCTGCAAAGTCTACCACCATCTGATCTTCTGCTTCCCTGGAGACCAAACCTGCCCCTCACTTCTTTATAATCTCTGTTGTCTCCTCCAACATGTCCACGGAGGTCAGCTCCAGTCGCCACTTCTCCCTCCAGAGTTCCTCCTTCTCTTCTAACTCACATGCCACCTGTGAGGCAGAACCACTGTCAACATCACACCTTCTGTTTCCAGCTTCAGACTCATCACTGACACTCTTCTCACCTCCAGAACAGACCTCACAAGCTCCTCCTTCAAGATAACTCCTAATCCATCCCTCCTCCCATCCACTCCATGATGGGATCCCTGCTCCTAAGCTCCTGGTCTTGGTACCTGTCGACCTGGTCTACCTCTCCGCTCCGGACTCTTTTCTTTTCCTCTTGTCTCTCTGCCTACGGACTCGTCTTCCTCCTCTCCTTCTCCACCAATCATCAGCCTGTAGATCAACCGGGGGTCCAGACATCCCCGTGGTACCTGAGGTTCCAGTCTTCACCTGCCGTTCGGAACCGGTCTTACACCCGCACGTCAACATCGCTGACGTCACAGCTGCCTGTCCCGCCCGTACGCTGATACACACATTTCCCGGTCTGCTTCCCCGCTCTTTACCTTCCCGTTGGTGGACGTTCCGCTGAGAAACAGCGTGACTCGTTTCATGTCGAGCTGAGATCAAACGGAGCGTCTCGGACCGGGTTTTATTCCAGTTAGACTCCTCGGTGGCGGAAGCCTCCTTCCTGCTTCTGGTCCGCTCAAACGTGAACTGCGGCATCAGCCAATCAGGACTTGAAAACGAACCGCAACAGCCAATCAGAGCACGAGGAAGGCGGGACCGCTACGTCTCCGCGTGAGATCATTGGATAATTGAGTACTTTCAGTTTTTAACCCTTGTTACACTTTTATAACCACTAAGTGCTGTAAAGTGTTTATTTATACAAAAGTTATCTTTAGAGGAAAAACAAAAGCAGAACAAAACTACATGAAAACCACCAGACCTTTACTCATAATGTTACAAGCTCACGCACACGAACGCACGCACGCCTCGGTGAGGGTGTGACGTCATCAGGTGGCCAATCAGCGGTCTGGCGCTCACGAATATAATTCAATACCTTTAATATGCTTTTATGAAAAAAGGTCAAAAATACAGTTTGAATGATTTAAATGGCACATTTTCGTACTTAATAGTTTGATTTAACCATTGCTTATAAAAAGTGTGTTTTAACCTTAATAAAAAGGCTGGAAACAACAAAACCAAATTAAAATTCTCAATAAAATAAACATAAACGCAAACAAAATCATCAACAAATCAAGAATGAAAAATACATATAATGAACACAATCGTCCCTAAAGGTTAAAATTTATATAAATAACCATTTACAAGCTGAAACAATCAAAACAGAATTTAAATGTGATTATTGGACAAAGTTTGTGCAACTGTATGGAGATAAATGAAGTCATCAGGAGTTTAAGACATAAACGTGTTTAAAACATTCGCTGGTTTCATGTGTGTGATGATGTGACACTGATGAGTTAAATAACTAAACAGGTTTTGTAAGTTTCAGAGTTCAGTTCTTTTTATGTGATTTTTGATCTTTTTTGAGAGAAATGCGATTAAATATTTTAATGAAATTCATGAGAAACAAAGACCAACAAAAGAAAATCAACAAAACACCTCTGATCTTTATGTAAAGTTTTGTTTTTTATTTATTAAATAAAACTTAAGCCGTGCTGCTGTTTAGGCTTCTGTTATATTCTTTACTTTTTTACAATTAACCTTGAAAACTTCTCAAACCACCTGGTTATCACTGATTTACATTTAAAGCAGAAGATCAGTTTTTATTATTGATTACATTTTATTATTGATGTGTCTTTCCAACGTCCACGACTGTGTTTCTGTGGACGTGGACGAGAGGTGGATGAATCTGTGAAGATGTTTCACTTCACTCCAGTGACGTTAGGTTACAGATCCCAGCTGCTTGGACCAGAAGTTTGTTAAGTGGTAGTTGCAGTAACTAGTCCAGAAATACATAATCAGGAATTAGATTTTTACCCAACTTGACAGGGAAATTAATTATAGCAGCAGCAGCATATCCTGTCCTGCGTTGAATCAAAGATATTTTAATCACTTCTGGTGTCGCTGCAACCAAACCTCTTCTGAAGAGTTCCAGGTGTGTTTGTGGTAACTGATGTTAATATAGACGGTTGCTTGTAATTTACTTTATTTCTTCAGCAGCAGTGATGTGATTGGCAGCAGTCCCAAAACCAGATGCAGAAGCATTCCCGAAACCAGATGCAGTAGCCTTCCCGAAACCAGATGCAGCAGCATTCCCGAAACCAGATGCAGCAGCATTCCCGAAACCAGATGCAGAAGCATTCCCGAAACCAGATGCAGTAGCATTCCCGAAACCAGATGCAGTAGCATTCCCGAAACCAGATGCAGTAGCATTCCCAAAACCAGATGCGGCACCAGTCCCAAAACCAGATGCAGTAGCATTCCCGAAACCAGATGCAGCAGCATTCCCAAAACCAGATGCAGAAGCATTCCCGAAACCAGATGCAGCAGCAGTCCCGAAACCAGATGCAGCAGCAGTCCCGAAATCAGATGCAGCAGCATTCCCAAAACCAGATGCGGCACCAGTCCCAAAACCAGATGCGGCAACAATCCCGAAACCAGATGCAGCAGCATTCCCGAAACCAGATGCAGCAGCAGTCCCGAAATCAGACCCGGCTGAAGTCCTGAAAGCAGAGCCGGCAACTGTCCTGAAACCAGACCCAACTGGATTTCCTTCATCCATCCTTAATGCACGCCTTGACAAAGATGTCCATAGTAATCTTTGTCCATGTTAATGCAGAATTTCATTAGAAAGTGTCTCTTCTTACTTTTTATTTCCAGCAGCTTAAACATTCACTGAACAAATTCCACGAGAAGTCACACATCAGTGTTTTCCATCTCAAACAGGCAAAACTCCTAGTTAGCAGCAGCCAGGAAGGAAGGAACCAAGATCCTGGTTTTTATTTGTGAAATACTTCTTTGTAGCCCTGGGCAACGTGGGAACCGTTAAGCACCACTTAAGCACAGAGCAACAATCCCACTGCTCATAAAGACACTGATGTGAGCAATAAAGTTGCAGAAAAAGTGCTGGCAGTTGATATTTTTAGCGTTAGGGTTAACCCAACATACGCTTACCTCCAACTACAGTCCAACCATGGACTATAGACCCAAAACATAGTCCAATAACACTTAGTATTTTACAAGTGCTGAAAGAAATCAAAATCTAGATGAAAACAAAAGTCTAAGGGGCACGTGGAGGAAGTGAGTAATAATTAACTTCCTGACAGAGGAGGCAGCAGATCTTCACCGGAGGAACCTCTGATGGTACAATGCACCAGAACTGCTGATTTGAGGGTCTCTGGAGAAATGATGTGTGATGTAGGCGTCCTCAGTTTGTTTGTGAAGTCCAGGTAGAAGCTGTTGCCTTCACAGCCAAGAACGTGTTTATCCAACATCACCACCCTCCCCCAACTCTTTTATCCCCGTTGTCTTCATACGTTGCTGTTGTCCTCAGTGTCTTCCATTCTAGGGCTGTTTCCGGGACTGTCTCCGGGTCAGACTCCAGGACCGTCTCCGGGGCCGTCTCCGAGGCCGACTCCTGGTCTATCACCCGGCCTGTCACCTGGACCGTCTCCGGGACCGTCTCCGGGACCGTCTCCGGGATCGTCTCCGGGATCGTCTCCGGGACCGTCTCCGGGACCGTCTCCGGGACCGTCTCCGGGACCGTCTCCGGGACCGTCTCCGGGACCATCTGGGTAGCTCAGGATGTGTTTGTTTGTCTGAAGGATGAACTGCTGCTGCTTGAAGTACACCTTCAACACACCTTTGATCAGAACAAAGGTGATGCCGCCCTGCAGAGACAGGAGGACAGGAAGTGGACCAAACAGGAAATCAAGTTTGATGACATGTACAGACCAAATATTAACACTCTACATCTGCTGCTTTTCTTTAGAGTCTGAATATTTGTAATAACCGTTCATGGCTTCATTAAAATAAAACAACCCAAAGCAGCAATCGCTGATCCGCCGTACAGGTTCACTCTGGTGAACAGGTCTGGGACCTTCTCATTCATCTCCACGGGTGCAGACCAAACTAATCACAACAGGGTGAAGGTGGGCTTTATGCTTTGACTCATGCAGTGTCCAAGAGCCAATATGTAAACCAACGGAGATGGCCACAGAATCACTAATAACACCTTGGACCAAGATGTTTTTATCGCAAAACAACATAATTCACCAGCGTTCCTGCTCCACTGCTGACATTTAGATGTCTTTTTCCTCCAAACTAGTCTGGTTATAGTTCCGCCTTCATTAGATACTTCCTTTCTCTGAATAATTAGATGTCTATCCACTGGTGTCCAGAGAATTTCTTCTGCATCTGTTGGTACCACCTCTTCAGGTATGTCCTGCATGGTAAAATGTGAGACGGCGGCCCCACATTAATCTACCGTACCTCTGATCGCGCTAAACTACCGTACTTCTGATCGCGTTAAACTACCATACTTCTGATCGCGCTAAACTACCGTACTTCTGATCGCTCTAAACTACCATACTTCTGATCGCTCTAAACTACCGTACTTCTGAACGCGTTAAACTACCGTACTTCTGAACGCGTTAAACTACCGTACTTCTGAACGCGCTAAACTACCGTACTTCTGAACGCGTTAAACTACCGTACTTCTGAACGCGTTAAACTACCGTACTTCTGAACGCGTTAAACTACCGTACTTCTGATTGCGCTAAACTACCGTACTTCTGAACGCGCTAAATTAACGTACTTCTGAACGCGCTAAACTACCGTACTTCTGATCGCGTTAAACTACCATACTTCTGATCGCGCTAAACTACCGTACTTCTGATCGCTCTAAACTACCATACTTCTGATCGCTCTAAACTACCGTACTTCTGAACGCGTTAAACTACCGTACTTCTGAACGCGTTAAACTACCGTACTTCTGAACGCGCTAAACTACCGTACTTCTGAACGCGTTAAACTACCGTACTTCTGAACGCGTTAAACTACCGTACTTCTGAACGCGTTAAACTACCGTACTTCTGAACGCGTTAAACTACCGTACTTCTGATTGCGCTAAACTACCGTACTTCTGAACGCGCTAAATTAACGTACTTCTGAACGCGCTAAACTACCGTACTTCTGATCGCGCTAAATTAACGTACTTCTGAACGCGCTAAACTACCGTACTTCTGATCGCGCTAAACTAACGTACTTCTAAAAGCGTTAAACTAACGTACTTCTAAAAGCATTAAACTACCGTACTTCTGAACGCGCTAAACTACCGTACTTCTGAACGCGCTAAACTACCGTACTTCTGAACGCGTTAAACGTACTTCTGATCGCTCTAAACTAACGTACTTCTGAACGCGTAAACTACCGTACTTCTGAACGCGTTAAACGTACTTCTGATCGCTCTAAACTACCGTACTTTTGAACGCGTAAACTACCGTACTTCTGAACGCGCTAAACGTACTTCTGATCGCTCTAAACTAACGTACTTCTGAATGCGTTAAACTACCGCACTTCTGAACGCTCTAAACTAATGTACTTCTGAATGCCTAAACTACCGTACTTCTGAACGCGCTAAACTAAAGTACTTCTGAATGCGTTAAACTACCGCACTTCTGAACGCTCTAAACTAAAGTACTTCTGAACGCGTTAAACTAAAGTACTTCTGAACGCGTTAAACTAAAGTACTTCTGAACGCGTTAAACTAAAGTACTTCTGAACGCGTTAAACTACCGCACTTCTGAACGCTCTAAACTAATGTACTTCTGACAGCGTAAACTACCGTACTTCTGAATGCCTAAACTACCGTACTTCTGAACGCGCTAAACTAAAGTACTTCTGAACGTGTTAAACTAAAGTACTTCTGAACGTGTTAAACTAAAGTACTTCTGAACGCGTAAACTAACGTACTTCTGAACGTGTTAAACTAAAGTACTTCTGAACGCGTTAAACTAACGTACTTCTGAACGTGTTAAACTAAAGTACTTCTGAACGCGTAAACTAACGTACTTCTGAACGTGTTAAACTAAAGTACTTCTGAACGCGTAAACTAACGTACTTCTGAACGTGTTAAACTAAAGTACTTCTGAACGCTCTAAACTAATGTACTTCTGACAGCGTAAACTACCGTACTTCTGAATGCCTAAACTACCGTACTTCTGAACGCGCTAAACTAAAGTACTTCTGAACGTGTTAAACTAAAGTACTTCTGAACGCGTAAACTAACGTACTTCTGAACGTGTTAAACTAAAGTACTTCTGAACGCGTAAACTAACGTACTTCTGAACGTGTTAAACTAAAGTACTTCTGAACGCGTTAAACTAACGTACTTCTGAACGTGTTAAACTAAAGTACTTCTGAACGCGTAAACTAACGTACTTCTGAACGTGTTAAACTAAAGTACTTCTGAACGCGTAAACTAACGTACTTCTGAACGTGTTAAACTAAAGTACTTCTGAACGCGTTAAACTAACGTACTTCTGAACGCGTAAACTAACGTACTTCTGAACGTGTTAAACTAAAGTACTTCTGAACGCGCTAAACTAAAGTACTTCTGAACGCGTTAAACTAAAGTACTTCTGAACGTGTTAAACTAAAGTACTTCTGAACGCGCTAAACTAAAGTACTTCTGAACGTGTTAAACTAAAGTACTTCTGAACGCGTAAACTAACGTACTTCTGAACGTGTTAAACGTACTTCTGATCTCGTTAAACTACTGTACTTTTGAACGCGCTAAATTAACGTGATTTGTTTTACTTTGTGCTGGAAATTGAGTCCAAAAGTTAAAAAGGTGAAGAACCCCTGTCTACAGAACATCGTACAGATCATCGGTACTAAGTTTGTTTGTTTAGTTTGGATACTTACATCACCAGAAACACAACAAAGAGTAACATTCCCACATAAATTTGAGACGGATCATCAATTTAAAACATCAGCAATACTCACCAGAACTGTACGCTGCAGGTTGGAGGAAACCCGCCGGAAAAACAGGCGACCCACCATGCTGGCGATGGAAGGAAAGATGAGCGCTCCACACAGAGTCCTGGACACGGACAGCTGATGTCCTGAACCAATACTGTCAGCAGGTGATCGGGGGAGGTAACCACTGCTGCCTGAGGGATAAAACATCCTATTAATATGAACATGTACCACCATTACACACACACACACACACACACACACACACACACACACACACACACACACACACACACACACACACAACGCCTCTTTTTGTCATATGTGACCTGCATGTGCCAGCATACCTGGAGGGAAGATATGCCTGTAGTGGTATCTCTGCCACAGCCTCAGCACATAGTCTTCCCAGCGGACCATCTTTCCCAGCACCAGGAGGACTGGGATGGTGGGCAGAGCCATGAGCAGGAACATGGGGTCGGCCCGCTCCATCACATGCAGGCCCTTCTTATGTCCCACAACCTGGAGGCAGAACGATAGTGGTTAAAGCCAGGATATCCAGTCCTGGAGGGTCACTGTCCTGCATATTTTAGGTGTTTTCCTACTATAACACATCTGGATCAAATGGCTGTTTCATTAACAGAACTGTGTAGACCTTGAAAGGTTGACTTTTGTGTTTCCCTGAAACAGGGAAACATCTAAAACATGCAGGACAGTAGTTCTCAAGGACTAGAATTGGACAACCGTGGGTTAAAGGCACTCCAGGTTCTGTTCAGAGTCCTGTTCCTACACCTGCATGACGGTCACTGCTCCATAGGTGACCGCTGACCAGTACGCCGTCCCCACCACCACCGCTACCACAGCGAATGGACTGACCCGGGACAGGACTCGATCTACCTGCTGCAGGAAGTAGACCAGCGGACCTGAGGAGAAGGTTTGATCAGATGTTATCTGACAAAACAACATTATACTGGTCCTGGATTCATCAGCACAACTATAAGATTTCATTTCAACCAGACTTCCTGCTGAAAACCAGCCAGGTAGAGCAGGAAAAGGGAGATGGGAAAGAGAGGATGAAGAACAGTGAGGAGAGACACAGACACACCGTCAAAGGTACAAAAGACAAGACCCAGCCAACAACACGTTACAGTAATCTGGTCTAGAAGACACGAACGCACGAATTAGTTTTCCAGCATCACTCTGGGAGAGGATGCTCCTGATCTTTGTGATATTACGGAGGTGGAAAAACTCTTACAAACCTGATTAATCTGCTGTTTAAACTACAAATCCTGATCAAAATAACTCCAAAGTTTCGCACAGTTTTACTGGAGGCCATCACAAGACCATCTAACCCCTTCCTAAGATGTTTTGGACCACAAACAACAACCTCTGTTTTATCAGAATTTAGGAGCAAAACCTTAGTGGACATCCAGTCCTCGATGTTTTAAGAAACTAATTTATGCGTTCTTTATGTACATATCTTCTAGACTAGATTACTGTAATGTGCTGTAGCAGGATGTCCCAGTAATTCTCTGAAGTTCCTCCAGCTGATCCAAAATGCAGCAGCGCGAATGCTGACAGGAATCAACAGGAGAGACGACGTCTCTCCAGTGTTCACTTCCCTCCATCGGCTCCCCGGAAAACTCAGAATCCAATTATAATAAATAAAGTCCTAAACATCCAAACTCCTGGCTTTCTCCAAGACCTGATAGTTCCTGATGTTCCTAACAGAGTTCTCCGTTCTCAGAGTGCAGGTTTAATCGTAGTTCCTAGAGGATCCAAATGTAGATCTGGAGGACGGGTCTTCTGCTATCAGGAACCATCACTATGGAACCAACTTCCAGTTTGGGTGAAGGAGGCTGACACCACCTCCACCTTTAAAACCAAACTTCAAATGTTTGTGTTCAGTAAAACATCTAGTTGGTGTAAACTTTAGTGTGTCAGGACCAGTAGTCACAGCTGTCACCAGTCTGATGGACAGAAAACTCTCAGTTCTCCAGTTACCAGATAATTATACTGATGGATCTGGTCTTTGGTACCTTTGACGGTGTGTCTGTGTCTCTCTACTTCCTGTTCTACCCGGCTGGTCTTCAGCAGGAGGGTCCCACTTTATGGTCCAGGTCATGGTCCAGGTTTCTTCCCCCTTATGATCCAGGTCCTGGTTTCTTCCCCCTTATGATCCAGGTCCTGGTCCAGGTTCCTTCCCTCTTAAAGGGGAGTTTTTACCTGCAGTTGTTTATGTAATAATTGATTGTGGTCATGTTCTGGTTCTCTGAGAAGATCCTAGAGACAACTGGTGTTGTAACAGACGTCATTTAAATAAAACTGAAATTGAGCTGAAGATTTCATGGAGGTGTCAATCATCCAGGTCCGTCATCGTTCCTGAGATACCTCCTGGAACAAACACCAGTTAAGCAGCTGCTCCACATGGGAACGCTAGAACATCCTGAAGAGCTCACTGATACAAATAAACCAAAACCTGTTCTGTTTTAAAGGAATTAATACATTTAGTGCCATTCATGTCAAATAAGAGTAGTTTTTGTAGTTTGGTTCCTGTAACAGCCAAATGATACAAATATGACTAAATGTAGTAAAAGTCCACATTAACATTAGTCTTCAAAAACCTCTAAAGATTTTCTGATCCACAACAGGAACATCAGTCTTGCTCCAGTAGATGGTGAGATGTTCCAGAGTGTAGCACAGTTGTGTCCATTTAAATACCTCAATCCAGACGTGTCTAATCCATATGACATATGAGCTCTCAAAGTGGAAGATTTATTCAGCTCTTTCCATGAATAATATTCAGTGTTATTGTTGTATGCGTTTGTGTGAAACTGAACGTCAGGTTAAAATGACCCCAACCATGACGGTTCAGGACGCTGTGACCCACCGGTCTTCGGGAAGACAACGTGGTACTGGGTGCCACACTGAGGACAGCTGACTGCTGCTCTGCTGTTGGACTTCTGCTTCTCGTCCAGCCAGCGCTGCAGACACAACTGGTGGATCCATTTAGTGCAGCCTTTACACCTGCAAGGACTGACCCACTCTGCTCCACGGTCATCACACTCGGTGGCAAAACACACCCAGCAGTGTCTGCACACACAAGCAGATGTTAAAATACAGTGAAACTCATCTGCTGGATGGAGACGAATGATTCTCTGTGGCAGGTAGAGCGAACAAAAAGAAGAGGATGTTGTACAGTGTCTGAAGATAGTTGAGAAAGATATTTTCAACATCGGTTTCTTTTTCCTTCTTTCCCTTCACCGGTTCCTTCAGAGGTTCCCACAGTGAAGCGTCCGTCTCCGTCTAACCCTGTCCTCTGCATCTTCTTCTTTCACACCAACTAACTTCATGTCCTCTTTCACTACATCCATAAATCTCCTCTTTGGTCTTCTTCTAGACCTCCTTCCTGGCAGTTTTACCATCATCCTGTTGCAGATATCTTCACTATCCCTCCTCTGTACATGTCCAAACCTTCTCAATCTGGTCACTCTGACTTTCTCTCCAAAACATCTAACATGTGCCGTCCCTCTGATGTTGATATTTTCATGTATATGATATTTTTATCTCCATGAGTGGAAAACTAATATGTTATGATTATTGATCACGTGTCTGAAAAGTGTTTTGAATGATGTAACTGTTACTTCTCAGTGTTCTCTTCAGCAGCAGCCATCTTATTGATCAGAATTTGACGAGGAACCCATCAGACTGCACCAGGCCCTGCAGAACACACACACACACACACACACACACACACACACACACACACACACACACACACACACACACACACACATCAGATGCGGCTGATCTGTCAAACAGCTGCGCTCAAAGCTGCAGTGATAGTTGTGTCCGCCAGAGGGCAGCACGGACACACTAACGTTCGAGTGAACAATAACACTAACAATACATGGTTAAAATGTATTAATTTACCATTAAATTTAAAATATATATATAAAAGATTTACATGAATACATTAATACATTTATATTTTCTGGGAGGAGCCTCTGGGGCTGATTGTGCATAAGAGGAAACCTCACAAAATCAAGATCATGGACAACCCAGATATATCTACGTATGTCTGTATATCTATAGGTATGTCTTTCTATGTATGCCTATATGTAGACAGACAGACAGATGCTCCTTTGCAGTGTTGCAGCAGTACACACAAAAGGAAACACTCACACAGTGAAAAAAGGTATATACAGATATAAAAAAAATAGAAATATGAAACAGTGAGTAGGTGGTAGTGGGAATATTGCACATGTAATACTGCACACACACACACATAATACATACATTTTTTTAAATATCTATATCTATGAATGTCTATATGCATGTACACGTCTGTATCTATGCATGTCTATAACGACCTCTGAGTTTGCATGTACGTATGGCCAATGCCGATTTCTCGCCCTCACAGGCCCTGATCAGCGTGACCGGGCTGTTGTGGCTGTTTGGTTCCTCCACACTACTGAGGCTCGTGTTTGTTGATTGATAACTTGTTAAATTGCCAATGTGTGTCGTTTCTTCAAACTTTAATCATCCAGTCCACCAAACACCAAACAAGAGTCAATGTTGTTTGACATCAGCAGAGAACATTTGACAAAGTTAAATAGACACAAGCCACATATTCATCTCTGCTGCTCATCGCACAAACGTATGTTTCTTATGAATGTGGCAACATTTAAAAGGAAAAAAAACTGGCTTTCCAACTTTCTAAAAGTTACAGCCAAGAAATAATCTACCAAACACAAACTTCATTACTTTTTGTAAGGTAATTACAACAAAAAGTATGGAAAAACAAGAAACTTTTTACCATTGTTTTACGTTTGTATTTTTATGCATATTTTATTTTTATAAATAAAAATGTACAGTAAGAATTTTTTTTTAAGTTTAAAATTTTAACAATCTTTCTTACGAACAGCGCGTGACCCAGAGAACTATCTGTAAACCGAAACCAACGACGAAATTCTTCCTACAGGAGCCTGAAACCAGACCTTTGCAGGGACCAGGCTTGAAATAAATGTTTGTTTCTTCGGTTCTTGTTTCTTTTTCAGAAAACTAAACTGTTAAACGAAAACCGCCCCAGTTAGCGCCGGTGGCTAACGGAACTTTAATCATCACATCAACCACAAACATGCTCCACAAACACCCCTGAACGACGGTTCAGTGAGTAGTGGTGTGTTTCTGACGAAAAACGGCAACTTACCTGGGATAAATCCAACTTTTAAGAAACGTAAACCGGTTAAATTTTACGTGTCCTTTCTCTGACAGCTGTCAGGAAAGGCCCACCCCCGAAACTCTTTCTGTGCTTTCTGATTGGTTACTGGCTGTGACGCTGGTGGTGCGTTCCCTGTGTGCGGTACATGTAGGACATTTCAAGTTTCTACGGCAGGTAGATAGGTAGATAATCTCTTCTTTTATTAAGTGCACACTTTATGATTAAAGGAAAGTTAATGGCTCCTTCTCATATCGTTTCTGTTTTAAATTAGTATTATATTATTTACTTATCTCCTGACAAACTCTTACAAGTTAGAACTAATCCTAAATAATCACTTAGAATGGATTATATCATTATCAGCAGCATGGGTCTAGTAGATAACTTTACTCCAGTAAAGCTAGACTGGATCGTTATGACTGACATACATTTGGTTTTAATAAGAAACTTCGTTGCTACTGGTTTATCGAAGCCGCTCCTTGAGAGCTGACACGCACGGCTTTTCTATTATAACCGCCGTGACTGGTTGAAGCGACTGTCGGTCACAAAGGTCTTCTAACTTGATTGGAATTTGTCACCGTCAATCAACAAGACGCCCTCCTCTTATCCCGTTGTTGTGGCGGAATGGGCGGAGCCACGCTCAGCGGCAGCGGCAGCAGAGCGGCGGGGGCGCGGTGACTGAGCGTTACTCTTCTTTTACATGATTAAAAACACCAAACCTCGACCAAAACGCACGTGCATCAGTAGCAACGCACCTGAACAACTCTGTCCGTCATGGAGTCCTACGACATCTTGGCTAACCAGCCGGTTGTGATCGATAATGTGAGTATGATGATGTCATTCATCCACACCCAAACCGAGGCCGCTAGCCGCTAGCCGCTAGCTCTGAGCTGTTGTGTTGGAGACAATAGCGCGCGAGCGACCTCGTGCCTTATCTGTGCATGTGCTACACACCTGACTCTACACCTGGACCTCGTACACCGGCTGCTACTGTTAACCGTGACCGCAGGGATCCTCGAAGCGACCAGCGCCCGAAGCTAGCCGGCTAGCCGCGCCGCGGCTGCTCGCGTCAGCAGCGTCATAAACGTCAGACCTGATGTAGCCGCAACAAACGTCGGGTGTTGGCAAATGGGTCATCTTGGGTCATCATAGGTCCCCAGCAGGTTCTGGAGCGGCGGCACGAACCTCCTAGTTCTGTAGAGATCTGGATTATTGATAAAAGGAACAGACGAGACCCAGAATCCACCTGTCCAGGTGAAGTTGGTCTCGACTGCCGGGATCCACCTGTCCAGGTGAAGTTGGTCTCGACTGCCGGGATCCACCTGTCCAGGTGAAGTTGGTCTCTGCTGCCGGGATCCACCTGTCCAGGTGACGTTGGTCTCTGCTGCCGGGATCCACCTGTCCAGGTGACGTTGGTCTCTGCTGGCGGGATCCACCTGTCCAGGTGACGTTGGTCTCTGCTGCCGGGATCCACCTGTCCAGGTGACGTTGGTCTCTGCTGCCGGGATCCACCTGTCCAGGTGACGTTGGTCTCTGCTGCCGGGATCCACCTGTCCAGGTGACGTTGGTCTCTGCTGGCGGGATCCACCTGTCCAGGTGACGTTGGTCTCTGCTGGCGGGATCCACCTGTCCAGGTGACGTTGGTCTCTGCTGGCGGGATCCACCTGTCCAGGTGACGTTGGTCTCTGCTGGCGGGATCCACCTGTCCAGGTGACGTTGGTCTCTGCTGGCGGGATCCACCTGTCCAGGTGACGTTGGTCTCTGCTGGCGGGATCCACCTGTCCAGGTGACGTTGGTCTCTTCTGGCGGGATCCACCTGTCCAGGTGACGTTGGTCTCTGCTGGCGGGATCCACCTGTCCAGGTGACGTTGGTCTCTGCTGCCGGGATCCACCTGTCCAGGTGACGTTGGTCTCTGCTGCCGGGATCCACCTGTCCAGGTGACGTTGGTCTCTGCTGGCGGGATCCACCTGTCCAGGTGACATTGGTCTCTGCTGCCGGGATCCACCTGTCCAGGTGAAGGTAGCTTCTGAACCATGTGACTCCAAACCAAAGCTGAAATTTAGTACTACAAGGAACGAATAAAGGAGACCCTTTTGTGTTGCATTTGATGGTTTCCTCTACTTGATATTAACATTTTTGAGAAAATGGTTTTAATCAATATCGTAAGTGATAAATGATGTGATCTGGCCCGTCCGAACCCAAGTGGAATTGTTGAACTACAAACTTCAAATCTTTCAGCACACTTTCTTCCTATTTGTTGTATTCATTCAGTGGTTTCTTATTCTTGCATTTTAGTACAGTTGGGTGCATTTCAAGGCCTGCAGTTTTAAGAAAAACACAGACGACCATTCTTGATCAGGATAGTGTTCATAACATACGGAACTTCGGAAAGTCACAAAAAGAAGGTTTTGGAAACTTTTTTTTAAAAATATGTTTGTGGTGTTTGAGAAATCACCGTTGAAGTTTCTGTGTTTTCATGATTTTTCTTGTGGAATGACCAGTGGTGTCCAGTTCCAGTCCTGGAGATCTGCCGTCCTGTATATTTTAGATGTTTTCTGCTTCATCACATCCTGATACAAATGACCTCATCATTCCCAGACCTCGATAACCAGCTGAGGGTAATCATTCGCTTAAATCAGGAGTGTGGAAGCAGGGACACAACTAAAACATGCAGGACAACATCCAGGACTGGAACTGGACACCTGTGACCCAGTCTGATGATGTCACTCTCTCTATGCTTTTGAGCTTGTGAAATTACGTGAAAAACGTTCACACCCACACCTTTTCATCCACAAATGTTACATCAACACAAATATGTTTTTTGTCTCGTTTTATGGTGTCAAGCCTGTTTTCATTTTTGTTGATTCACCTCGGGGCAGAGTTTTATCGTACACTCACCCTGACGCACTGGACGCGTCCCAAACGTTGCCGTCCGTTTGCGTTAAACAGGGTGATGTCAAACGTTTTGGAACTGCGGCTGCATAACTTGATTAAAGTTTGGGGAATTTAACCTCAGCGCATTGCTACTCGATTCTGAAATGACTATCACAATTTTTTTGCTAAGAACAGAGATCACAATTCTCTGGCACAATTTTTCTTTACAAATTGAAATATTTTTTGTAGTGTCACAATTTAAACTAATTCTTTATCCTGATTATAGGTGAGTGCATTGAATAACTATAATAATATATATTATTATAATGGTTACATTCATTTATTTACTGTTTAATTTAAAAAATTCCTTCAAGGATAAAATATTTTTAAATTGAATTAATTAGAATGATATATTAATTGTCTCGTGTTTTAAATAAATTTATGCTTGTATGTACTGTCATAGTGATGTTTATGAAACTCTTGATATTAGGAAACAAGGCAAAAACAGGACCAGCAGTCTGCTTCGCACATGAACAACTCATATACTGGACAACGAGGGGTGAATGTCCCAGCTTGGACTCTGACTGCTGACAGCTGCTGTGTGGGCAAAAGGCTTGAGAGAGCTTTGGTTTGAGGGAGTGGCCTGGGGGAGTGTCCTGGGGAGTGGCAGTGTCCTGGGCAGTTGCCCGGGGGAGTGGCCCACGGCAGCACCGACTGCTCACTGAGAAACAAGTGAAAACCATACGCGTTTACATTATAGTCTCCAAAAAGACCTAGAAAAGAGTCTGTGTTGTTTGTCTGTATGAAAAGTTGCTAAATTTAGTGTCTAAGTTGGCAACACCGCTGCAGTGCTAGTTGGCTTGCTCCGCTAATGATTCACGGGACAGTTCCTTGTCATAGGATGAGTCAAAGAGCTACTGAGAAACAAATCTTAATGTTTGAACAGCAACAGCAACAGTCCAGGATTCAGAAACTGCCAAAGTTTGGGTTTTTTTCTACACATGGATGGGCTTCAACAGACTCCAGGCCCAGGTCCTGGAACTGGTTGAACACAGCTTGACTCCGGAGCTGGCGGGGGACGGCTGGACTCTGTAGCAGAGCTAAATGTTCTCATTCCAGCTCCCTAGTCTGGGTTAGTTTAGGTTGGATCTGGAAGAGTCATGGATGTAATGTGCAGTAAAGGATCGGTGTCTGTGTTTGTGTTTCTGAGGATGAGAATGTGACTAGTGGCCCCAGGCCCATCTCATGACCTTCATCTGGGATTAGTCCTCTGATCCTGTGATCAGTCCTCTGATCCTGTGACGTTAAAATCAAACTTCAGACCTTCTGTGACCACAGTTGGGTCTCTGAAGAACCACTTTGAAGCCGGTTGTGGGAGTTCTGGTCTTCACCATCTTCAGGTGAATCTGGTTAAATGGGTGAAATCAACAGGCCTTGAAGTTTGTTGGAACACGCCCACCATAACTCTGTTACCACAAGCTTTGTCTGTAATGCTGTTTGCATTAATTATGATCAAACTGTCCAAACATCATCTATCATAAAATGTCAATATGCTAGTGTTAAATAATAAAAGATGGATGTTAAATACTTAACTACTAACCTGTTAAATAATATTTAGAATTAATGTGACTAATTATAACTAAGCATTAACATTTGTAATAGTTATATAAATTATAACAATTGATACAGGAAGCTGCTAATATTCAACCCATCTTAAATGGATGTTGTTGTAGCAGCAGGAAATGCCACCAGACCCGTCTCATTTACTGGGGTGTGTAGTTGGTGGAGAGGTTTCAACATGCCACAGTTGTCATCAGTTCAACGAAGAAGCAGAAATCGCTCTACGAGTCACAGTTCGCTACCTGGGGTCCATGCGTGATGGGTTTTGTATTTGGGTGGACTCAGATTTGAAAACTCGAGGTGGCTCTTGAAACATCATCTCTGTTTTCTCTGCAGGGTTCAGGAGTCATCAAGGCTGGTTTCGCTGGTGACCAGATCCCCAAATACTGTTTCCCTAACTAGTAAGTGTTCTTCAACGTCCCGCTGATCACCTCTCAGATCTGCTGTTCGTGGAGATTACTGTTGGATGTTTATTTAACGGTGTGTTTGTGTGCAGCGTGGGACGTCCCAAACATGTACGTGTCATGGCCGGAGCACTGGAGGGAGACCTCTTCATCGGACCCAAAGCAGAGGTGGGAACACATAAGTCTAGACCAGGTGACACCACAGTAGGTCTAGGGGGAACCTAGTACTACTGTTAACCTAGGGCTATGCACATTTTTATCTATTTGTCATGCATGGATACATGATGTTGTGCTCAGGCTGCACTTGGTGGTTTGTTGTTTTTTTTTCATTAGTCTTATGTTGTCTGTGTTTGAAGTCTTGCTGCACAAAAAGTTGCCCTGTGGGGGAAAAATAGTTGAGTTGTGAGTTGCTGTAAGTGTCAGGTGGAAGGTGGGGAGATGTCTGTCAGAGCTGAAGAAAGGTCACAAAGGAGAAGTAGAAAAGGCTGCATTTTCTTTAAAAATGCAGGGTTGAACACTGAGGTGCTTAATAAGAGCTCAACATTGATGAACTGAAAATTTAAAGAAATTGCTAAAGTCAGACAACAGTGTAAAGACGATGGTAAAACGTAGCTCAGGCTTTTGAAAAGACCAAGAGAAGAGGGGAAGATCAGCTAAAAAGAAGAAAATCAGCTGAAGACAGGAAGATGTTGAAGTGAAGCCTAACTAATGAGGAAAAAGATCCCTCGAGAGAGGGATACGAGCTGAAGACGGGAAGATAACTTGAAGAAAGAAGCATGGCCTCAAGACTGGGGGCTCAACTGAAAAGAATCCGACGAGTTCAAGAAAAGAAAGTGAAGAGAGGAAGATCAAAAGTCTTATAGTATAATGATATCTGAGCTACTGCTGTTGATGATCACAGCACCGGCGCTGCCAGCTATTATAGAGTAGAGACGGGGGGCAGTTCCAGTTGCTCCTGGTAACCAGGGAGAAGCAGCGTTCGGTCACGTGACCCGTTTCTGAAGCCCATTTTCCTTTGTACGGGGCGCCCCACAGCAGCGTGCCCACTGTCGGTCCAAGTTTGCTTTGTGCCCAGCTCCTACAGCCGAACCCCGCCGTCAGCGGGATAAACATGAAGTAAGCGAGTAAGTAATCACGAAGGGTGGCGATTACAAATAAGGAAGTGATAACAGCTAGCGATTGGCACAGTCGGCTCAACCAATCAATCATATTAGAAATCAATGTATTGCGTAATCCTCATGAGATGTCATGGGTGTGAAATCCAACGATTGAGACCAAAATGTTTTTTCTTAACCTGGCTGTAAATATGTTTATTTCTGCTCTAAAGTCTGACATCTTAACATGGTCAGTGGAGACTGACTCGGTTTTGGAGCCTCTAGCGGTCCGTCGAGGAACTGCAACGAATCAATCTGGCATCAATCGCATCAACTCGGAAGGATGGGTGGTGCTTGGTATCATCTCGCAGCTCTCTATATTCCTCCCTGTTTCAGCTGCATGACTAAGCAATTTTGATGCTCAAAACGGTGTCATATTATCACCATAAGCAACAGACGTCTCTCCTGAACGCAGCGATGTCATTTTTCTCTTGGAGACAGAGAGACCAAATGTTATTTGTGCTGAATAGGTGATCAGTCATCAGCTCCAAATGTGAAACCCGGGCCAAAAACAGGCACTCTCTGCCCTCTGGGCTGATGTAACAGAGAAACCTAAATGTCACAGTGCATAACTCAAAATACACAAACGGCTTCATGATACACAGACGTATCCGGGATCGCCGGTATTTCAGACTGGCTGGTCTCCAGTCATGATGCTGCTGCCACCGTGCTTCATAGGGAGGATGGTTTCTGCTTAAACCTGAGCAGGTCCTTCATCACTCCTGCTTCGTCTCCGAGGTTTCATGTGATGATTTCACCACGAAGCATCTCTGCTGCTCTTTCAGGGGAAATTCTTTATTCTGTAAATCGTGTGACTGAAACGTGGAGTCTGAGACCTTAGAGCTGCATAATGTCTCCATAATCTGTTTCTCCACCCATCTGTGGATCAGGAGCATAGGGGCTTGCTGTCGGTGCGATACCCGATGGAGCATGGCATCGTGAAGGACTGGAATGATATGGAGAGGATCTGGCAGTACGTTTACTCCAAAGAGCAGCTGCAGACCTTTTCAGAGGAGGTGAGGTGCTCTCCAGAACCTCGCTTTCACCTATCAGGTGTCCGAGCACCTGTTAACCTATTTGTTTGTTTCCCAGCATCCTGTGCTGCTGACGGAGGCTCCTCTCAACCCCAGCAAGAACAGAGAGAAGGCTGCAGAGATTTTCTTCGAGACCTTCAACGTACCAGCGCTCTTCATCTCCATGCAGGCTGTGCTGAGCTTGTAAGATCTTCCTCTCCTGTTCAATCAGTTGCTTCCTGTCCGACAGGTGTCATAAACTGAAAATAGCTGCAGTTTTCTCATTATGTGGCATTTCTGGAGTTTTTATGGGTTGTGTTAAGTAGTACTGCAGCAAGACTGTCTGCTTGTCACATTATAGACTGTTACAAGAGAGAGAGACTAACATTAAAATTACTAAATTCAAATAGTTTTAAAATGTTTAAGCATACAGAATGTCCACTATAGTGGTTTAAATTTATCCTTGTCTAATGGATTACTACCTTAGCTGCTGCCCCTAAAATACAAACATGGACATTATTATCTTAACACCACGGGGGCGGGGTTAGACATCTAACCCTAACCCACATCCAACCCCTCTTTATTCTGCTGCAGAGACCTTCTGTTCTTAGATTAAACGTTCCCCTGAGCTCCAGCGCTCCTGCAGTTGTGCCTGTGTACCCCATACTGGATCGGTCCAGGCCCGGGTTTACAATGACCGCCATTGGTGCTGTTGACGATGTTGATGGTGGAAGTTGGTCTGCTGTTGGTAGAAAGAGGAAGACGTGTCTGTAGGCAGAGAAAAAAGAGGTCCAAAACAGCAGAGTGTGTGGAAAAGAGGTGAAGAAATGTGTGCAAGCAGGTTGGAATGGGTGGAGAAAAGTGCCAGAAGTTGCTTCTGATTTTTGATGTTTTAAATAGTATCAGTAAGACTTCTGCAGGAGATCCTCCAGACCTCTGCAGGAGATCCTCCAGACCTCTGCAGGAGATCCTCCAGACCTCTGCAGGAGATCCTCCAGACCTCTGCAGGAGATCCTCCAGACCTCTGCAGGAGATCCTCCAGACCTCTGCAGGAGATCCTCCAGACCTCTGCAGGAGATCCTCCAGACCTCTGCAGGAGATCCTCCAGACCTCTGCAGGAGATCCTCCAGACCTCGTGGTGGTGGCTGTGGTGTGGGCTCTGCTGTAAGAGGAACTGTGGAGGGCAGCAGAGACTTGAACGGGTGCTTCATGTTCTCTTCACCTTCTCCCATGTAATGAACTGGGAGGTGGGGAACCGCAGCCCAGAGCTGCTGCTTTACCACATACGAGCACCATTGTCAATAAACTGGGTTGGTTGTGTCATGCTGAATATTCTGTTAGTGGCTGAATCCTGCAACAGACCAGAAACACATTTAGTCTGAGCAGCTAAAGAAGTCGCTGCTGTTCTTCTCTGTAAGCCCTCAAGATAGCGATGCCTCCCACAATGCACTGCAGACCTTGGTTTCTGTAACCAGGTATAAACCCCGACACGTTGATGTCCTTCCTCCTGCAGGTACGCCACAGGGCGGACTACTGGCGTGGTGTTGGACTCCGGTGATGGTGTCACCCACGTGGTGCCCATCTATGAGGGCTTTGCCATCCCTCACTCCATCATGCGTGTGGACATCGCCGGTAGAGACGTGTCACGGTACCTTCGTCTTCTGCTGCGCAAAGAAGGCTACAACTTTAACACGTCCGCTGAGTTTGAGGTTGTCCGCACCGTCAAGGAGGTGAGCTGGAAACCAGTCCAGATACGTGTAAAGGAACTGGTTGATAGAGTCTAATCAGATGTTTCTTGTCTACAGAGAGCCTGCTACCTGTCTCTGAACCCTCAGAAAGACGAGACCTTAGAAACAGAGAAGGCTCAGTATGTTCTGCCTGATGGAAGCACCTTAAATGTGAGTCCGGAACTATGCTTTTCCTCGTCCTCCTCCTCTTGAACACCTTCCTGAAATCTGAGTTCTCCATCTCCAGATTGGACCGGCCAGGTTTCGAGCCCCAGAGCTCCTGTTCAGACCCGACCTGATTGGGGATGAGAGCTCTGGTATCCACGAGGTTCTGGCCTATGCCATACAGAAATCCGACATGGACCTGCGACGCACACTCTTCTCCACCATCGTGTTGTGTGGAGGATCCACACTCATCAAAGGTGGGCGATACCAAGCAGGTGGTTCTGTTGGAGCTTAGGAACTCCGAAAGATTTTTAGAATGAAACCGTGGTGTAGGTCTTTGAATCAGTGGCCTTGTTTTTCTTGTTTCTACTCTTTTTATTTACCCTCTTACATCATAGAAAACTATGATATTTCACAGAATGTTGAACAAACTAAATCGCAGTTTGACTTCAGCTGAGTCTGGTTTCTCTCAGGTTTTGGGGAAAGATTACTAACTGAAGTCAAGAAGCTTGCACCCAAAGACGTGAAGATCAAGGTAGGTCCTCTTAATGTTTGTTTGAATGTGGCAGGGAGGCGTCTGGCGGGTGGCGGGGAGGCGGGTGGCGGGGAGGCGTCTGGCGGGGAGGCGTCTGGCGGGGGGCAGGGAGGCGGGTGGCAGGGAGGCGTCTGGCGGGTGGCGGGTGGCAGGGAGGCGTCTGGCGGGTGGCAGGGAGGCGGGTGGCAGGGAGGCGTCTGGCGGGTGGCAGGGAGGCGTCTGGCGGGTGGCAGGGAGGCGTCTGGCGTCTGGCGGGGAGGCGTCTGGCAGGGAGGCGTCTGGCGGGTGGCAGGGAGGTGCGGGCATCTGGCGGCAGTCATTGAAGAATAGAGGCAGATCCTGAAAAATGAATGTCTCGCTTTAATTTATGTTGTAGAAAGTACTATCACATAAAATGGTGAAGTATTCGCATGTTTAATGTCATTAACGACTAAATCAGCAGTCGTTAAAATGCTATTGCTACATGCCGTTGGCTTCTGCGGTCCGGCGGTGCGATTCCAGGACCAGAACCGGGCGGCCCTGCACGAGACCTACATTATTAGGCAGCTGTGTGACGTGATGACATCATTAGGTCACAGAAGATGAACCTGGATGGCGTTCGGGTCAGCTCTTTGTGCCAGACTAAAGGACGGGAAAACACCAGGAACCATGTGACCTCCTGAAGTCACAGAGAAACTGTTGTTTCCAGTTTAGTGTCTCATCCAAACACGTCACGTTTCACCTGTTTAAATGTCCCAGCAGGATGAGTTTTTGTGACCTGTGGTTGTCTTCTTCCTGGTTTAGATCTCGGCCCCCCAGGAGCGGCTTTACTCTACATGGATCGGGTAAGAGTCCAGAACCAACCCACTTTCACACTGGGACGTGTGGAAACGCGGGTTTAACCTCAGCAGCCTCTGCCACCCCCCATCCCTGAGGCCACCGCTGCAGAAACAGCTGACGGATCATGTGAACATGTTTATACCAGAAACTTTGACAAAGCGGTTTCTGTCTCTTACTGGGCTTCATCTAACTTTAAAAAGGTTAAAGGAAGCGCCCCGAGAACATGCAGACCTCCTGGAGACGGGAAGCTGTTCTGGTGGCTTCAGCATTCAGAAGAACGTTATTGATGACAAACATCTGGCAGCAGAACAGCAACAATCCTGACAGAAACTTAGTTTTAACCCTCTTATGCTGATTATTTCTAATGATTGTCCATGTTTTACACTAAAACCCAAACGGGATCAATGGAGGCGGTTCTGGATTCATCACATGACTGAGACTGAAACTGAAATTTCATCAAATGTTTGATGGTATTCAGCTCCGTCGTTTGAGTGGGGGCTTCCTAAGAAGCATTTCACCCGAGAGAAGAGAGATTCTCCAGGTTTTTGGATTTTCACGTTTAGTTTAGAAGCAGGTAGATGATCAGAGAGCACTTTCACTGATCAACGCCAAGAGAGAAAGACAGCAGGGGTCTTGGAGGTGTAATTCTGCTGCATATCAGTCTTATCGCTGTGGTCCTGTCCCAGAATGTTTGGGTCAGGTGTCTGGAGTATTTGTGCTTTGAGGGCTTTCAGTTTTGGGGTTTTATTTTCTGGGTTTTGGGTTTTTGTCTGGTCAGAACCGGCTCTGACTTTGCTGTCTCTCATCTACAGCGGCTCCATCTTGGCATCATTGGACACCTTTAAAAAGATGTGGGTGTCCAAGCGGGAGTATGAAGAAGACAGAGCACGTGCCATCCATAGGAAGACCTTCTAAGGGGGAGGGTGGTGACCATTGCCATGGAAACGCCCCTCAGAACTGCCCTCAAACCCCTCCCCTCATCATCATACAGCTGGAAACCTCCCTGACATCGGCAGGAACCGGCCCACGTCCCACACCACCTCATTGAGGCTGTCTGTCGGAGCGTTACCACGGTCACCACAGCGGTTAAAGTATTAATGCTCCTCAGCTCTGGGGGGTGTGGAACGTCGTCAGACATCGATACCTGAAGGTTTCTGTTCCATTCCAGACTGAATGTTTAGATCTTTTGTTTTTGTTTTTGTAGCTTCTTTTCTGACGTCAGTTAGCTCGCACATGACAAATGTCGGAAGTCCTGTGGTGACTGGAGAGCGCTCATACGTTGGCGATCGCCTCCGCAGCGTCGACGTGAGCTGCACAGATTTGTCTCTGTGATGCCGTTAGTGTCGTCATTACGATAGCGCTTCTGTTGGCACCTCGCGTCACCGTCGACGTATCCAGATTAAGCAACACGGGGGGAAAGATTCACTGATGTTGGTTTTCTTAGAGAAATTCGATTATTCTTTTTCTGTCCTCGGGGTTGTGGCTGTTTTCTGCTTCCTGCTGGCTCCTGACGCTGATGAACGAGTCCGGTTCATTCAGGGCTCTGATTCAGGAAAACAGATGATTAGGAAAAAGTTCCCTGATGCAGAACTAACGAGACGCGGTCGGATGTCAGACGTTATCAGAATCGGGTCTTCAGTCAATCGATCAGGAAACGTGACCACAGGATACAATAAATGTTTTAATATTAAGACAAATTAAACTTCCTGTTTAATGGTTTATTTATATTTGTAAATATTAAACTTCTTTATCACTAATGAAATAGAACAAAGTAAATCAACCTCCAATGTTCATTCTAACTTTTCTTACTTTGGTTTGTCTCTTTTCTTCTTTTCTCTCATAATTGCTGCTTCAGAGCCACATTTCACTCCTATAAGAACAACTGGAAAAGTAAAACCACCACTGGGAGGAAAGATGAGAAACGAATTAATGCAAAAGAATGAAAAGAGCAAAGCATAAGAAGTTTTATTCTGCAAACAATTCTACGTTTACTTGGGTCCACTTCTGCTCTTTTACAGATTTCCTCATCTACAAAATTGCTGTCTCCGAAAATAAATCTTAAACTAAAATATGCACATATCATATGGTTCCGCTTCAACTCATTGATTCAGTTCTTGGAAAGATTTACAATCTAAATCCTCAAACAGGAAGTTGGGCCCAACAATGGGTGGGTTTGGGCCCCACCAACGAGGCGTCTGGACCCACCAGCGGTGGGGGTTAGACCCCACCAACGAGGGGTTTGGGCCCCACCAACGAGGTGTCTGGACCCACCAGCGGTGGGGGTTAGACCCCCCCCTGCCGGTGGGTTTGGGCCCCCCCGCCGGTGGGGTCCGAACCCACCGGCGGGGGGGCCCACCACAGGAAGCAGCCACAGCCAGCGACTTGTTCTCCCTTTTACATTCCGGCTCTTCTGCAGTTTTCTCATACTTCCGTGGCAGTGAAGCGCCATCCGCCTCGTTGTCCGCCTTACTCTGGTGTGTCGGCGCCGGAGCGTCCACGTCGTCTGCTTCTGGGTATTTTTACAAAAGGAGAAATAAAAGAAAGTTGTAACGTGTCACCGGCCTCGTGTACAGTGGAATGTTTTCCAGAAACAACCACCACCACAGATAATGACTAAATCTGTACTATACTGTTGAATCAACTGTTGGCTTTTACTTTTTAAAACAGTATAATAAATAAGTTAATGGCTGCTTGGATGGGCTGTCCTTCATTTGTCAGATGTTTTACATTCCTTAATGCACATGCACTTTATTTAGCGGGAAGGTCACTCAGATGATTTAAGATCTTACATGTGGATCAGACGTGAGCTCCACCTGCAGCAGAGGGTGGTGTAGCATCGGTGAACTGGAGCCACCAGGGGACCAGTATCATCTCCCCTACATGAGGCGAGAACATGGATGAACTGGTACCCAGATCTCTGGAGAACTCACACGACTTCCGTTCCAGATAATCGCACACATCAGTGACGGTTGTGAGGATCGCAGACGTCCATCACATGAGATGAACTCTAATTCTCACTGAGACCAAAACCACTGATGATCAGGTTAATTAAGAACAAGTCACTAGTTTATACCTAGTTAAAAAATTACAAGGTTAGACAATTATAGAATTTCTTAAAGCACTTGGAGGAAGTGAGTCTGTCAGTCATCCCTGAGCAGCGCCATGGCAACCATATGGGAGGAGCAATCAGAATGAAACCCAGATCCTTAAAACATCCCATAACTGTGAACAAATGTTAAAATACAATCTTGAAGAACCAGTTCCCTAATCTCTTTTTAAAATAAAACTATTATGTCACTAAAAGTGGCAAATGACCTTCTTATGGCTTCAGATAAAGGATTAGTGTCCATACTGGTTCTGCTGGACCTCAGATAATGGATTAGTGTCCATACTGGTTCTGCTGGACCTCAGATACTGGATTAGTGTCCATACTGGTTCTGCTGGACCTCAGATAATGGATTAGTGTCCATACTGGTTCTGCTGGACCTCAGATACTGGATTAGTGTCCATACTGGTTCTGCTGGACCTCAGATAATGGATTAGTGTCCATACTGGTTCTGCTGGGCCTCAGATAATGGATTAGTGTCCGTACTGGTTCTGCTGGGCCTCAGATAATGGATTAGTGTCCGTACTGGTTCTGCTGGGCCTCAGATAATGGGTTAGTGTCCGTACTGGTTCTGCTGGACCTCAGATAATGGGTTAGTGTCCATACTGGTTCTGCTGGGCCTCAGATAATGGATTAGTGTCCGTACTGGTTCTGCTGGGCCTCAGATAATGGGTTAGTGTCCGTACTGGTTCTGCTGGACCTCAGATAATGGGTTAGTGTCCATACTGGTTCTGCTGGGCCTCAGATAATGGGTTAGTGTCCATACTGGTTCTGCTGGGCCTCAGATAATGGGTTAGTGTCTATACTGGATCTGCTGGACCTCAGCGCTGCTTTTGATACTATAGATCACAACATTTTACTGCAGAGACTAGAGTATGTTGTTGGGATTAAAGGGACAGCTCTAGATTGATTTAAATCAGATCTGTCTGATAGATTCCAGTTTGTTCATGTTCATGAGGTTTCTTCAGTACAGATGAGGGTCTGCTATGGTGTCCCGCAGGGTTCAGTTCTAGGGCCAATCCTGTTTAGCTTATATATGCAGCCTTTGGGAAGTTTTATCCAGAACCACGGCATTAATTTCCATTGTTATGCTGATGATCATTGTTATGCTGCAGGGGGACAACAACATGGTCCACTGACCTGCAGTCCCACCTCTGACCACCTCAGTGTCTGCTGTCTACACCTGTTTATATACTGGTCTCTGTAGTCCACCAACTAACCAGGTATCAGTCATATAAACATGGAAGTCTTCGTTCTGCTGCTGATGGATAATTATACGAATATATCTTGTCTTTTGTACCTTTGACGTTGTGTCTGTGTCTCTCCTCTCTCTGTTCTTCATCCTCTCTTTCTGACCCCCCCTTTTCCTGATTTATCTGCCGGTCTTCAGCAGGAGGGCCCCCCCCTTATGATCCAGGTCCTGAACCAGGTTCCTCCCCTCTTAAAGGGGAGTTTTTACCTGCTGTTTATGTAATAACTGGTCGGGGTTCGTGTTCCGGGTCTCTGAGAAGCGTCTACATACAACGTGTGTTGTAATAGTCGCTATATAAATTTACGTTGATTGTGATGTTCATATGAAACGTGGAACAGCTGAGTGATTTAAACCTGGTTCCTTCAACAATGACGTTTTCTGGAAGTTTCTCTTCCCTCCACATCAAGACAACTCAACACAAGTACAATTGTGTTTCCTCATTTGTTTGTCTCTGCAGGAGTGAAGGAGTGGACGTCAGGGGGAGGAACTTCTTCAAGAATGCTGCTCATCAGGTTTGGATCTTCTGACCCGACTGGTTGAACAGTCCGACCTCAGTAAACCAGAGTCTGCTGTCACACTGCACTGCCTTTCTTATAAAATTCTAACTTATTGCTTTCTTCATTCTTCCTCCTGAAGCTGCAGCGTTCCCTGGAAGGAGATGGCTGCCAACCTGAGTAAGAACGGTCCTGCTCTGATGGCTGCCTACAAGGAGGTGGTGGACAGGACGTCAAGTGTAAACTGGTGAGTCATCAGTTTTCATCCAGAGAACATCAACGTTGACGTTTGGCTGAAGTTTGATGTGAAGTGTGTTTCAGGGCCCTGTTCACCTACGAAGGCAACACCAACGACATCCGACTGGCAGAGAAAGGAGGTGAGACGTTTGATTGACCGTCTGAACTCTGAAGTGACATATTTTAATCTAAATAAAGTATTAATATAAAATCAGAGTAAATGAAAATAAACGACTGAAATCTGACTCATTCACTACATCTACTGGACCACGACTGATGTTCCTGATGTGGAACACAGAGGTTTTTGAAGACCAACGTTTAGATGGACCTTAATTTAGTCACATCTGTGTCATTGAGGTTTTCCAGGAACTAAACTAGAAAACTGCTTTTATTTAATATAAATGACACTAAATGTAATAATTCCTTTAATCTAGAACAGTTTTGGGTTGGTTTGCGTCAGTGACGTCTTCAGGATGTTCTAGCGCCCCCGTGTGGAGCAGCTGCTGAGCTGTGGGTGTTCGTCCAAGGACGTATCTCAGGAATGGTGACGGACCTGAAGGATTGACTCCTCTGTGGAATCTTCACAGCTGATAGAATCAATAAGTTCATAAATCAACATCACTTCAGGGTTTATCCAGTCAGAATGAAGAAACGGTTTTATGTTTCCTTAAGATCAGTGTTCTGATCCAGGTTCCAGATGCTTCTCTGACAGACAAACAGGTCACCATCAGCTGTCATCGAGGTCTGCTAATGACCCGTTCATTTCATCCAGGTGTGGTAGAGCAGTAAACATGTAAAACATTCTCGGTGTGATGGGTCCCAAGGACCAAGACCAGGACCAGGACCAGGACCAGGACCAGGACCAGGGGCCTCATGTACAAAGAATGTGTGGATTTCATCGTAAATCTTTGTGCAGAAATCTTCCTAGAACAAAAAATCAGATGTTCAAGCCTGTGCCTACACACCTCATTTGAACATCACAATCAGCATGAAAGTGAAGCGGATACGTGAACACGACGCTCCTCCCTCAAGTAGATCCATTTTGTACACTCCTGTTGCTAACGGAAACAGAGTCAGAGGTCAGAACTGATCCCGGTTTGTCTCAGATGTGACGTGAGGAGTTCCACAGGAATCTGAACTCCAAATATCAGACATGTTTCTGTTGGTGGTCTGTTTTTTTAAAGATGTGGTCCCTTAGCTGCTTGTTGTTGCAGTTGTGTTCAGTTTAGGTGGAAGTTATCTTTGACAGACCGAAGGTGAGTTTTTTTATACATTTGTTCGATCTCCAGTTCTGGTACCAGTGTCATGGAGCTTGTCAACTTCAGGATAAGTAAAGGAATAACAGCGTGGACTACAAACAAAACGCTTCAGAGGCTTCTGTCTGGTTTGGTGTGAACGTCGGCCTTTTGGAGACGTATCCAGTATCCAAGTGAGATCTTCTCATCCACATGAAAACTTTAGTAATAATTCTGCTGGTGGATGAACCTGCTGAAATCTAGAAAAGCTCCAGGTCAATGAAGAGCCTGAAGGTCAGATTTCACACATGTGAAACACTTTGGTGGTCAGACATGTTTCATCTGTGTATTTGTGTTCAGATGGCGGTTTAGAGGAGATGGTGGAGGAGCTGAACAGCGGGAAGGTGATGTATGCCTTCTGTCGAGTCCAGGACCCCAACTCTGGATTGCCTAAATACGTCCTCATTAACTGGGTGAGACTTACTCACACACCCAGGTACCTTGTTCAGACGATAAAATGTCATTCGTGGGAGAGTTGAACTGAAGTGGAATTCTGTTAAGGTTTGTTTTAACCTGGAAGACTCGTCAGCAAAACCTTTATTGAACCAGAAAGAGCACATTGAGATATAAAATCTTTTACATTTTTTGTCACTGCTGAGTACAGGGTTAGGGTTAGTCTGCTGGGTAGTGACAATAAGCCTCTGAAATCTAGAATGAGCATGCTGTCAGAGGTCTGGAGCAGCTCCTAGTGGTCATCAGGGGAACTGCACCTCTTCACTCCACAATGGTTTAAAACCCTGAATTAACTGTTGCGCACACGTCCATGGTGTGTGTGTGTGTGTGTGTGTGTGTGTGTGTGTGTGTGTGTGTGTGTGTGTGTGTGTGTGTGTGTGTGTGTGTGTGTGTGTGCGTGTGCGTGTGTGCAGACAGGTGAAGGTGTGAGGGACTCTCGGAAAGGAATCTGTGCCAACCATGTTGGCTCCATGGCAGGTTTCCTGAAGGTCAGTCTGGTTTCCTATCTTATGTCCAACCATCCAGGGACTTCTTCATGAATCTTCAACACTGAGCCTGACATGTGTGTGATAACAGGGAGCTCACGTGACCATAAACGCACGGGCGGAGGATGACGTGGAACCAGAGGCCATCTTGGCCAAAGTGGCCAAAGCGTGTGGAGGAAACTTTCAGTTCCAGAAACAAACACAGCAGTACATAGACCCGCCTCGAGGACCTGTGGTGAGAAGATACCAGAACTGATTTACAACCAACCAGAGAAATACTACATATAAAAATAATTCAGAGAAAGAAGCTCAGGCAGAAGTAAATGTTCAGTGAAGATATTTGCAGAAATCTCACACACATTTGAAGGTACCAAAGACCAGATCCATCAGTATAATTATCTGTTAACTGGAGAACTGAGAGTTTTCTGTCCATCAGACTGGTACCCGGTTAGTTGGTGGACTACATGGACCACTATCTAAACAGGTGTAGACAGCAGACACTGAGGTGGTCAGAGGTGGGACTGCAGGTCAGTGGATCATGTTGGTGTCCCCCTGAAGCAGGTCTACAGCAGCAGATCCAGGATGAAGCTGTGTTGAAGACCAGCTGCTCTAGTCTGGTCCTGCAGCTGCAGCTGTGACTAATAATTTTGCTTAAAGATTTTGCTAGAGAAGCTCATAAAGTCTTCACTACTGAGAGCTGCAGGGATGCACGGCTCAACAGAGTTATGGCTCTTTGTCAGCCTGGCTACAGTGCTGAACAGAAAACGTGGGTTATTTTTATTATCCTCTATTAACACTGAATAATAGGCTGTTCTAGCTTAGCGAAGCGCTTTTTTATATACTATTAGACTATCTTTCCATGCATAATAAATATCTACAGACCTACTAGAGTACCACTTTCTTTCGATTTTACGCACTTTCTGTTTTAACATACGAATATGTGAGTTAAACCAGGGAGTTAAGCTCCTATGGTTAGAGACCCTCTTTCTCAAAGGAGCAACTACATCTAAAGCTGAGTGCAACACATCTGCAGTGCTACCAACAAGGAAATCAACGTCTGCAGAGGTAGAACCGAGGTCACAGCCCTCAACTGCTTCATTATGTTCCACTGTATGAAGGAAGAGCCTCCCTAAATTTAGTAATAGCTTTATCGGATAAACTTCTCCTAAAATAATACCATTTATTTTGTGTTTTAACATTGACAATGTTGAATTCAAACGTTATTAAATAGTGGTCGGATAGGAGGGAGTTTACATGCGACACTAACAGATTATCAGGTTCTAAACCGTAGACGAGGACCAGATCAAGAGTATGATTAAGACGATGCATCGGTTCGTTAACTTTTTGCAAAATCCCCATCGATTCTAGAAGAGAATCAAAAGCCAACTTAAGACTATCGTTGTCAACATCTATATGAAGATGTTACAACATCTATATATGTCGCCCACTATGATGACTTGAAAAATCTGAGAACTCAGACAGTAACTCTTGATAAGCACCAGCAGGAGGCCGGTAAACTACCACCAACAAAACTGGCTTCTCTGATTGCTAGCACAGCAGTTTTAGACTAGGCGGGAGGCTTTCAAACGTATTATAATCGCGTTTAGGTTTCGATTTTATTCGAAGACTGGAGTCGTGGATCGTCTCTCGTAATCAGACCAGGCTTTCCCCACAACGTCTTCCAAATGTCAATGAGGGCCAAGTTGTTTTCTGATGGTCAACAGAAGAAAGAAATCTGATCCTCAGCTGCTTCTGCTTGTCTACAGGGTTCTGTTTACCAGAAAATCAATGCTGTCCAGGAGATCCAGGAGACCAAGAAGGATGACTTCTGGCTCCAGGCCCAGGTCTGTCCTTATATGTAAAACACTACAAAGTAGAATAAAATCCATCCATCCATTTTGGGACCTTAACTCACAACATTGTACACACACATCAAATGACACATAAAAGTGTGTATTTTATGTGTGTAAGGCATGGGTGTACGAAAATGGGCTCTTTAGCACCACCTAGTTCATGTTTTTCATATGTGTTTTTACTACATCTATTAAATTTATGTGAGTGATATAAGACCTACAAAAAAGTCTCTTGAACTATCTCCAAGTGGGATGATTTAATACACCTCAAACCTGGTCAACCAGTAGTTAAAACATAGACGATGACTGACAGTCAAAACTGTAACTTTCTATCTAAGGGCGTCGCTGTGTGAAGGTGGCAAAGTTTGATGTCTTGCCATGAATAGAAGAGTTGTGCATGTACAGTTGTGCAAGACCATGTGCATTGTCCAATATGACTCAACATTTGTGCATTTAATGAGGCTTCCGCTTTGAACAAGTGGATATTTGGATGAACTCAATAGCACCATCTTCAGGTAATGAAAATGAAATGGTTTTTGTCACATTATGTCCTGTATTTGCTCCGCGCTTCATCAGATGAAAATACTCGAAACTGTCATCACGCAATGCATCAAATGTCAGGACTGGTCATCCAACTGCACGTGTTATTCACTGTGAAAAACAAATGACGGTGGTTTTTCCTCACGAAAAAATTCATTCAAAATCACTAATTTGTCCCTCAGAGGGAAGATTTACAGATCAGATCCCTTTAACAAAGTTAAACCTTTGATACGGTGCAACATAGGGCCTATTCAGAACATATTCACTCTGTATTTTAGAAAATATGAAATCATAAGCAATGATCATACTTTGTCCAATCAACTTCAAACTCACATCAAACACGGTCGACCCTGAGCTCATTAAATCCTGTGTTTCGTCTTTTCATAAATAAAATCTTTTACACAGAGGGGTGGGTGAGCAAGGGCAGGAGTAGAGGGGGTAGTTGGGGCAGCGTTCAGGGTGACTGAAGTGGAGAAGAAGCTTCCTGAGGCATCATCTTAAAGCTTCACAACCCTCTGAACGGGATTGGAGTTTATGAAGTAATACATGGGGACGGGAAAGTTTCCAAGCACTCAGCTGACTTGTTGAACAATGAGGAAGACATTTGATTGGTTGTTGATGGTAAGAGGAATTTACATAAGAAAAGCTCACAATGATTCAGAGCTCCTAGTAAAGAAGACTCCGGTAAGAAACCAAACTGGAGCAGAACAAACCATTGCCTAACTTTAACCCTACTAAAGTCCTAACCACACCAGAACAAACCCAACCAAACATTCACTCTGTGAACCTGACATGTTGATGTCTTCTTCAGAGGGAAGAGGAAGTTCGACAACAGCAGCAGACCAGGAAAGCTGAGCAGGAAAGTCTGAGACTGGAGAAGGACAGAAGGGAGATGGAGCAAAGGCAGGCAGAGGAGAGGGAGAGGAGGACTAAGGAAAGGAACCAGAAGATCGAATGGGAGAGGTGGGTCCAAGACCAGCAGAACACCAGTCAGCCCAGAAACCACTCACTTAGAGTTTGTGTTTGTGACAGGATTCAGCAGAAGAAAAAGGAGGAAGAGGAAAGACGAAAGGAGGAGCAGCAGCAGGTAGGAGACTCCTAAAGTGTGAATCCTCTTTGGTCTAAAAGGACAAGACCAGCTGGTCCAGACTGGTTTCTTGTAACCACTGAATCCAGCTGGTCCAACAGGTACCTGACTTCACTTGACAGGTACTTGCATCATCTAACCCAGAACATCCCAGTCCAATCCAGAACGTCCCAGTCCAATCCAGAACCTTCCACAGCACCCCAGAGCGTCCCAGGCCAACCCAGAACCTTCCAGGCCAACCCAGAACCTCCCAGTCCAATCCAGAACCTTCCACAGCACCCCAGAGCGTCCCAGGCCAACCCAGAACCTCCCAGTCCAATCCAGAACCTTCCACAGCACCCCAGAGCGTCCCAGGCCAACCCAGAACCTTCCAGGCCAACCCAGAACCTCCCAGTCCAATCCAGAACCTTCCACAGCACCCCAGAGCGTCCCAGGCCAACCCAGAACCTCCCAGTCCAATCCCAAACCTTCCACAGCACCCCAGAGCGTCCCAGGCCAACCCAGAACCTTCCAGGCCAACCCAGAACCTCCCAGTCCAATCTAGAACCTTCCACAGCACCCCAGAGCATCCCAGGCCAACCCAGAACCTTCCAGGCCAACCCAGAACCTCCCAGTCCAATCCAGAACCTTCCACAGCACCCCAGAGCATCCCAGGCCAACCCAGAACCTTCCAGTCCAATCCAGAACCTCCCAGTCCAACCCAGAACCTCCCAGTCCAATCCAGAACCTTCCACAGCACCCCAGAGCATCCCAGGCCAACCCAGAACCTCCCAGGCCAACCACAACCTCCCACTCCAACCCAGAACCTTCCAGGCCAACCCAGAACCTTCCAGTCCAATACAGAACCTCCCAGTCCAACCCAAAACCTTCCAGGCCAACCAAGAACCTCCCAGTCCAACCCAGAACCTTCCAAGCCAACCCAGAACCTCCCAGTCCAATCCACTGCCAGTCACAGTGGTCTGGTAGTAAAATTAAGAACAAAACATAATCTCTTTAAAATGAACGATGATGTTCGATTCAGTTCAGCTCCGAAGTCAATGCAGCGCTAAGTAGCTAAAGTAATGACAGCGAGTCATTGGCTGTTAATGGCCACAAATCCAAAGACCACGCCCCCATTTATGATGTAGTTCGATACACCCGACGAAGTAGAGGATAAAATTCCCCCCGTACAGTTGTCCTGGATGTGAAACTTGTAAATGTGCAGCTGCTCCGTAGGAGCGCGTTGCGCTCTGGCGGTTCCGTTGGTTCTGGTCTGGACTGGAAGTTTCTAATCTCTCCGAATGTTGTACCATACATCCTGCAGGTGTTACTCATAGCAACCAGTCACATCCTTATCTGACTACAATCTTTCTTTTTTAACACAATGACTCAGTAAAGTGTGTATCTTCACGTAAACGCGTTTTATGCTGAACTTTTACAGTAAAATAAAACAATCTTTTACTGCAACCGTTGTAGCGCCCGCAGGAAAACCACAGCAGGACGGCGGGAATCAGTGCTGCTCCATCCGTGCACAAAGCCAACGTGAGTAGTTTCACTTCCTGGAAAGGCTCCTGTCACCCACTGCTGCCGGAGTTATCAAACCTGTGATGATCCTGCTTTTGATTTTAAACAAATATAGTCGTTACACATGTCATATAAAATCTGTTGAAATTCTGTTACAGGAGGCCAAAGCTCTCATTTCTCAGAGGTCCTTTAATCCCAGAGACATCTTCGAGCAGAACGAGAAGAGCTTTGAGGCCGGCAGCAGAATATCCGCCGCTACGTCCAGACAGGGTAAACCATGACGGCATCACCCCAAATAAACGACATAAAACATAAGACCCTAATTGGATGATTACCTCACCCTGAAATATACGACAATCTCACCTGAACGCACAACAAAGTCTCTGAAATGAGACTGCGATAGAGGAGATCAGGTGAAGATGCTCAGTGCATCATGGGAGTCCCCCCCCCAGCCTCGGTCTGCAGCAGCAGAACTAAGAGAAGTTCTCAGAGACTACAGAGTTAAAGCTTTATTAAAAAGGAACGTCATCAGTCAAACATGAAGCGCAGAGAGGGAGTAACAGTAAGCCACGTGTCGGTTCTGTTCTGGTTTTCAGGGAAGCTCCAGAGCCCTTTTCTGTCTCAGAAATCTTTCAAAGATCCGGTTCAGCCCGAGACTCCACTGTCTGCTGCTGTGGTTTCCAACCCCCCCCTGACCCTCCTGTCCCCGGTCACACCTGTCTCACCTGTCTTACCTGTGCTGCTCAGTCCTCCTGCTGAAGCTCAGTCACCTGTGCCTGCAGAGATCAGCAGCTCATCTGTTCACGCTGAAGGTGAGATGGCAGGACCCGCCCACATTCCTCTAGAAGGTCCTCTGATTCTAAGCTCCGGGTTGTGTTTTAGTGTGGTTTTGTTTCTGTTTAGGGTAGTTCTGGCTCTGTCTGGGGTGGTTCTGGTTCTGGGTTGTGTTTGAAGTGGTTCTGGTTCTGTTCAGCGTGGTTCTGTTGGGGTTCTGGCGGCATTAGGGATGCTGTAACATGTGTCTTCATGCTTACAGAAGCTGTTTACATGGAAGAATATGAGTGGTCTGATGAATTTGATGACGATGCAGATGAAGCACCTCCAGGTACGAAAACAGCAGAAATCAGAACCAGTACTGTTACAAAGTACTTTTACTCCGGTACCATTTTTACAGAGGGTACTGGTGCTGGTGCACTGGTACCACTGGTACTGGTACTGGTCCGGTTTCTTTCCTTCAGTGTTGGATTAACAGATGGTACTGTAGTTGGTATCAGTACCGGTGCTGAATCCACCTCTGACCCTCTTGACTCATTGATGTCGATGATCCACAGCAGAGCCTTTACATCAGGAGGACCTGTACGACGAGCAAGAACCCGTCAGAACCAACATGGATCTGTATGAAAATATTTCCCAGCATACATCAGAGGTAAGTTTGGACCAAAACCAAGACCTGTTCACCTCAGCTCAGACAGGGTTGTTGACCCGTTCAACTTCTTCTTCTGTCCACCAGCTGACATCAGCTCTTTGATGATCTTCATGCCTTTGTTACCCATGTTTTCCATCCAGATGTCCCGACGATCATCTCATGCTGATGTATTTCTCTTAAGTTAAATGACCTTCAATAATTGTTTTTAACATCAGGATGAAGATGGTGATTGGCAGCATGGTGGGCGGGGCACCAGTGCCAGAGCTGTGTACGACTACCAGGCCGGTGAGTAGACTCACCTCACATACCAACAAAAGAGTGTAGGGGGCGCCAGATATCTGATGGGGTCGAGCAGCCGTTCATCTCAGGTTGTATTTGTCTGATACTCAGACACTCGACCATCAGATGGTTTTTATTTTGTTTTTACACAGAAAAATGTGTTGGATTAAAAATCCTCTGCATGACTGTATGAATTCACACCTTTCAGTTTGTGTAACATCTGTGTTGGCGTTAACTTTGAGGTCATTACCGTTAGTCAGCTGATCTGAGCACTTTGCAGCTTTTATTTTGAAGGCAGCTTACACGTTTTCCACCTGTCCTCCACAGTCGATACCACTGAGATCACGTTTTTTCCTGGCGACGTCATCACGCAGATCGACATGCTGGATGAGGGCTGGTGGAGAGGTTTTGGACCTGACGGACATTACGGCCTGTTCCCGGCCAACTACGTGGAGCTCATCTAGCTGTGGTTCAGGGTTCTGGAAGAGGTTTCTCCTTCATCTGCCTGTTTGTTGTTTCTCTGTGTTGCAATAACAGTAAAATAAAAAACAAAAAACGAAATCAAGAATAAATGCTGTCCTTCAAGAGCTGATGTCTTTTTTTTTTTAATAGAACTAGAAATTGTCATCCATTACTCAGTCTTCATAACCGACATGATGATCCACTGGTGATCCAGCCAGTCTGTCCAGGACAGGACACGTGTCCAAATTCATCCTTCTGTCCTGCCAGGTTGTGTTTGAAGTGGTTCTGGTTGTAAGAAACCTTGGTGACATGATCAGTGTCCACTTGTCCTTCTCCGACCATGTGGCATCTTCTCCAACTTACTGTAATCAGAAAAGTCCAGTGTGTCTATCTCAACACAACTCTTGGTTCAGGTCGTGGTCTTGTCTCGCCTCCATTACTGCACAGCTCCTCTCATAGATCTTCCAGTGTGACCAGTTCAACCTCAACTGATGAGCCAGAACACAGCAACATGTCCAAAAATCAAAAACGGAGTCACACCACATGACGATTACAGACGAAAGTACTCAAGCGTGAAAGTACTCAAACCAAATAACTGGTGACCCGCTATAATGATTGTAATCTTTTTGCTCATGTCTATGCAAATAGATTGAATAAATGAATTAATGAATGTTAATCAGCTTTCAGTAAAAGGTGTAGTTTCACAATCGCCTTCAACTAGTGTAACTATAGTCAACTTATTTACTCCGACAGTTGCAGTGCTTTTCCATCATTTCTACACAGCTTTTGACACTGTTGAACATCCCTTGTTAATTGAAACATTCAAATTTTGGGAACGTGGTCATATATTTTGTGACATTAAGATGTTTTATTTGTACATTTACAAAATGAATATATAAAACATATTTTAAATTGTTGCCACCAAATAGCTTTTATATTTATTTTAAACAAAGTTTATATAAACAAGTACAAATAAAGAGCTAAATATATAAAAGGGACATAGAAAACAATTAGATTAAAACATTTTTCAGCAGCGCAAACAATTTATAAGTTCAATCATTCGCCACTAATAAGAGTTAGCAAATAAATACTTTTTCCAATAATAAAAATTAGTTTTAAAGAATACATTTGTAAAAAAAATTACAATAAAATAAAATTATTAGCTGAAGTAAGATACACAAAAGACCTAACAATAAAAGGAAACATTCAGTCACGTGACCCAGTGGTTTCTGAAGAGCGGTTTTGACAGGGCGTGGGCATGTTCCTCAGCAACCGTCGGGGACACGCCCATCGCATGTCAATCAAAGTTGGCTTTGCTCCCAGCTCCTTCAGCCGCAGACCTGCTGTCATACATTCACACCGAGATAAACCGTTTAACTTGTGGATTCGACGGCGAAATCAAAAATTACCGTCGCGTTTAGCCGCAGCTGGGTTCGTAAAAGCGGCTTGTTGCTCTGCTGAGCGCAACAGCACGTAGTTTACGACGAGTACTGACAACTGCAAGTCATTGGCTGAGCCGACTGTCAATCAATCATATAAAAATATAAACGTAAACTCTCCAGGTGTGGTACAATAAAATCTATCCCCCTCAGAGTTGTAATGAATGTGGCCAAAACAGTTGTTTTATTAACCAGGCTGTAAATAATATATTTATATATTTGTGCTCTAAAGTTGGACATTTAAACATCGGAATAATATATTTATATATTTGTGCTCTAAAGTTGGACATTTAAACATCGGAATTAATAGTGATTGACTCGCTTTTGTAGCCTGCTTCTGCCAGTGAGTCGAGGAACTGCAACGATACTTAGTTCCGCGTGAGCGACAATACGTGAGGATAACATCACAGACATAAAATATATAAAAGTTATAACAGATACGTCTTTGGGTAGGATGGTTGGCGCTTGGGGACAAGTGTACACCGGAACCGGAAGACCACATTGAAACGTAGAAGAAGAGGATCAACGTCATCAGTTGCGTGACAGAAGCGCTTAGACGAAGAAATGGCTGCAAGGTTACTTCTCCGATCAGGTTTCAGAGCCGCCACCGTCTGCAGGGCTGCCCGGGCTCCGGTTCTGGCCCGCGGGATGGCTGCTGGAGGTGAGCGCTGAACCCGCGTACTTCGGCTTAGTCACGGCTGAAAGTCGGCAGCGCAAGGTCGATGCGCAGCTTCCTGTCTGGAGTTCGGACCAGACCACGTTCAAACTGTGACAAATTCTGTTTCTGCTGGATTCAGCTGATAGTGATGGGTCGTGTTTTGGCTCTGTGGAGACAGTTTGAAGCCGCCTTCAGTTCGGCTCATCGTAAATTAACATAAAACTGAAAACTGTTCTGTTTCAGCTTTGAATCACGGATTAGCATTAGCTTAGCTTAATGGCGAGAGGTCAAACGTTGTTATTCTAAGAAGATAAACTGGGATTTGTGGTTTTGTTTTTCTCTTTTCTGGTACATTCGAGAGAGTTTAAGGTCATAATTCCAAAGTTGATAATTTCGGTATTTCAGGTCTTCTGAAGTTACGATTTAAATCGATGCTCAGGTCTGTTGCAGCAGATGCATGTTTTTTTTACACAATTATTTTCTAAAGGACTTTATTTTGTTCTTTTCAGTTAGACTTTATTAATTACTGTGAAACAACTGTAAGGACGTGGTTCAGAGGAACTCAGGCTACATACGGGGTTTCTGTTTCCAGGGATTCCCACGGATGAGGAGCAGGCCACCGGACTGGAGAAGATCATCATGAAGGCCATGAAGGAAGGAGCGGTGAGTCTGGTCTGGATGTCTCCTTCAGCCAGCGGGCGAGGAGCTGCATGGTGTCAGCTTAAAGGAACCCGTTACTGATTTAAGTCATTCAACCCTGTTTGGCACTCAAGCAACAAGAATCACTTCCTGGTCACATAAAAATTAAGACGTTGGCGTTTTGTCTGCAGCATCCAGATGTTCCCATCACTGAAGAAGAACGATGTGTCTGAGTCGTAGAGACGATTAAAAATGATTTGTCATCACTGTTTTATTCATGACGGGATCCAGATTTGTCAGCAAACATCCATTTTGTTGCAACTTGAAGCCGCTTTGATTCGTTTTGTATGTTGTAAACTCTTCATCTAAACACAGACCAGGGCTTGACTCTGTTTTTTGCTGATCAGTTTGATCAGAAGCGTCAGAAAGGAGTCGGAACAAATCTGCGTTTTTTTTTGTTTTTTTTTTAATTTTTACATCTGAAAGTAAACAAATGTCAGGAATTACCTGGCAGCAGCGTCTTGGATTAAGAGCGATGGCGTGGATGGACTCTGATCCAGTTTACGGGGATTGGAACAAACGTGACAACTTTCCTGTCAGCCACAGAGCAGGTCCAGCACTGAGCAGGGATGGACTACACCAGGCCCACAGACCGGTTCTCCCAGAAACGTCTGACAGCGTCCATGCTGATCGATCTGAGATTGGGGCCTGATTGATCAGTGACAGCTGAGTGCAGGTAAACTCACGTGTGGTACCTGGCCTTGACCATCCTCCTCCTCCTCCTGCAGGATCCCTACAACATGCTGAAGCCGAAGGTCTATGCTGGCTCCAAGGTGGACCCTCACCTGGTTCCCTCCATCACCAACAGGAGGATAGTCGGATGTGTCTGTGAGTGATCTATTATTTCCAGTGTGTTTCTTAAGAACTTTGATTGCTGCAGCATTTTTAATCTAGGTTCAGAGAACTTTCAGCTTGTCCAAATATTAATTAGGTTGTAAAACTAGTGTTTGAATGAACATCTAGTTTTAACAGTAGTGCGTTTCTACGTCCAGAAGTGGCCAGAGCTGCAACAACAGCAGAAGACCTCACTGACAACAGAAACTAAACTAAAAACACGTAAACTCTAGTTGGATCCCAGCTGCACCTGTACTGGACTCCGGACTCAAACGTAATCGTGAGAAGTGAGGGAGACCTGCCGGTCAAGCTGGAAGTCAGCAAATTCCCGTCCTGGGTGGTCAAGCGCTGCATCTCTAGTTGCAACTCTTGAAAGTCACAAGTTTTTAGGGCCATTTTGTCGTCTACTCGAGGGCTCTTTCCCTCTTTGCTGTTAAGGATTCATTTCCTTATTTTCTTATTTCTACAGATTTTTACTTCCCTGTCTTTTGTGGATTATTTTTATTTTGTTGATCAGTATTTTCTTCCTCTCCTGGATCTCCCAACGCTCCGCAGCTGCTGTTTTTGATAAAGAACATTTGTGAATTCATACAGTCAGAAATATTTTTATTTATTTGTCATTTTAATTTCTCTCTGCTCCCACCTTCACATCGTTGTCCTCTCAGACGGTTCTGATGCTCGGTTACGTTTATGTCGGTTTATGTAGATGAACGGCGTGTGAAGGAACCAAGCCCGTTCCTCCTCCAGTCACACTGGACCTCCACTCAGAAGCTCCAGTAACCTGGAAACAGTCGTGCTCACATTCAGACGGGTCCTTACTGGTCCAGGGTTCTCCTAGACCCTCCAGACTGGGGCATCCTGATTCTCCAAGCCACACTAGTTGCTGGATTCCAGGTGTTCCAGGTCTCACCTTCTGTTTCTCCTTCTCCAGGTGAGGAAGACAACACAGCTGTGGTCTGGTTCTGGCTTCACGAGGGCGAGGCCCAGCGCTGCCCGTCCTGTGGCGCCCACTACAAACTGGTGCCCCATGAGCTCCCCCACTAACCTAAACCCAGCAGTCCCACTCTGTCTTTTCTGAAACCTTCCTCCAGAACGACAGGAGCACCAGATGGTCTTCATGTGTGGGCGTGGTCTGTTTCCTGGTCTGGTGTTCCGTCGCTGGTTTCCTGCTGACCTCATCATGTTACATTTCCTTCATATATCGCGTGTTTGGGACCTCCACCTCAGTTTACATGAAACTCGTACTGTACATGTTACACTCGGACCACTTACCTGCTCTTAAAACCAATAAAATGTTGAACTCCTACTGGTCTCGTTGGTCTGCTTAGCTGAACCCAGTCCAGATCAGAGGCTGGACGAGCCCCTGGTCATGGCACATGGGTCTGAAGAGTCTTTACTGCACGCCGCCACGTTGGTAGAACCGACTCCACCCACCTCCAGTTAATCCAAAAATGGACAAATGGGTGGAGCCAGCTGAAATCCGCCCATGTTAGCCGTTGTGTCCAGACATCCTCGTTTACGGGCGTCATTCTGTTCACTTGGTCGCAGCGACGTGGACCAGCTGCCAGTCCGGTCCACTCCAGCTGCATGTGTTTGGTTGTTTCCATAGCAACCACAAGTTTGGACAACTTTGACCAAATAAACAAATTTAAGATGACGTTTGTTAGCATGAGCTGAGATAAAACGGGTAACTTTAACTAAGCTGAGGTGGGCGTGTCCGAGGGCCTCCAGGTGCCAGCTGTTGGTGATGCCGTCCTGGTTGGCGGACGTTTAAGGGCAAACCGCGGATGCTCCCGTTCTCAGGTCAGGTAAATGCAGGTGTGAAGTGACCTGGAAACATCTGTTCCAATGAAACTCAGTAAAATACATCTGACGGTGGTGAGTCACCTTCAGACGGAGCAGACCTCTCAACCAAGTTCTCCGGACCGCTGAGACCTCTTTTTCTCAAATTCTCTGCTGTTCTTCGCTGATTGACTTGTTCCACATTGCAACCATTCAGATATCAAAATGTTCAGCTCATTCAGGTTGCCGCTGCTGTGACCTTCACCTCCTCAAATCCTTGAGCTTTTCCAGATATTGGAATACATTGAGGAAATCTCCAGATCCTTGAAAACCTTATTACTTGGTATACTTTTAGCTAGAGACACCAAACTTCAAACTCTAACCAAGTGTTTCAGCTTTTTAAAATATTTTATAGTGTTTTTTTAAACATTAGTCTTTAACTTTCATGATAAATTCAGTGTTTATAATGGATTCCAATGGAGGAGCCCTCAGACAACCTGCCTGTTTCAGATTTTACCTATTCAGGTCTCTGGTTTCAGGTCTTGTCTAGTCTCTAGTTTTAGTTTATTGTTTCTGGTTTCGTGGCATTCACCAGAACTCCCACAACCGGATCAGTCTGTAGAAACCTGTGGGTGAGACCTCAGACGGTGTATTTTCTTCTTCCAGGGATCAGATCGGCCCAATCAGAAATACCTCAGCAGAATTACCTGGTTTTCTGGAAGAGTCTCTCCTTAATCATCTTGATTGTGTTATTCTGAAATGTTCCCAGGTTTCTGGAGTTCTGCTGGGTTTAAATAGAGTAAACTAGAAAATGAGCAGAATTGGGACTATTTAAACAGTCCCTCTGTAGCTTGTCCAGACCGGATCAGTCACGAATAAGTCTGAGGGACATTTCCATCAGTGCAGCAACCCTCCTAAGATCTGCTCTTTAAAAGCTGCGTGACTGACAGGAATAGACCAATCAGCATCAAGGGACCTGGCGCCGGCGGTGGGGGGTTAATAACAGCATCAAACTACCTTCAGGGCAGCCTGAGGGAGGAGGTGTTCTTCAGCGCCTGTGAAGTTGTGTCTCTGAGGAAACTCGGTGCAGATGCAAAAGTTTCAGATGAGGAAACCGGTTCTGGCGATTTGGACTGACACAAATTTTCCATCGTTTCTTTTAGTATTTGCTTGGCGGTCAAGTTCTGGGTCTCTTAAAACACCAGATGACTATGCATATTGAAAATGATGCTTTATAGAATAAAACTGAATAAAATGTAATAGTTTCTGGATTGATGCCAGTGTGGACATAAGTAAAGTTGCTGTTCCTCACCTAACCACTAAGGTCTGGATCCAGACCTGCAGGTTCTTCTACCGACCACTAAGGTCTGGATCCAGACCTGCAGTTCCTCTACTGACCACTACGGTCTGGATCCAGACCTGCAGTTCTTCTACTGACCACTAGGGTCTGGATCCAGACCTTAGTGGTCAGTAGAAGAACTGCAGGTCTGGATCCAGACCTGCAGTTCTTCTACTGACCACTAGGGTCTGGATCCGGGTGCTTGTTTACCACATATTCACATTATTATTGACTGATGGTGTGTGCACAAGCTGAAAGTTGGAGCACATGACCTTCAAACACTGATTCACAAACGGCTCCAAACCCAGCAGGTTTCGCATTTTCACAGCAGGGTTTGATTTGGTAGAACAGCATGTCATAGGCCACGAGACGACCAGAACAGCAAGAATTCTGCTGCACCTCCGTGATGCAGTCCAGGGGATAAACACCACGGCAGCACTTCGGTCCATCTCTGACTGCTTAAACCAGGATGAGTGAGACCTAGGGTCAAGCTCCAGTAAGTCCGGCAGACCAAACCCATCTGAGGGACGAGACCTAGGTCATCCACAACCATCTCTGATGCCCACTTTGGGAAAGAGAACAGCTCACCAGGATCTAGTCATCTCCACTCCAGCAAGGAATCTCGTAAGACGTTTTTGTTTCTGGGTAGAAATTCAAATTCGTGGTGTATTTCAGTGTTTCTTCCTGTTTTTCATTGAGCTGCAGCTGCATATTTTAAATCAGACCGTGAGGACAAATGGACTATTGAAGGTCCCGTGGTCAGCATCTTTGCCGTGAGAGAGCCGGGGGGTCTCTCCCGAAGGGAGTTGCTCCCGGGATCATGTGGGCACAGAGACCACCACCGGCAAATAAGTTTATTTCTGCTGTAAAGCTGAACATTACTAAAAACAACTTAGGTCATGTTGTCCGGTGGCCTCGTTGACAGGTCCAGATCTGACGTCACTGTGCCGCAGGTGTGTTTGTGGGTGTGTGGGCGGGGTCAGTCGGTGTCTCCAGAACCGCGGTAAGTGTCTAGTCAGGTTCCTACGGATCCCTACATGTCTGATCCTCCAGGATCTAGCCTTTCTGACGATGTACTGAAGTCCTTCAGAGACTTTCACCGCGCACCCTCCCGTTTGTGCACACGCACGTGCTCGCAGGCAACGCGCGCACTCGGTAGCGTCTTCTGTGGGAGCAGAAACCGTTAGCGGACACGAGCGGCATCTCCGGAGCGGACACCGGAATCTAGACGGGTCTGGACCTGGACCGGTGAGTGCGGCTCTCCTCATCGGGTCTGTGTCTGGTTCTGGTTCTGGTTCTGACTCAGGTCTGTTGGGTTTTCTCGGTTCGCCAGGAGCTCCACCCTCACCAGAACCAGCTGGTAGTTTAGATTCGAAACCGACCACATTTAACTTGAGAGTCCAGACGGAGATGAACTCCGGAGGCAGACCGGAACACCGGGACCGGTGTGGACAGATCCGGTACCGGGTGGCTGACTGATGGGCTGGTTAGTGGCTGTTTATTTGGGGTGTTGGAGGCTAAATGCTGCGTGAAATGTCTGAGTCGCTGCAGGAAACATTAAAACTAAAATAAAATCAAAACAGAAATAAATAAATAAATAAAATATATAAATAAAATGAAATACGGAGTCTTAAAGGGTTATTCTTAACACCACAAATGAAGGATTCTTGTTCAACAGGACCAATAAAAATTACATTTCAAACCTAGTTTTAACACGCACACACACATCCCATATCTGATAGATTGATTGATGTATAGATGTGTGTTTGAACAGTCATAAATGCATTTCTTTTTTAGCTGGTGTTTTTATATGCAGTTAGTACTTTCACGGTATATCAAATAGGTTTCCAGCTGGTTAAATTAAAATTAGTTACTTTAATTAGTAGGTAATTGGTTCTGATTAAACTGATTCGTTTAAAAATGTATATAATATATACAACCAATCAATCTTTTAAAATCCCATAAACATGAATTATGATTGGAAGATTTATCTGTTAATTGTTTTATTGGCACTATTTGGTCCAATTGTTTCACTGCCAGTTTTTCCTCATTATTAAGCTGACTGAAAGGAGCTCCAGCTGCTGCAAGAGTGACGTCTGCTGGTTCAGCTTTACATATGACATCAGCGCGTATAAATGAGTCCTCCCAGAAGCCATAAAGACTTCACCGACATCTGAAACGTGAACAAAACTGCTCACACACTCGAGTCTAAATACCTGCCTGAAATCACCCCAGAAGGGGCTGGACCACTGGTGGCATCGCTTAATGCTGATTGGACATCGCTCAGAGGTAGATTAAACTGTCAAACCAGTCACATCTGTAACAGAGCATATGAACAAATGAACATATGAATTAATGAATGAACGAATGAACGCTGTTCATGGTGGTGGTTCTTCACCTGATCACCCTTGTGAACAAAACAGTCCTGGTTTCAGCTCCTTTAGTCCTTGTTTCAGTTGTTTTTCAGTATTTAATTTTGACATGAGGATGTTGGACAGACTTTATCGTAATGAATGCATAATATTAATTAATGAATTAATATTTTTTGATTATTTTTAGTTTGGCCGCAGTAACTGCAGCTAAGTCAGGCCCATGCTCCCCAGCAGTGTTCAGGGGTTCAAGCGACTTGTTGTAAGTAATTGTGATTTGAGCCTTCAGGTTTGTGGTAAACAGTCTCTTTGTTTCTTGTGGAGTGACAACAAGCTTCTCTGGAGCAGAAATGTAAAAACAGTGTGAAAGAATAAAAATGGTTGGTCGTCATGTTGTGATTTCTCACCGCCGACTCGCTCCTTCTGTTCGTGGTCAGATCCAGGTTTGATGTTGCCTCCGCCTGCTTCTTACTGCTCTTAATTTGGCAGCATATATATATATATATATATATATATATATATATATATATATATATATATATATATATATATATATATATATAAAAAAAAAAAAACTCGTTCCTCACCCTCTGTGGGTGGTGTCCCTTCTAAGCTCGGGTCCTCTACCAGAGGCCAGGGAGCTTGAGGGTTCTGCGCAGTATCTTTGCTGTTCCTAACACTGCACTTTTCTGGACTGAGATGTCTGAGGTTGTTCCGGGGATCTGCTGCAGCCACTCTTCCAGTTTGGGGGTTACTGCCCCGAGTGCTCCGATCACCACGGGCACTACTGTCACCTTCACCTTCCAGGCCTTCTCCAGCTCCTCTCTAAGCCCTTGGTATTTCTCAAGTTTCTCGTGTTCCTTTCGCCTGATGTTACCATCACTTGGTATTGCCACATCCACCACCACGGCTTTCCTCTGCCCTTTGTCTACCACCACGATGTCTGGTTGGTTTGCCATCACCATCCTGTCTGTCTGTATCTGGAAGTCCCACAGGAGCTTTGCTCTGTCATTTTCCACCACCTTGGGAGGTGTTTCCCATTTTGACCTTGGGGTTTCCAGCCCATACTCCACACAGATGTTTCTGTAGAGTATGCCCGCTACTTGGTTATGGCGTTCCATGTATGCTTTCCCTGCCAGCATCTTACACCCTGCAGTTATGTGCTGGATTGTTTCCGGTGCTTCTTTGCACAACCTACACCTTGGGTCTTGTCTGGTGTGGTATATCTGGGCCTCTATTGCTCTGGTGTTCAGAGCCTGCTCCTGTGCAGCCAGGACGAGGGCCTCTGTGCTGTCCTGTAGGCCAGCTCTCTCTAGCCATTGGTAGGACTTCTTGAGATCAGCCACTTCAGTTATGGTTCGATGGTACATCCCGTGTAGGGGCTTGTCCTCCCATGATGCTTCCTCCTCCAGCACCTCTTCACCTTGCCATTGTCTGAGGCATTCACTGAGTACGTCATCCGTTTGGGCCTTGTCCTTGATGTACTCATGGAGCTTGGCAGTTTCGTCCCGGATAGTGGCTTTCACACTCACTAGTCCTCGGCCTCCTTCCTTACGGCTTGCGTACAGTCTCAGGGTGCTGGATTTGGGGTGGAACCCACCATGCATGGTGAGGAGCTTCCTTGTCTTAACATCTGTGGTCTGTATCTCTTCCTTTGGCCACCTTATTATTCCTGCAGGGTATCTGATCACTGGCAGGGCGTAGCTGTTTATTGCCCGGGACTTGTTCTTGCCATTGAGCTGGCTTCTTAGGACCTGCCTTACTCGCTGGAGGTATTTGGCTGTTGCCATTTTCCTTGTAGCCCCTTCGAGGTTACCATTTGCCTGTGGTATTCCAAGGTACTTGTAACTGTCCTCAATGTCTGCTATTGTTCCTTCTGGGACTGAGACCCCTTCTGTGTGGACTACCTTGCCTCTTTTTGTCACCATCCTCCTACATTTCTCAAGCCCGAATGACATCCCGATGTTGTTGCTGTAGATCCTGGTGGTGTGGATCAGGGAGTCTATGTCCCGCTCGCTCTTAGCGTACAGCTTGATGTCATCCATGTAGAGGAGGTGACTGATCGTAGCTCCATTCCTGAGGCGGTATCCGTAGCCAGTCTTGTTGATTATTTGGCTTAGGGGGTTCAGACCTATGCAGAACAGCAGTGGGGACAGCGCATCTCCTTGGTATATGCCACATCTGATGGACACTTGTGCAAGTGGCTTGCCATTTGCCTCGAGAGTGGTTTTCCACAGGCCCATCGAGTTTGCAATGAAGGCCCTTAGAGTGCTGTTGATCTTGTACATCTCCAAGCACTCAGTGATCCATGTGTGTGGCATCGAGTCGTAGGCTTTCTTGTAATCAATCCAGGCGGTGCACAGGTTGGTATTTCGGGACTTGCAGTCTTGGGCGACTGTTCTGTCAACCAGGAGTTGGTGTTTGGCTCCTCTGGTATCTCTGCCTATGCCCTTCTGTGCTTTGCTCATGTATTGCTCCATGTGCCTGCTTATCTTAGTCGCAATGATGCCTGACAGGAGCTTCCATGTTGTGGAGAGGCAGGTTATTGGTCGGTAGTTAGATGGGGCTGCACCCTTTGTGGGATCCTTCAGGATCAGGATCGTTCGCCCTTCGGTTAGCCATTCTGGGTGAGTCCCATCTCTTAGCAGCTGGTTCATTTGTGCTGCCAGGCGCCCATGGAGTGCAGTGAGTTTCTTTAGCCAGTAGGCCTGGATCATGTCTGGGCCCGGTGCTGTCCAGTTTTTTTTATATATATATATATATATATATATATATATATTACACACACACACACACACCCTCCTGCTGAAGACCAGCAGGAAAACAGAGATAGGAAGGACAGATAGAGGAGAGACACAGACACACCTTCAAAGGTACAAAAGACAAGATACATCAGTATAATTATCCGTTAACTGGAGATCTAAGACTTTCATGTTTATATGACTGATACCTGGTTAGTTGGTGGACTACAGAGACCAGTATATAAACAGGTGAAGACAGCAGACACTGAGGTGGTCAGAGGGGGGGTTGCAGGTCAGGATGCAGCTCTGGAAGCTCTGACCTGCAAACGTGTGCAGAAGAGAAAAAGAGGAGGCGGATCAGCACAACAAACTCTCATCCGTCCCTGACATCTCTGTCATGTGATCAAAATCACATTTCTGCGTTGGCAGGTTTGTTTGGATGAAATCTCCTTCAGTCAAGTTGGTCACATCTCTGTCTCCTCCTGACTCCTGGCTCTGATTCCTCATCCACACAGATGTTGAGCCATTGCTCCACACATGGACAATGTTAAAAATGTTTTTTTCCTCGTTCTTCTCAGTATTACTAGTTTTTGAATTTGTCGGCTTTCGCTGCACAAAAACACTAAAAGGAACGTCCGTCTGACTCCGGATCACGTCCTTCTGACTGTAGGAACACGTCCGTCTGACTCCGGATCACGTCCTTCTGACTGTAGGAACACGTCCGTCTGACTGTAGGAACACGTCCTTCTGACTGTAGGAACACATCCTTCTGACTCTACAAACAAACGTGGGCTTCATCAGCCAGCTGTAGATGTTCCTTCTTCCTCAGCCGGGTCTTCATTTGCTGAGGAATGCTTCAACAGCACAGCTACATACACTTTCATAGCTTCATCTCTGTCCTCCACAGGTGACCTTTGAAAGTAAGCTGACCCACCAGTATGGAAACCAAGAAGGAACCAGAACAACTGCTCAATCATTCCAGTCCTGCTGGTTCCTCCTGAGACTCCCCCATCTCTGGACAACCTGGTCCAACATCCCTCCTTCCCGTGGTAGACGTTCAGGTGGTGGCTCCTTGTCCTTTCAAACCCCACACTTCCTCCTCATCATGTCCAACAGCAGCACTCTCCTGGGGGTGTGGCAGGCCTCAGACTGGACGGACGCATCTAAGTGCCAGCCCTCAGTGGGAGGGGCCACTCTGCTGATTGTGGCCTACAGCACTGTCATAGCGATTGGGTTGCTGGGCAACGTGGGTCTGGTGTTCATCATCGCTCGGCAGCAGGAGCTGCGGAACGTCACCAACATCCTGATCGCTAACCTGTCGTGCTCGGACATCCTGATGTGCCTGGTGTGTCTGCCAGTGACCGTAATCTACACCCTGATGGACCGCTGGGTGCTGGGGGAGGCGCTTTGCAAGGTCAGCACAGTACTACTACGCTGAGGTCTGGAGTTGGAAAACAACACCAGAACTATAAAACCAAACTTAATTCAAATAATCATAAAATTACTTTCATTTTTAGTCATGCAGGTAAGTTAGAAACCCCGCTTGATGCAAAAACATAATGCGAGAAATCAGATCTGGGTGGGCGTGAGAATCAGACCAACACAACCCCAGACATCATCCGTCCACTTCCGGACCCGCTTCAGTTTGCAGGTCAAACAGATCAACGGATGACGCCGTCGCCCTCCGCACTGCCCTGTCCCACCTGGACCAGAGGAACGCTTCATAGACTACAGTTCAGCATTCACCACCATCGTGCCCACTAAGCCTGTGACCAAACTCAGAGACCTGGGACTCAACACCTGTCCCTGCCGACGCCAGGCAGTGCGGATAGGCACCACCACATCCTCCACCCGGACCGGTGCCTGTTTTACAAACTGTTCTGTAAAAGTCCTGTTCTGGAGACTCTCTGGGTCACTATTGCAATGAAACTTGAGATTTGTGTTGTGACTTTTGCTTGGAAAAGATAATTAACTGATTCACTAATTGAAACCATATTGCCAAGCTTTTATTTAGAAGTGCTATAATATTATTTCAGTCTTATTCAGGTATTGCGATCACCTTGTGGTTAAAATGTCTGTATACAGAGGTATTGGATACTATTTTCCACAACACATGATTTTTCATACAAAACCAGAACATTCCTTCATTCCAACTGTGAAACAAACAGCTGACGGTTTCTTGTCTCCTACCTGTACAGGTGACCCCTTTCGTCCAGTGTGTGTCGGTGACGGTGTCCATTTTTTCCCTGGTGCTCATCGCTCTGGAGCGCCATCAACTGATCCTCCATCCCACTGGCTGGTCGCCTGCTGCGGGACACTCCTACCTGGCCGTGGCTCTCACCTGGTTGATGGCCTGCTTCATCTCACTGCCCTTCCTCTCCTTCAACATCCTCACCAGTGACCCCTTCCAGAACATCAGCCTGCCCGCCAACCCGTTCAGGTGCGTTGCAGATCCAGCATTACGGAGGTCAGGCAGGAACTCCAGTCCGCAGTGATTCATGTTGTTGACTGTTTTGAAGGTGATCATCCCCTCACTCACAGACGAGGAACCTGGCCCTCGGCAACCCTTACCCACTAGCATCTGTTAAATGGTTGTACTCATTAACTACTAGTTTCAGTAGAGCAGTCACAAACCTACAGGGTTAGGGGTTCCGAGCTGGAGGTTGAGGTTGGGGCAACTTTACTGGCACAGTAACTTAAGAAACCAGGACTAAACACTCCCAGATCGATGCTACCAGTGAGTCATTTTTCACTGGTCCATTAGGATGGTGGAGCTTTCAGCATCAGCTCCATCTGCTCCGATGTACTGCGTCTCCATGACAACAAGGAGGGAACCCTGTAGTGGACCAAGAACCGAACCCTGGGGGATTATGTTGCTCGTGTCTCGTTAAACACCTCCTTGATGTCATGATACTGGGCTGGTACTTTAGGATATTTCTCAGCTCAATCTCAAGGATCAGTCTTAAGTTTTAACTTTTAAAGTTCTTAACGATGAGGCGTTCCAGGATGTCTGTGAGTTGTTGCGCCCGTATCCTGCAGTTGGCCTCTGAGGTCTTCTAAGCAGAGAGCCGCTGCTGGTTTACTCGTTCTCAGTTTAAAACTCGGTTTTGGGTTTTTGAGGTGGGAGAACCGAGACTCTGGAACTCTACCACCGTCTTAGTTTTTTTAGTTTCAGAGGACACTTTAAAAAAATGGCTAAAATCATTTTTTTATTCACATCGACCTTTAAGCGATGTTTTATGTTGTTGCTGTTTCTTAATGATTTGGTTTAACATTTTCAATTTTATTTTAGCACTTTGACTGGTATTGTGAAAGGTTCTTTATAAATAAATACTTTTTTTACCTACATTTGTAAAGCAGACTCATATCCTTACTTTTAGAATGAGTAAAGAATATTCATTTGGTTTTCTGTACTCAGTTGAACCTAAAATTAAAATTACACCAGGAAATTAAACCATCATCTTCTTAGAAATGAAAAGATGGATTTGGGATGTTGTCACCACAAAATATATAAAAAAGGTAAATGAAAAGAACCCAAAAGGCTTTTTGACGAGTTTTACTAGTCAGGTAATTCATGACAAGAAGACCCGCTGCTTCATCAGGATAATTTGAGCCTGTAGAGGAACTCAAAAACGAGGCATTTCTTGCAGTTGGCTTCAAGAAAAACTCTGAGCCGTTTATTTCTCCAACTCCAGTTGCCCAGCAACCACAAAGAAAAAACAAGCTGAACTGCACTGTAAGCTCTCACTATTTTCTCACACTAACAATAACAAATTGATGTATCAAATATCCAGCAGAGTGAATTAAATTATCAGAGCCCACTACAATCCACAGCATCAACACTGATGTGGACAGATCGATTAACAGATACGCAGTGTCACCCTCATCCTTAAGAGTTTTCTTTGAGACCCCAAATGCAAACCTGAAGGAAAAAGTTGTCAGGAGGCCAGAGTAAATCCAAAAAATGATCTTTTACTGCTCCAAGCAGTCGGGAGAACAATATCTCCATAAGGCCAAAGAAGAAAACAAATCAAAGAGGAACACGACGGGGATGGAGGCAGACGGAGACCAGAAGTGGTCTGGCAGAGAATCGCGCTGGGCTGAACTGACAACCATCCAGCGCCGAAGGAAAACCCAGCCGAGCTAAAACACTTGGTGGCGGTAAATGGGACACAGGTTTGCCAGACCCCCCCCCCCCCCCCCCCCCCCCCCCCGGCTGCTGCTTTGCCTCCATCTAGAGGAAGGAAAAAGAAAGACTCAGGAAAATCCCCAACGCTGACACGCGGGTTAAATTGCAGTAGTCATGCTCTCATGACTTCAGAAACCTCACTGATGCCCAGATGGTATCTGGTGGTTGTTTAAATGTTCTTCACTGGTTCATTGATGATTCCAGGATTTTCCAGGACTTTTCAAGATGTTTAGAAATGGCTATCTAGTTATTGGGAATCTTTGGGGTCTCTGCTTTTGAAAATAGGAAAACGGGTGCAGCCTTCCACACCTTGGAGTTTGTGGTTTTAAATAAAATGTTTGTGTTTCTCAGGGATCATGTGATCTGCATGGAGCTATGGCCTTCGGACAAACACCGCCTGGCCTACACCACGTCACTGCTGGTCTTCCAGTACTGCCTTCCTCTGCTGCTGGTGCTGCTCTGCTACCTGAGGATCTTCCTTCGCCTCCGACGACGCAGGTAACGCCTCTCTCTCAAAGTCTTCCCATCATCCCCGTGTCACCCTGTCAGGGCTAATCTCTGATGCCGTCCCCCTGTGTCCTACAGAGATATGCTGGACTGCCGCCGAAGGACTCGGGGGGCCCAAAGGATCAATGTCATGCTGCTCGCCATTGTGGTGGCATTCGCTCTGTGCTGGCTGCCCCTCAACGTCTTTAACGCCCTGTTCGACTGGCACCACCAGGCCCTGCCGGACTGCCAGCACGATGCTGTCTTTTCTGCCTGTCACCTGACCGCCATGGCCTCCACCTGCATCAACCCAGTGGTGTATGGCTTCCTCAACAGCAACTTCCAGCGGGAGCTGAGGACGGCACTGCAGCGGTGCCGACGCCACACCCATGGTGGCGAGAGCTACGAGAGCTTCCCGCTGTCCACGGTGGGCAGCGAGGGTGGGACCAAGGCCACGCCTGTCACCAGGATGGGATCAACGTGCGTTCCCTCCCCCAGGACAGCATTCAGCTCAGCAACACCTACCAAGACTCTGCCAGCCAACACCCAGTGGTGAAGACCACCACACCACCATCACAACTGGAAACGACTGGGAATTGATGGATGGCAGCCAGTGCTGAACAAATCCAACCCTGTTGAACATCTATATGACCTTCCTGCTGGAGTCTATCAGCTACTTCCCTCACTCTGACTGTTCAGGAACAGAAGGGATGAAAAGGCCATACATGGCTGGCAGACTGATCTGGACTTCATTTGGTTGGAGATAACTCCATCAGGTCTCTCCAAAGACTTGGTTTGTTTCCCTTTAGAGGTCATCACTTCGGATCATCATGCTGGTTTGACCCGAAGTTTCCTTTACACTGGAAACTCTTGCTGACACAACCATCCCCCTGTATCTGGATCACAAGCTGCTGGACCCTAGAACTGGATCTAAGGGATCCATAGGGGACCCCCTTGATACCCCCCAAGGGACTGCCAGAATCCTGGACCCCTTAGGTTGGGTTTACACTGTACGACTCGGATCTGCCTAATCTTGGTCAGATGTCAGGAATGGTGTGCTCAGACTGTACCATGATGTCCTCTTGAGCTGTAAGTTGTGTCATCGGCATGCGGAGAGGTGTACAAACAAAAAGTGAAGATGAGCTATTGTGTGCTGAAAGTGCTTTAAGAAATAACTGATGGAGAATGTGTTTCCAGACATGATTCAGGAGAAAAAAACCATTTTGGATGCTAGTTTTGTAAGGAGAGCGCTGATATACCATCACATGATCCAGGCTGGAGACACAAATGTTATGTGAGATAACTTTGTCTTCGTAGGGTTGACTTCTGTTACCACAACGGCACCAACTCCGATTCTTTCTCAGTCTCTTGTGAGAGCTTTAGCTGAGGAGCTTGTAACTGAGTTAAAAAAGGTATTTATTGTTATTCCAAAAGAAAATGATTAGAGATGCAGGAGACCAGAGTGGAAGGTGAGACAAAACAGATTAAAAAAGGGAAGAAACCAGGATCAGGACCTGGATTATAAGGGGGGACCCTTCTGCTGAAGACCAGCCGTGAAGAACAGGAAAATGGGAAAGAGTTTTCTGTCCATCAGACTGACACCTGGCTAGTTGGTGGACTACAGAGACGACTATGTAAACCGGTGTAGACAGCAGACACTGAGGTGGTCCGAGGGTGGGACTGCAGGTCAGGATGCAGCTCTGGAAACTCTGGCCTGCAAACGTACGGAGAAGGAAAAGAGGAGGCAGACCAGCATCACATATCAGCATCACTCTGGGAGAGGATGCTCCTAATCTTTAACTACGGAGATGGAAAAACGCTGTCTCACAAACCTGATTAAAACGCTGTTTAAATGACAAACCCTGGTCAAAATAACAGTTGTACTGGAGTCAGAGTCTGAAATTATCTTTGACTCACCAGCCGAGTGGATTTTTTTATCAGCCAACATGATAACTGGCCTTTTTGTGTTCCATATGCATTGATTTCCATAGATTTCATTGAAATAAAGTATTATATTGAAAACAATCTTAAAGAAGACTCTATAAAAAGAAGCAGAATAATTTAAATATATTTGTGTGTGCGTGCATGTCTGCGCGTGGATCCTCCACCTGCTCCATCTCCAGCCTCTTCTGATGTTGGTGACACCAACGAGTCCGACCAGACAGACAGAAGGCCGTCGTGTCACGTGGCACCGACTCGTCTCCCCTCCTCTCGACTTCAGGCAGCGGGAGACAATAACGCGTCTTGCTTTTACATTGTCCAGCAAACGTGAAACACGCATTCCTCATTCAGGGATAATAGCGGGGTCCAGTCTAAAAACGTCTAATAGAAACATTTACCCACCAGTGTGGCAGATGACCTCCATGATTCACTCGCCAAACAGACATTTTACCCACCATTGGTGCTTTGGCAGGTGTTAGTTTTGGACTAAACTAGTTTTGGATAAAACGGCAACCCAGAGCTGCAGTGGAGACATCTTCTTAAGTTTAGTTTCTTTCATGTTTCCTCTTTTTTTGAAGGAACGTTGCTTGGTCTGGGCTGCAGCTCAGGCATAGTTTACCAAATGAACCGAGTTCAGACCTTACACTGATCCCAAGACCTTGGACTACAACATGCCGGATCACTGTTTACATTAGTTTTACAGTTTTAAAGAAACCACAAAGTGTTTCTGAGCTCAGTGACATGTCCTTGCTGCTCCTCATCCTCACCAAAGCTGCAACAAACGGGATGAGCGTGATGCAGAGCCGTTTCCATGACAACTATGCGGAGGAACCAGAACGATCTGAGGCCAAGCTGCTGGTTAGAGAATACTGGATCCCCCACAGTTGTGGGGGATCCAGTATTCTCTCTTCTGAGACGGCCGAAACCACACAGCGTGAAGCTGAATCTCTCCAGTGTGAGGGTCCATATCCTGTCCACGACACTTCATAGGCATAGTAACTGATCCGGCGACTTCCCAGTTGGAGGGTTTTTTTTCTATTTACCTAAATTGCAAAGATGAGCAGGACTAACTGTGAGACAGCCTGTCTCACAGTTGCCGCCTGTCCTTGGGGCTGTGGTGAGTATAACCTCTTACATTTCTACACCGCTCTGACACTGACTCCTCGCCAGCCATCGCTGACTTGCATTGCATGACTTTAAAATGTGACATAAGTTTGGGAAGGGGAAGTGTACACACATGACTGCAGTGCACCGCACGCACACGCTCCCTGATGCATCTTTACTCCTCCAGGGATGCTTGAAACTCCACTGATCCATGTTCAGTATCGATTTCTCCACATTCGTTTTCTATCAATGATTGACTGAAAGCAGTTATTTATTAATCCGTCACACATTTGCATAACTCCTTATGAAACGCTTTTATTACAACAATGTTCAGTTCAGTAAATGAATGAATTTTATTGTCACGATACACGTGTACAATGAGATTAAAAGCAACTCCTTAATCAGGGCATCCATATAAACGGTGTAAAATGTTTGTTCATCTGTAAGATTTTCCAAAGGGATCTTTAATTTTATAAACTCACTCCATAATTTTAATGGCCAATGCGTTAATTCAGTTGTGTTGCCAGTATGGTACTGAGTTGAAGGAGTGGATGAAATGATATCTGAAATATAATCTCCAACAGCAGCAGTAAATATATCCAGGTGAATTTCCGAACCACATTAACTTACTGTTGTTGTTCTTGGCTCACGTGTTTTCAGAGTTCCAGTGGCTTAATTTCCTAGTGAGATCTGGCAACCCTGGTCACAACAAGAACTGGACTCCCAGCAGATAGGACCACCTTGAACATAGTCCTGACTCAGCTTGGGTACGATAGTCAGTTCTGGTCCGGAACGGTTCCTGGCAGCTCCTTCCAGTCCCCTCTATGGAATGAGGACCGTTTCAAATCGGTCCCTCAAGCCGGGTTCGGTGTAACCGGTCTGGACGTCTTCACCTGAACTTCTCCCACTGTGAAGCCGTCCTGACGTGGTTACGGGTGACTTTCGATCATATTTAACGGAGCTCTGCTGCACGGAGATACTCCTCCACTCCTGACTGGAAACGAGCCGCCACTTTTCTCCCTGGAAACTTCCAGTTTTCAGGAATCCGAGCCGAAGCGTCTACGGACGCAGCCAGCTGGTCACCTGAACCCGAGGCAACAAGAACAACACGGCAGCGACGGCCGTTGGGTTTTTACTGAGCGGATACAGTGAGCGGACCCGCTCCGGGAACCCGCTCGGGGACTCGTTTCGGGGACCCGCTCGGGGACCCGTTTTGGGTCGGGGGTCCAGCCGCGTCGACTGTTCGTAAACTCCGTCTCAACTCCGCCGTTAGCCCCTGAAGCTAACATGAGCAGAGCCGGAGACCTCGGAGCCAGAGACGAGCTGATCCGCTTCAGGGACGAGGGGGGCCGGGACGACCAGCGGAACGTGTCCGCGGAGCGGGACCTGGGCGACGTCAAGACGTCCCTGGTCCAGGAGTCGGAGACCCCCAACGGCTCGGACTCCGAGGTGAGTTATCGTGGGAAGTGCTGTGACTGCTGGAGGTCGGTTTCAGGTCTTCATGCTCCTGTTGTTCGGATCTGTGTACAGGTATACCAGCGACACGAGCCCCATCCCGGCAGGAAGACCCGGACCAGAACCGAGCAGCTGGTCCAGGACGGTATGGAGAACTTAATCACTTAGGGTTCAGGTCTGAAGATGCAGCAGTGCCAGGTTCAGGTCTTCAGGAGAAGTGGTACTAGGATCAGGTCTAAAGATTATACAAGGTGTACAGTCATACCAGGTTCAGTTCTATAAAAGGAGTACCACCAGGATAAAGTTTAAAGGTGGTACCAAGTTTATGTCCATAGAAGGAGCGCCACCAGATTCAGGTCTGTCAAGGGTGGAGGTTTTATGTTTAAAGAAAGCATCAGATTCAGGTCTCAGTGTTCAGCAGTACCACAATCAGATTTGAAGACAGTACAAGGTGTCGGGTTCAGGTTTTTATCGACTTGTATGCTGATGATAATGTGGTGTTCCTCAGTGTTCAGGTCTAAGGTGGATCAGTATCAGGTCCGGGTCTGTTCTGCCTGGCCTATTGATGCTGTTGTGTATTTCGTCAGTTTTTAGGAACCCTCCAGATGCCGGCCTCTTCCAACCTTCTACATATGTCAGGTATCCAGTCTTCATGCTTTCAGAACTGGGACATCTGTACAGTCCCTGTTTGTCCAACGTAGACCTGACGACAAGCGGTTGCACGGTAAGACGCCAGACTTGGAAAGTCATCATTGTAAACCAGAAAATACGCCAACGCTGAGGTGTTAAACATGTGAAGAGCCGGTCTCCATGTGTCTCCACAGTTCCTGCCGTTACAGTGGCCTCTGCTGGACGTTCCAGGAACTGCACCACTCGGACGCTCACATCTGGTAAGACCTGTCTCACATACTGGCGTCCAGATGGGTCAGTAGTTGGGTTGCAGTTCTAGTTCGGTCTCAGAACAAATGTAGAACAGAGCTGATGAGTGTAAATATCCTGTGTCAGAGGTCCAAGAGGCCCAGATTTCCTCGTCCGCATCCCCACCTAACTGTGGGGTACCAGAAGGCTCCATTCTGGGCCCAATTCTTTTTCTCTGCATATGCTCCTTTGGGCTCCATTTTTATTTGAAAGCATGACGTTGCTTTTCACTGCTTTGCTGATGAGTTGCCCATACAGACAAAGAGTGATGAGTCTATTCAACTTTTGCTGTACTGTCTTAAGGAAGTACACTCTTGGTTGGAGATGGATTTCCTCAATTTGAACAAGAATAAGACAGAAATAATACTTCTTGGTCAATCTGACATGGTCACGTGTAATTGGCCCATTATCTGTGTTCTATAAGCAATTTGTGAGGGAGAGCACTATTCATGCCTTTTTTACCTGTCGGCTGGATTATTGGATCAGTTGTTGCTCCATCGAGTACAAACGGTCCAGAATGCAGCAGCTCGCCTTCTGATGCTGAAGAAACGGCATGAGCACGTCACCGCTGTGCTGGCCACCCTTCACTGGCCTCCTGTCCACTCCGGAATCCAGTTTAAGATTTTAGTATTTGTATTTAAGGTCAGAACAGTCTGGGACCACCTTATTTATCTGAGTTTACAACTTTCATGACCCTGTCAGAGCTCTGAGATCCACTAATGACTCTTGACACTTCCCAGATCTAAACTCAAAAGCAGAGGAGAGCATTTTCGTTTGTTGTGAAGCAGTTTACATTTTATTATCAGATCTTTCCGGACCACTGATCATTTTAAATAATTGTCGAAAACACACCTTTTTGCACTGGCTTTTCCTCCAACTTGAGCAGAAATATCTGGCTTCAGTTTTATTTATTTTTGTGTGTATAATAAACCTGACTTGACTTGACTTAAATCTGATGATGTCAGGATCACTTCACATCCAGGTGTGGCCCAGTGATGCTTCAGGTGTCTTTCTTCACTATGTGTTTCTGCGCTGCAGCCCCCCTACATCACACCCCTCCCCCCTCTGCTGCCCCACTCCCCAAAGGTCTTCTCCCCCCAGAGGATCTCACCTGGATTATCACCTGACACAGGTAAGTGTCCTTTTTACCCTAAAACCTTGGATTCCTAACTTCCTGTTCAGTTCTCACCTGTGTGTGTCTGCATCAGGTGTGTCGAGGACACCTCCCATCTGCTACCAGGTGTCTCCAGGAGGTGTGGCTCAGATTGGTCGGACTCTTGGATGGATGTGAGTACAACTCATCCTCCAGGTGGTGTGATGATCGTTGTCTGACCTTCACATTCGTACAGAGAACATCTGCAGAGCTTCTGTACCTGACAGTTTCTGAGAGAACAGACCGTTCTCGTTGCGAGTTGAGTTTAAATCTCCTGCACCCAGCGCTGCAGCCACCACCTCACACTACTGGTGCTGGTGAAGCCAACCAAGCACACAGCAGGGCCGCCATGTTACACAGTACCACTTAATAACACCTCCTGGCTCCTCTTCCCTTCCTGCAACTCTGCTTCAGGCACTGGGGAGGTCACAAGTTAAACACGTCGTCCAGGGAGAGTAACGTGGTCTCATCTAAAAACCTTATCAGGCTCATGTTTGCAGCATGAATCAGCAGACCGTTACAGTCTGATACGGGACATTAACGACCTTCTTTGTGATGGTGTGTTTGTGTTTCTGCCTGCAGACCAGGACAGTCCATGTATCTCCTCACTGAGGGCCTCACGCCATCAGTTCTGACCATGAACACCTCTGTGACTACCTCCACGTCGAGGTAAGGGCGTGTATTTTTTTTCTGTATAATCTTCTGTGAGAAGTAGCTGCATGTGTGATGATCTGACTGCTTCAGGCTTATTTGTGGATCAACAGGATAATTTACAAGACCCTTCATACCGGCTTTCCTCTCAGGGCGATTTCCACATTTTTCCCGCTTAAATCCGATGCCTTTTTTTCCCCACCTCTTGGCGTAGACAAGGTGTGAAAAAAGTAGATGTAGTTTTTATGTAAAGAACATCCCTCCAGTCCTGCCAACGTTCAGATCCTGCTGTATGTGTGCAACATCTTCACAGGGACGAGAAAACAACAGAGGAAACTTTCATCTGCAGGCACTATTATTCTTATTTACTTTAAATGATTTAACTGTGTTGAACTGGGGACATGCAGAAGTAAAAAAAGTCTTAATTTTCCAACAGAAGATGAAATCAACACTACATAATGTCCAATTTTAGAACTATTAAAACACCCTCTCCCCTTTTAACCTTCCGCCTGTCTGACCCTCCGCCTGTCTGACCCTCCGCAGTCTTACAAACTGATTAATATGCTGTTTAAATGACAAATCAAATTTGCTGACCGGCTGTCCTCATCCCCGTGGATCAATAACCATCCATATATACATAGAAGTCTCAGTTCTCCAGTTAACAGATAATTATACTGATGTATCTGGTCTTTTGTACCTTTGACGGTGTATCTATGTCTTCCTGCTCTCTCTGGCTGGTCTTCAGCAGGAGGGTCCCCCTTTATGATCCAGGTCCTGGTCCAGGTTTCCTCCCTCATAAAGGAGAGGGTTTTTTTTTTGCCACTGTTTGGCTTAAGGTTTTTCTTCCACTAGGGGAGTTTTTACCTGCCGCTGTTTATGTAATAATTGCTCGGGGGTCATGTTCTGGTCTCTGGAAAGATCCTGGAGACAACTTGTGTTGTAGTAATTTTATATAAATACAATTGAATTGATTTGAATGAATAATTATTTTGATTAACATCACACACGTCGCGCTTGGTGAACTTTGGAGGACATCACACCAATTCTGTTTTGCTTGCCACCTCGTTAGAATCGCCAATTACATAATTTATTCCCATATTTTTATTGGCAGGCGGTAGTCCTCGAGAAGCAGCAGAGAAGCGTGTAAGACTGCAGCTCTTTATTAGACAGTATGTAGACAGGAAATCAGACGTGGCGGGAGACGACACGCAGCGAAGGATCACAGGTCAGAACATTTATTAGGTCGCTGCAACAGCAGAGCCTGTGTTTAAACATCTCATTTAGTTGACATCTTTATCCAAAACAATCTACAACTGAGGAAAAATAATCAAGCCACAGTAGGATCAGTAAACTGTAGAGTAAGTACAATTAAGAGATCGTGTTGATGCGGTTTAAAACGTTAGATAGATGGGTTGTGGGTTTTCAATAGTTTGGTATTTTGTTTGATTTATCTTTTCCAATTTTTTCTGTTTGTTTTTGGGCTCTTGGGCAGTCTCCCTGTGGTTTTGACCGACTCATCCATCCTCCACCCGACCCCCATCGCTAGAGTGAAGCGGGAACCTGGAAACGGTGGTAGTCAGTTGGGGTAACCATGACAACCATCATGTTAATGTTGTTTTGGCTCTTGTCTGTGATGAAACTTCATTCAGCAAACAAAGACAAGGATGAATTTCTTCCAACACCTCTGTTCTCTTTTCCTGCAGGAAGTCCACACGTGGTTGCCATGACAATGGTGAGGAGAAGCCGCACATCAAGAAGCCGCTGAACGCCTTCATGCTGTTCATGAGAGAAGAGCGCCCTGTGGTGGTGGAGCAGTGTAAAATCAAGGAGAGCTCCACCATCAACCAGATCCTGGGACAGAGGGTACGTGTGAAGTGAACTTGTATTTTTGAAACATTTATTTATTTGGACCCAGAACTTAAAGGGCTATAGAGGATCTGAGGTTCTGTTTTAGCTTTAAAAAGGAAAGTAGGAGGTCATCCCTGATGCTGGAAACGTGCGTGTGTTTGAAGGTGTGTCGTCTAACTGATCATGTTTTTCTTATCAGTGGCATTCTTTGTCTAAAGAAGAACAGTGCAGATTCTACAACCTGGCCCGGAAAGAACGACTGCTACACTCCAAGCTCTACCCAAACTGGTCTGCCAGAGACAACTATGTATGTATGACACTCACTGTATCTGTACCTGTCTCACTACGCTCGCCTGTCTCACTACGCTCGCCTGTCTCGCTACGCTTGCCTGTCTCGCTACGCTCGCCTGTCTCACTACGCTTGCATGTCGGTTGTTTTCAGGGAAAGAGAAAGAAGAGGAAGAGAGGTGATGGTCAGCCTGAAGGTAAGAGCAGAGTTGGTCTCTGAAGAAGGTGATTCTTTATAAATCTGATGAATCCCGGATGACGTCGGGTTTACGGACTGGTGTTTCTCGGATGACGTCGGGTTTACGGACTGGTGTTTCTCGGATGACGTCGGGTTTACGGACTGGTGTTTCCCGGATGACGTCGGGTTTACGGACTGTCGGGTTTACGGACTGTCGGGTTTACGGACTGTCGGGTTTACGGACTGTCGGGTTTACCGGATGACGTCGGGTTTACGGACTGTCGGGTTTACGGACTGTCGGGTTTACGGACTGTCGGGTTTACGGACTGATGTTTCCCGGATGACGTCGGGTTTACGGACTGTCGAGTTTACGGACTGTCGGGTTTACTGACTGATGTTTCCCGGATGACGTCGGGTTTACGGACTGGTGTTTCTCGGATGACGTCGCGTTTACGGACTGGTGTTTCCCGGATGACGTCGGGTTTACGGACTGATGTTTCCCAGATGACGTCGGGTTTACGGACTGCTGTTTCCCGGATGACGTCGGGTTTACGGACTGCTGTTTCCCAGATGACGTCGGGTTTACGGACTGCTGTTTCCCGGATGACGTCGGGTTTACGGACTGTCGGGTTTACGGACTGTCGGGTTTACGGACTGTCGGGTTTACGGACTGATGTTTCCCGGATGACGTCGGGTTTACGGACTGATGTTTCCCGGATCACGTCGCGTTTACGGACTGCCGGGTTTACAGACTATCGGGTTTACGGACTGTCGGATTTACTGACTGATGTTTCCCGGATGACGTCGGGTTTACGGACCGTCGGGTTTACGGACCGTCGGGTTTACGGACCGTCGGGTTTACGGACTGCTGTTTCCCGGATGACGTCGGGTTTACGGACTGCTGTTTCCCAGATGACGTCGGGTTTACGGACTGCTGTTTCCCGGATGACGTCGGGTTTACGGACTGCTGTTTCCCGGATGACGTCGGGTTTACGGACTGTCGGGTTTACGGACTGTCGGATTTACGGACTGATGTTTCCCCGATGACGTCGGGTTTACGGACTGATGTTTCCCCGATGACGTCGGGTTTACGGACTGATGTTTCCCCGATGACGTCGGGTTTACGGACTGATGTTTCCCGGATGACGTCGGGTTTACGGACTGTCGGGTTTACGGACTGTCGGGTTTACGGACTGATGTTTCCCGGATGACGTCGGGTTTACTGACTGATGTTTCCCGGATGACGTCGGGTTTACTGACTGATGTTTCCCAGATGACGTCGGGTTTACTGACTGATGTTTCCCGGATGACGTCGGGTTTACGGACTGATGTTTCCCGGATGACGTCGGGTTTACGGACTGATGTTTCCCGGATGACGTCGCGTTTACGGACTGCCGGGTTTACAGACTGTCGGGTTTACGGACTGTCGGATTTACTGACTGATGTTTCCCGGATGACATCGGGTTTACTGACTGATGTTTCCCGGATGACGTCGGGTTTACGGACCGTCGGGTTTACGGACTGTCGGGTTTACGGACTGTCGGGTTTACGGACTGATGTTTCCCCGATGACGTCGGGTTTACTGACTGATGTTTCCCGGATGACGTCGGGTTTACGGACCGTCGGGTTTACGGACCGTCGGGTTTACGGACTGTCGGGTTTACGGACTGTCGGGTTTACGGACTGATGTTTCCCGGATGACGTCGGGTTTACGGACTGATGTTTCCCGGATGACGTCGGGTTTACGGACTGCCGGGTTTACAGACTGTCGGGTTTACGGACTGTCGGATTTACTGACTGATGTTTCCCGGATGACGTCGGGTTTACGGACTGATGTTTCCCGGATGACGTCGGGTTTACGGACCGTCGGGTTTACGGACCGTCGGGTTTACGGACCGTCGGGTTTACGGACCGTCGGGTTTACGGACTGTCGGGTTTACTGACTGATGTTTCCCGGATGACGTCGGTTTTACGGACTGCTGTTTCCCGGATGACGTCAGGTTTACGGACCGTCGGGTTTACGGACCGTCGGGTTTACAGACTATCGGGTTTACGGACTGGTGTTTTTTGGATGACGTTGGGCTTACGGACTGGTGTTTCTCGGATGACGTCGCGTTTACGGACTGGTGTTTCTCGGAAGACGTCGGGTTTACGGACCGGTGTTTCTCGGAAGACGTCGGGTTTACGGACCGGTGTTTCCCGGATGACGTCGGGCTTACGGACTGTCGGGTTTACTGACTGATGTTTCCCGGATGACGTCGGGTTTACGGACTGTCGGGTTTACGGACTGTCGGATTTACGGACTGTCGGGTTTACGGACTGATGTTTCCCCGATGACGTCGGGTTTACGGACTGATGTTTCCCCGATGACGTCGGGTTTACGGACTGATGTTTCCCCGATGACGTCGGGTTTACGGACTGATGTTTCCCCGATGACGTCGGGTTTACGGACTGATGTTTCCCCGATGACGTCGGGTTTACGGACTGGTGTTTCCCGGAAGACGTCGGGTTTACGGACTGGTGTTTCTCAGATGACGTCGCGTTTACGGACTGGTGTTTCTCGGAAGACGTCGGGTTTACGGACTGGTGTTTCTCGGATGACGTCGGGTTTACGGACTGTCGGGTTTACGGACTGTCGGGTTTACGGACTGGTGGTTCCCGGATGACGTCGGGTTTACGGACTGGTGTTTCCCGGAAGACGTCGGGTTTACGGACTGGTTTTTCTCGGATGACGTCGGGTTTACGGACTGGTGTTTCCCGGAAGACGTCGGGTTTACTGACTTTTTTTCTGAGGGTTTTAAGTTCTGATCTTTTCTTTTTTCCTTCAGTTTCTTCTAGGAATGACCTCCCTCCACAGATGAAGACCCCCCTTGTGGAGAGGCTGCACACACACACTCCGACTTCACACACTCCAATCACACTGTCTCCCCACGCGCATACTTCACCTGCCCACCCACCCCTGACTGCGATGCACACTCCGTCGCACCTGATGCACATACACCTGTCTCAGCTTAGCCCCACCTCCTCCCTGGACTCACTGGCATCCCCCTCCACCCCAGCCTCCACACACACTGAAGCCACGCCCACACTGCCATACAGCGAGCAGCTGCAGCCGCTTTGCCTCACCACCAAACTCCCTCTGAGCCCCACCCCAGGACCTCCAAGTCCCTTCCCCACCTCCTAACACCACAGCCTTCTTCAGGAGCTCCACCCACCCTCTCCCTCCTCCACTGCTGTCAGTAGCTGCTGGTCCTGCCCCAAACTCCACCTACAGGCCAGCCATAAATGTGTGAACAGGAGTAGAAGGTGACAGGTAACATGTACCTGAGTTGATCATGTAAACTAGTTTTACTCTTTAGCAGATGTTCTATGTCCATATGATCATTGGTCAATATCTGATTTCAGAATCTATTTTTATATAAACTATTTCCTTTTATTTTTTTTAACCAAAGCCCAGTTTGTTCACTTTTCCTCTTCTGTGTTAAAAAACCTTTTGAGCTTATATGTTGCCTTAACAGTTTTGAGTAAAGAAATGAAACTCTTGAGTCTGGATGGAGATTGTGTTTGATCTCAGGTATGAAGCTGTGGTTAGACCTTCTCAGAGGAGTCCTCATGAGTCAGCAGCCAGACTAAACCTTTACGACGGCCAGTCGGGGGCTTGTGGCATTGTGACAATGACTCCTATGAACTCGTATCAGTTTTTATTGAGTAAAAGAGACAACTTTTACTGTAATAGTTGCTATAAAAATCAAATAAAAACGATTGTCGGGGACGGTCATTTTGGTCTTGACATAACTATTGTCTGAAAGATGGTGATTTTAATTGAGATTGTTCTTTTGGAGCCAAACACAAACTTCTGCTTCCATTGAAACGTTAGCAGATGTTTGATTTCAGGAAGGACCTGATAACTTTGTGGATTGGAGTTAAATCATGACTCAGCAGAAGGTTTGTTTATTAACGTATAAAAAATAGTTAAAACATTTAAGCTCTTACAGACATAACAGGTTTGTTTAGAACATGCAAAAATGCTGAAACGTTTCAATGATGGCTTTTCTCCCGGAAGTCATGCGTCCACATTCCTGCTGATGCAGCACCTGTCCTTGTACAGTCAGTCACGCATGTTGACGTGACGGCCTAACTAATGGAAGGAGTTCGAGCTCGGATGTGTCCTGACCTCAGCACCGTGGCTGAGATGCCAGAGGAGCTGCCGTCCTTCCCTGGTTCTATGAACGGAAACACCTCTCTGGTCAGGCGTGTCAGGAAACACGGCATCTCCTTCTTCCCGTTCAGATCCCGAGCCCTGGCCTGGAAAGTGTAGGCGACCCGATGAGACAGACGAGTCATGAGGCGTGTCAGCTCCAGGCTTTGATGGCCCTTCTCCTCCAGTAAATCACAGAACGTCTGCAGGAACACCGATCCGAGCGGGTTCATGAACGCTGCGTGGCCTGGTGGACAGGACAGCATATTTTCATGTTCACTTCGAATATTTCTGGATCTACATGTTGAGGACTTGGACCCGACAGATTCTGGTAAACACCCATTTCCCTTTTCTGTGAGGTTCTGATGAACATTCCTGGTTAACCTGGTACTTTACAAGCTTTCTCTGCAAAGGTCTAAGGAATCACTTAAAAATAAAAAGTGGTGTTTTCAACTCTGGTCCTAAAGAGCCACCGTCCTGCATGCTTTAGATGTCTCCTGCGTCAACACGCCTGATTAAAATCTAAGGTCGTCATCAGCTTGTCAGTCAGGTCAGCACAAGTCTGTTAATGACAGTCCGTTGTATCGGGGTGTGATGAAGCAGGGAAACATCTAAAACACGCAGGACTGCTGCGGTCCTGGACCAGGGTCCGGAGGTTCTGTTGGTCATGAGCCCTTTGATGCCATTTCAACAGTTTGACGTTGAGTGAGAAAGTAACACCCCCCCAGCCCTCCTGCCGAAGGAATGTACAATTAAGTAACCTTTTATTATTGCTTAAAGGTTTTTGGGGGTGTATTGTTAATAAAAAAAAGCCCTCAACAGCCTCGTGTTTGAAGTTGTTAATGTGTTAATATATATGAACACAATGACCGGGACCAATAAATGCACAAACCCACTACCTAACACTCACAATCCCCGTCATATACACGCCCCACAAACAAACCTAGTTCAACCCAAAGCACAAATACTCCACACAGAGCAACGAGCTGCACCACAGACTACCAGTGGTGGTCTGTGGTGCAGCTCCAACTCCTTCCTCGTGTTCTGTTCCTGGTGGTTCAGTTGGAGGTCTCGGAGGTTTGTGGTGCTCTGACTGGTTTACCTGGTGCTGTGGCATACATGACAGCTGTGTCCACTGGAGCAGAGAGATACTGGGAGAAGCTGCACTCTGTGGCATCGTCTGCTGCGTCCACCTCCACTCCGTCATCCAGATCACCTCCACGACAAGCCTGAACACAAAACGAGAAGTTCACGTCTGGAATGGCACAGATACAGAAGGAAACCTGTAAACCAAAGTCTGAGATGGTTGGAGTTGTGTAGCGGGGACATGTGATCTTAAATAAAACTGGAACATAACTGTCACGTGTTGTGCAACTGATCAAAGAACATCCTGCTTCCCACCTGTATTAGGAAGAGTTTGACCTTCTTCTCCATGTACTCATTGTTGAAGTATGTGAAGATACGAGACAGTTGGACGGGTTTCCCGTCTGCTCCGAACACGCAGCCCTCCTGCCCATGAGATGAAAGGATAGCAAGGAAACAGTCCTTCACAGGCCGCCTGCTTTCTGAAAACACGACGAGACAAGACACGCTCAGCCGACGGCTCATCTGGTTGGACAGGTGCTCAGGTACTGAGATGGGAGGCTGCAGCCCTCGTGAAGCTGACCTCGCTTTGAGTCCTGGTCTGTGGACCTGCTGCTCCATGTCTCCTCAGGGTTCTTTTGATCAGGATGAGCTTCAGCAGGTGCATGTGTACATACTGTACAGAACATGAGGGCTACGTGCACTCTGCTCATAAACCTGGTTATGTAACGTGTACAGCTGAGCAACGTCTATGGTATGCTTACTTTGGGAGGTTTTGATAGACATCTGTCACTCCTTCCTGTCAGCTCACCTGTTTTCCCTGCAATTGTTCCATCTGTGTAAAATCCCAACCATGTGACAGCAGGGCGTCATCAGTGACTGATAATCAGCTGTAAACCTCCTGATAAGCCTGATGTGCACGACATGTGAACGACTCTTATCACAAAGACACAAAGCTGGGCACAAAAACAAACTGGAATTAATTATTTCTGATCAAAAAGACTCAAAATAGGAGCTGTGTTAATGATTTAGTGTTCCTGATGTCACATGTTTGTGGTAAACCAACTGTCTGCACTTCTGTTGCCTACACAAAATAGGATCAGTCCTGTAGAGATCGGTTTCGGAGCTGCACCGCGAGCCGGCTGCACCGGGAGCTGCACCGGGAGCTGCACCGGGAGCTGCACCGGGAGCTGGCTGCACCCAGAACTGGCTGCACCCAGAACTGGCTGCACCCAGACCTGGCTGCACCCAGACCTGGCTGCACCCAGACCTGGCTGCACCCAGAGCTGGCTGCACCCAGACCTGGCTGCACCCAGAGCTGAGTGAAATCCAACATTTTCAACCACCAAGAGCAGCTGCTCATCCAGGAAAATTGATTCTACGGTTTTGTCCATCATTGTTCTGGTTTTCTTTGGATAATTTCTCTCATTTCTGAAAGGCAAACTCCATAGCTTGATTGTGTCTGGTGTCAGTCAGAGTCCTAGACAAGTTTTAAGGAATCTGGATCCACTAGTCTGCATGTTTCAGATGTTTATTTGCTGCAACCACTGGGATTCAGATGAAGGGACCACTGCCAGCTTGTCTTCAAGGTCTGCACTGGTCTGTCTGTGTTGTGTTGAAGCATCTCAATGTGCAGGACAAATGACAAACGCTTTGAATTTGACTTGAAAAGGTCTGCACTTAATATTTTATTCTCCCTAGCAAGATTCTTGGGGTTCTTCAGGGGGTTTATGCCATCTTCTAGAGGTTTCTGAAGTCAGTAAACTTCAAGACATTCTTCCGGAGGCTGGAGTTCTAGATGAGGCTCCACTTAACACCGAGGAATTTGATCAAGTTTCCTAAAAAGGTTTTGGACTCGTCTGCTGATTACTGTTAAGCTGCTTTGAAACTCTGAGGAGTTTTAGAGGTCTTTGAGAAGGTAGATCCCAACTGCTGCAGAAAGTCTGATGTCTACAGTGTCGGAGAGGAAGAGCAGGTTCTGGCAAAGAAACCACTCATAAAGCTCCAAAGACTGACGAGATAAACAAAACGGAGATATAAAAACGTCTGTTACCTTCCTGGAACAGCTCAATGATCTCCTTGCTGCTCAGGTCACTGTGCAGGTCCACCTTGAACCCCAGCTTGCTGAGGGTCCGGTGAAGCCTCTTAGCGTCCCTCTGAGCTCCAGGTCTCCTCCCCAGCGGGACACCATAGTCAAACTGGGCCACAGAGACCACCACCGCCCTGTTGCAGTCTCCCGTCGTCTGGATTCTCCTGTGAGACATCGTTCAGGTGAAGCCCAGATGAGTTCTGGATCAAGACTAGATGATGTCGAAGTAAAGGCTAATGAAGTCTGGATCCGGTCTGGAGTCTGGATGACATCTGGAGGTTAGCAGGTCTGCAGGGGATCTGCTGAATGTTGTATCCCAGCTGATCTTCTCTGAGCTCACCTGGAACCACGCCTTCAAACAAACCATGTTTGGAATCTCCTCATGCTGTCATATCAGGCACGTCCACGGTGTCGCAACTGGATTTTTCCACCTGAGCTGACAACACGTCTGAGACTGCAGGAAACTCACCCGTGAGACTGGGAGGGAGTTCAGTCTGAAGACTCACAGACTACTTCAGGCTCCAGGACTTTTAGGAGTTTTGATGCTGAAAGAAAACGTGGAGCTTCAATGTGGCTTCAATAAAAACTGTGAAACGGTTCAATAAAAAGCGGCGTAATGGATGATCGTTATTGGTCATTATTCATAAATGTCTTTGAGCTGAAAATTCCTGACAATTCCTTCCAATCCACCTTTGTGATTCTGTCAGCGCTGATTGAACTCGTCTTTTTAACGCCTCTAATCAGAGCTGTCAGAAACTGCGACCAGATTACATCTTGATTACTCATGACTGACCTCGAGCAACGCCAGCTGTCATGAGTTTATTCATCTCCACTCAGACGGAAACTGAAGGACCTTGTTATGTAATACCCGAGAAAACGAGGAAATACAAACGATAACTTAAAGAAAAGTAAATATTAGTACCATTGAAACTGTCCTATAAGAAGCTTTTTTTTCAATAATCTTCAGATTATAACAGCCGTGAGGACAATTCCCAGTGAGAAGTCTGATACCTGGACTAAACGTCTGATAAAGGTTGTAAGATACGTTTAGGGTTCATTTATCTCTCTATCGATTGATTTTCATTATTATTTTCTAAAATGAAAGCTAACACATGAGGTTAATGAAATGAATATATTTATGTTTTTTTCCTCTAATTAATATAAACTTATCCATGCATGAGAAAGTGAAAGTAAAAACAAATTTTGTATATAAGATATACCAAATGTGTAAAAAGTGTATTTTATTGTTTTAATCTGTGACTCCTAGACTGAGGAAAATCATCTCTGTTCTGGGATCTGGGATCTAGAGAACCTTATTTTTTAACATGTTTTAAATTGATCTTTGTGTAGTTTTAGTTTTTCACAGGTTTCATGGATAGTAAAGATAATAAGAGTAACGATGAATACTTTTATGATTGCATGTAAACGACCCGATCCAGTTAAAGATTAAACTTCTGTAATGGCTGGTGGGACTTTGAGGTTGTTGTGGTTTACGCTTCGTTCTCCTGCTTAAGTTTTGGTCCTGGTTTATTGTTCTGGTTTATGCTTGCACTCTTGTTTTATTTTTAAAGATTTTTCTCTTATGTGTGATTTTCTTTTGTAGGTTTGATCTGTCCTGATCAAGCATCGGATTCCTCTACCGAGCACCGGTCCAGACTCGGACCTGCGGCTCCTCTACCGAGCACCGGTCCGGACTCGGACCTGCGGCTCCTCTACCGAGCACCGGTCCGGACTCGGACCTGCGGCTCCTCTACCGACCACTGGTCCGGACTTGGACCTGCGGTTCCTCTACAAACCACTATGGTTGGACAGTGTGTCAAAAAAACATTATCAAGATACATTTTTTCATATCATCTGATCTAGATTTTGATCACAATTTTATTTTTTAAATACTGCGGGTTTTAAAACATCTATTCTGAAAACTAAAGAAACCAGAGATGCGTTCAACATGTTTTTAACAAACTGTCAGGTTTAAACGACCTAACATTTATTAAACACACAATAAGGAGAAAGACAAAGTCAGTAAGTTTTCATGCATCATCACGGAGGACGGACAGAGAACCAGCCACATCTCAGCTGTTCTCGTCTCTGTCCGCGCCCCCCCTCTGATGGCCTCTTGAGGCTTTTATTGAAAATAAGGAGGTCACAGATGACATGAAGATAAGCAACTTGTACAAGATATATTCTCTGACGTGTACAACTATCTTATTTGACAAGCAGTATACAGAGCGTAAAATAACAATGAGATATAGAGTGTGTTAAAGTTTAACCCTATCATTCCCTCCTGCTTAACACATCTTTGTTTATTTCACATCGTCCAAGACCACTTCAGGTGGTCTTCAGTCATGGAGTCATTTTTCATGAGAACAAAGACATTTACGCTCAGAGGGGTTTCTATAAGGCAAAAAGAAGAGATATCAATATCTTCATCAACAGAATCATTTGCATCATCATCATTTTCATCATCATTATCAGAGTCAAGACCCAAAATCAGATACATTTGTGCCACATGATCTTCCAGGGTGAGATGGCTGTGGTGATCAATCGGTTCAGCAGTGCACGCAGACATCGGGATGCAACAACAACCACACAATGTCAGAAATGCTGAAAATACAGCGATGGATACTAGTACAGAAGATACTAAGGTTCAGTACTCGCCACCCGCATCCAGCCAGGGGTCCCACATGGAGGTGTCAACACCGGAGTGCTCCTTCAGCACTTTCACCATTCAGGGTCTGCAGCCCTCGTATGGCCTTGGTACGACTACCATCTGCAGCGGCGTTATCAAAAGTGCAACACTGTTTTCCAAACATGGCACACACACACACACACACACACACACCTCCCTTCTCCAGGGAAGTCCTGTTCTGGAAAGTCATAAGAGACGTGGCAGACAGCTGTCCAAATACAGCCTCGAACCCGTTCTGTGTCCAGCTTCCTAATTTCTGAACATTGTAGTAGATGTAGTTTTATTCTGTCTTCATTTTTTTTAACATGCACCAAACAGAGGACTCAAATCCTGCTGCTATCTACAAATTTATACTCATCTGACACCTCGTGGAAATCTGATGACATCCATGTATGTGGGATCGTTGTCAGAGGCCCAAGTGGAGCTGCTGGATCTCTTGGTTCTCCGAAGGCTTCTTGATGTTACGGCAGACAGTCGTCAGTTCTTCAGCTGAGATATAAGGATTCACTGAAACAGGAAGCAACAGGACGACCAAAAACAAAAACTCAGGATGAGGAATAAAGTCACCATCCAGCATCCTGCAGCATTTCTTACCGTTTGGTGTCATTTCGATTGAATTTTTATCTCCTCTACTTGGTCACGTGTCTTAAAATGCTTCACTGACTTTCGGTTCTATTCAGACTCTAAATGTCTGAATCCACCTATTATCAGACTTTGGCTCACCTTTCCTATCGGAGTTTTCAATCCAAATGACCTCTGACCCCTTCCCTCCTGTTGAGACATGATCATCATCATGGCTCACACAGCAGCCCATTGGTACAGATCTTTATTTTCTTCTTCTTCTTCTTCCATCCAGAAATGTGAAACCAAACCAAGATCTTCTGTCTTCATGAATGGGGACAGAGAAAACGGTGTTCCTGATGTCCACCACTGTGAAGACAGATGAAGTGTTCCGTCACCGAGTTCCTTCACTCTGCGTTGCAGCTGCATTTTATCTGGATCCAAAACATTACCGTCATACTGGGGGTCCCAGTCACCTCCTACATGACGCCAGTCACTGCCCAGAGCAGTCATCCAAACCCGCTGGACCTCTCCGTCATCAAGGTGGCAGGACCGTCCGAGGTCCTCCACGTCACAGACAGATCCCTCCACATCCTCCCCATGGGAGGTCCGGCCTTCTTCGGCCTTTTTAACATCGTCAGTGTTAGGATCTTCAACTTCAATGAGAGGAACAGTGTCAGCGGCCAGCAGAGAAGTAGGTGTGTTTTCCAGAGTTAGTTCAAGGATACACTCAGGTGGTGGAGGGGGTAACAGTGGATAGATCGGGATACTGTCAGAAAGAATTCTGTTATCGTCGTCCGTTTTTTCATCTTTCTGTCTTCTCTGTACAGGCCCCGTCTCATCTGCTCCGTAAAACATGACCTCGGGTTTTTTCTGTCTACAGTCCCCCCTCCCTTCTCCTTGTTCACGCCTCGTCGCCTCGTTGCCTCGTTCAACCATATCTGGCTTTCTGCGAAACCGCGCTTCCGCATCTTCTTGGTGTTCTGTTGTGTTTCAGTTGTTATCTTATCCTGCAGTTCAACTATTTTCTGTGAGTTTAGAGTTCCCTTAAAACCATATTTACTGATCCACAGGTTCAGGTATTTTATTGACATCGGATCTTTTTTCTGCATGTATTCCCAGTCCTCACAAACCAATCCTCTTTTATGGTCGATTTTACTGATCAACTTCCCCATTTAAAAAAAAATTTTTTTTTAGATGTTTTAGTCCAGGTCGGTCTCAATACCTAGGGTATTCTAACACCTGGATTTTTTATCAGTAGGACAGCAATTAAATCACCTGAAGTGGTAATCCTCACTTCAACTCGACTCTCGGGTGAAGGATTCTGGCCTCTGCTTCCACAACAGGTTGCTGTTTACATTCCTACTGTTTTACATGAGACAAAATACCTGGTGGTTTTGTATCTCCAGTCACACTCACAATCACTCAACACAGAAATGACGTCGCTTTACCCACGGACTTTATCGGTTCCGTCGTCTATTTTTCTCTTTTTACCGTCAGTATCTAGAATTTTCACGTATTTTCTCACGGACTTTATCGGACTCCGTCGCCCCTCTTTCACCGTCAGTCTCTAGAATTCCACGGCCTTTAACACGGACTTTATCGGAGTCCGTCGTCCCTCAACACCCTATTTTTTCAGGGTAACACAACAATATTTCACTTACCGACTTTGTCTTCCTTCGGTTCTCCCGTTAACCTTGGACTCCAGCCGGTGAGGCGGAAAACCAGTCTTGAAATTTATAAACGTCCACAGTTTTCCTGAAGTCCACCACACCTGCTGGATTCCTTGGTTTGTTGGGATCCGGCTCGAAGGACCAATTAAATGTCAGGTTTAAACGACCTAACATTTATTAAACACACAATAAGGAGAAAGACAAAGTCAGTAAGTTTTCATTCATCATCACGGAGGACAGACAGAGAACTCAGCCACATCTCCGCTGTTCTCGTCTCTGTCCGCGCCCCCCTCTGATGGCCTCTTGAGGCTTTTATTGAAAGTAAGGAGGTCACAGATGACATGAAGATAAGCAACTTGTACAAGATATATTCTGACGTGTACAACTATCTTATAAGACAAGCAGTATACAGAGCGTAAAATAACAATGAGATTAAACAAAGAGTGCGTTAAAGTTTTAACCCTATCACATACAAAGTAAATAACAAAGCAAATTAATTATAAAAGATGTATATAGAAAAATATAAGAACCATTTTTACTCAACAGTGCAACAAATGTAGACACATTTAAAATAACGCGGTAAACTAGTTTACAGTCCTTAGTGCCTTTGGAGGTTTAAATACAAGATACAAAATAAACAAATTGCCTCTTCTGGGACAATGAAGACACCTCAAAATGTAAACATCCTTATCTTTATTAGCTTCATCAGCTTTCACCGTGCCAACGGACTGGTTTCATCAGGAGTTTTAGATTAGATCCCACTTTTATCACTGGATGATAAACGCACGTTTATCATGCGTTGGGTAATATAAACCCAGGGGGTGTTATTGGCCACCCTGCGCCTGAAGGCGAGTTGAGGGCAGGGAGGCGAGTCAGGAGGCGTTTTCCGTGTAACATAACGTAAGATGTGTGTGCATGAAGAATGACTAGAAGTTGGGGCAGAGTAGAGCTTTCTGAAAACGTGTCTCCAGCATTTTCACTGCTGCAGCTGAAGTTGCAGCTTCTGCTGAGGTTGTGGGCCTTGATTGTGATGTCCTCCATTCGTCCAACATCTGAGAGACAGTGTTGGCCTCACAGCCTGATGTAGACAAGATTTAGGTCCAGCTGCAACCAAAGATAAAGAAAACACTGAGAACAATAATGAACACACTTTGGACAGAGACCGGTGTTTTGAAACCGGAGTAAAAGAAGTCATCTATGTCAAACTGTACTTGTATAAAAGGTCGAAGCTTCGGGTCACTCTGGTTTGTGAGGCCCGTTCTTGTTTGTGCAGCCTTGTTGCTCTGGAAGCCGACGGGTCACCAGAATAAACCGTTTAACACGTTGAATCAAAAATGACAGATGCTCGGTTAATACAAACGGCTTGTCGCTCCGCTCAGCGTGGTAACATGACGATTACGGATGAAGTCGTGACGGCCAGCCGTTGGCTGAGCCGACTGTCAATCAACCATGTTAGAAATAAATCTACTGCTTGATGTTCAATTCAGTTCAGTTTTATTTATACAGCCTCTATTACAACACCGGTTGTATCCAGGATCTTTCCAGAGACCAGAACACGACCAATTATGACCAAAATGTTTTTGTTTGTCTAACAAAGCTGTGAATTAGTGTTTCTGTACGTCTCTGTCGCCTCCAGCGGCCGGTCCAGGAACTGCCACGACTCCCAGGAACGTCCCTGACCAACATGGCGACGGATTGGTGAACCAATCACTGCCACGTCCTCGTGTGTGACGTCATGTTCAGGCGCCGCATACGTGTTTTCTTCCTTTTGCCTCAGCTGGTGGACATGATCAAAGTTTAGTGTAAATATTATAAAAAAAATTAATCTGCTGCTCTTTAAAGTCTATGACTATCTGCGCGCGGTCATAAAGGAGAGGTGGCGCGCACGAGGGCCTGCGTTACGAAACGAAGAGCGACGAGAGCGTGCGCGTGAGCACGTTCGGTGTTACTGATGTTTTTATAATTATATTTTAAAAAGAGAGAAAAGACAGAGAGGCGTAAAGGATGTTCGGGCAGAAGAAGAACAAGAAGACGGGAGTTCCTGACAGGTGAGTGGCGCGAGCGCAGGTGCAGCCTGTGATGTCAGGTAAAGTTCCGAGAAAAGAAGAAACACGAAAATTACCGATCCGGGATGTTATCAGCTGATACCTCATACCGATCCTACCCGAAACCCAACCGTTACCAACTCCGAACCGTACTCGAAACCCAACCGTTACCAACTCCGAACCGTACCCGAAACCCAACCGTTACCCGACTCCGATCCTACCCGAAACCCAACCGTTATCCGATTCCGAAAAGCAGTGTTTTTGGACTGTGGAAGGATGCCGGAGTACCTGGAGAAACCTCACGCAAGAACAAGGAGAACACACGCCACACAGAGACTCCTGCCGGGAGTTAAACCAGGAACCTTCTCGCCGTGAGGCAACAGTGCTGACCACGAAGACGCCATGCTGTCCTAATGTAACAATACTCGGGTGTCTCTAGAAATATCAGAGGAATCAAAGTCCCAGGCTGGGGGTGACTTGACCCTGATCTCATACCTTCTGGTTAGACTGTCTCAGCCTGACGACAAATTAAACTGTCCAATCAGAGCGAAGATGTTCCTCCATCCCATCTTCAGGTCCAGACAGTTACATGGGGGCATTTTCATTAGCGGGACTTTTTCTGGGTTGGGCCGTTTGCACGTGTCCCCATGACCAGGAACGGCTCTGTAAAAGTGGCCTTCAGGAACCTTTACGGGGCGAAAACGTCCCTGTGGCAGGTGAGGTGCTCAGGTTGGCCAACAGGGACCTAGGGTCCAGGGTCTCTACGATCAGGATTTCTGAAGCTCTCCCGACACCCCGTCATCTGTTTTTAGTTCAGCGCGTTCACACTAATAAAAAACGCCTGTATTTTACCACAGTTTACAGACGTCGGTCCTGGAAGTCATGTCGAGGCGTTTGATTAAATGACCTCGTATTTAACGTTACATTTGAGTATTACGTTAAAAGCAGCTGATTAGAAACTCGGCTGTACCACACTGCGTGTGGTTTTGCACCGTCAGACGCTTTGAGCTTGATGAAAGTAAAGTTTCTTACTGTGTCATGAAGCCACTGGTGTCTTCATCTTGTTGTCATTCTTCTGCTATAAAAGTATTTGAGAGAGCAAAAGTAAGGTTCATACAAACTAATATTGGAAAAAAGAAAGAATACTTTTACTCCAACAACACGGTCCAGGTACACCGCTGAAGATGCTGGTAAACACCTAAAGATATTGACCACTTTGGCTGTTGCTGACTGTCCATCAGGTGGCTGGACTACACGGCCGTAGGAAGAAGACTGGACGGGACCCGGTTTATCGCCTTCAAGGTTCCTCTGAAGCAGGTCAGTGGTGGATCACACCAGGTTTTTGTGGACCAGTCGGCTCTGGTTTTCTGACAAGTCTGTGTTCGTTTCTCTTTAGTCTCTGAAATGTCAGCTCCAGTCCTCAGATGTGTTCGGGCCCTGGGAGCTCCTGGACACCCTGCACAGACAGAACCAGGACCTGGGCTTGATTGTCGACCTGACTTTCACCACGCGGTACTACAGCCTAGAGGTGGGCACGCATACGGGTGAACAGACCAGATGTAAAACACCTTACAGGTAGTGTTTCAGGAATGAAGCAAACATCTCAACAACTCCTGAGCTGGAAGTTACGACCCGAATAAGTAAGGAACATCTAAAGAACCTTCAGAACCATAGTCATGGCTTCCATGATTTTGGGAGTGGCGGACAGGGGGCGGGGACATGGATGGGTTACCTGGCCTGCCTTTTTTCTTCAGTTCACTTGGGAAACTGTTTCAGGTGGAGTTAATTTGTCATCATCAGATTTTTGTATTACCATGGTGATCAGTGCAGGTACCACTTCACACCAGAAGAGGGCACAGTGGTACCATTATTAGGAACCTTTGATTGTCCACTGAGGTGTTCTCGACCCAATTTAAATACATCTCTCCAGGAAGCCCGGGAGGGGTCCCGCAGAAGCACTTCCACAGGCTCCCTCCAAGAGTCACCATCTTATCATGGTGGGCGATTCCCGGTACCGTTGAGATACCAGGAGCAGCCTGTTACCCCTGGGAGGGTGTCCTGAAACAAACTGATCCCGGCTGAGGCGCCAGCCAAAGTCTGGCTATAAAACCCCTCTTGATGAAGTCTTCCAGAAACTCGGATACCTTATTCAGAGGAGGGATACTGAGCTGCAGCCTGGAATCTGGCTCATAGACGAGCAGATGAGGAGATGGGGCTGGTCCAGTCCTCCGGTGGTCCAGTCCTCCGGTGGTCCAGTCCTCCGGTGGTCCAGTCCTCCGGTGGTCCAGTCCTCCGGTGGCCCAGTCCTCCGGTGGCCCAGTCCTCCGGTGGTCCAGTCCTCCGGTTGCCCAGTTTTCCGGTGGCCCAGTCCTCCGGTGGTCCAGTCCTCCGGTGGTCCAGTCCTCCGGTGGCCCAGTCCTCCGGTGGCCCAGTCCTCCGGTGGTCCAGTCCTCCGGTGGTCCAGTCGTCCGGTTGCCCAGTCCTCCGGTGGGCCAGTCCTCCGGTGGTCCAGTCCTCCGGTGGCCCAGTCCTCCGGTGGTCCAGTCCTCCGGTGGCCCAGTCCTCCGGTGGCCCAGTCCTCCGGTGGTCCAGTCCTCCGGTGGTCCAGTCCTCCGGTGATTATTTACATTCCTGTGCGTGTCCAAGTGGACCCTGAGTGGGATCTAACTAGATGTTAGGTGGGGCATTTGTTTGAATTTGTAAGAAGGACGTATGTCACTAAAACCATGTGAGACCCGCGTGATTCACCCCCCTCGTTACCCATCATGCATTCCTCATGGTCCTCATTTACATGGACCTACTTGGGTTCATATTTATGTCATAATACTCAAATCATTAGGGATCCATGACATTTACCTGTATCGACTTACTCTGCACCCATATAGTCCACATTTAACCCAGATGGAGCTCATATGGACCTGCTAGCTGAAGTACTAAAAAATTAAAGATGATTGGTTTCAGTCAGACATTATTTTAAAAGTCCTTGAAGGCAATTTCTCACCTGACAAATGAAAAATGCCTCAGAAGTAACATCCTGCTGTGATGGTGGGACTGTCGGTCTGAACGTCGCTCTGAATGTCTGTGTTTTTAGGACATTCCTGATTCACTGACGTACGTGAAGATCTTCACCGCCGGTCATCAGGTTCCCAGCGATGGAACCATCTTGAGCTTCAAACGCTCCGTGTATAGATTCCTCCAAGAAAACAAGGAGAATGGTGAGAGTTGAGATGATCATAAGCACGTAGAATCACAGCACATTTAGAGCTAAAGGATCACACAGGACGTTACTGGTTCAGGTGAGGAGATGCTGCCCTGACCACTCAGATGCAGACTCTTTTACTGACAGCAGGTCTGCACTTTAATACAGAACTCCAAGCATCAGAAGGTACAGGGCCGTTTTCTGAACACTTTCCTAAACGTAACCAGTCATTTTCACTATGGTCTCATGTGTCCAGAGGACGTTGTTCCAGACGTTTAGTGGCTTGTTCGGCACCTCGGTGGTGCTTCCATGTTATTTTAGACAGAAGAGGTTTTCTCCTGGAAACTCTTTAAAACAAACTGTACACGTTCAGACGTCTTCTGCTTGTACTGTCATCTAACATGCTTAGTGAAAGCTTTTAGGCTCTGAGATGGAGCTGCTGGGTTTTTGATCTTTGGGCAGGACAACTGTCCTGAATGTTTTCCCCTCGGGAATAATCTTTCTCGCCTGTGTAAATTTGAACATCCAGATAAACTGATTGGAGTCCACTGCACCCATGGGCTGAATCGTACCGGCTACCTGATCTGCAGGTACGTATTGGTCAACTGCAGCATTACGGGGAGCTGTGTGCAGAGTCTAACGGTTGTGTGTTTGTGACCAGGTATCTGATCGATGTGGATGGGATGGACCCCGAGGAAGCTGTGAAGTGTGAGTGCCTGGCTCAAATGTGTTATTCGTGAGGAAGAGCAATCTGAGGTGTTGATGTTGTTTCTGCAGTGTTCAACTTCTCCAGAGGTCACCCAATAGAGAGAAAAAACTACCTACAGGACCTTAAGCACGGACCAAAGAGGAGGTAATAAACTCCCTTTCTAACCAAAATAATAAAAAAAGCTGCTTTTCAACAACTGCAACATTTCCTCACGCTAACAACTGTTTTGATGAGTATCGGTCAGACTTCCGGCCTCACCGAACACTGAGACTTCCTCATTAAGGTCTCCAATGACATCCACTTCAACACAGATAGAGGCAACATCTCAGTCCTGGAACTACGGGATCTCAGCCCTGCATTAGGCCTTGTTAACCATAATATTTGACTAGACTGACTGAAAAACTGGGTAGGACTCTTCTGGTACAGTACTTACCTGGTTTTAGTCCAGTTTAAAAGACAGGGACTTCTTCGTGTCTATTCGCAGCTAAGAATCTGAGCAAAACAAAAATAACCCGTGGAGTTCCCCAAGGCTCCATCTTGGGGCCTCTACCGTTCAACATCTAAAGACTCCTCATTTAAATTCTGAAAAACAATAAATAAATGTTTGTCTATTTAAACAATTAATTCCCGACACTGCACTGGGACTTTAATTTTATATATTTATCTGTTGTTGTTTATCAGTTGCTTTAATTCATTTTTAAATGTACTTCTAATGTTTCTTTTTCATCCTGCTGTGCGTTCTATGTAAAGCACTTTGAATTTTCTTGTCGATGTAATTGATAATCAAACCAAATTGCCTTACTCACGTACAGCCAACGTCAAAGTGATGAGCCCAGAGATGTTCCTCCACCTGCTCCCTGCTCTCACCACAGATCACAATGTCATTTGCAAACATCGTGGTCCATGGAGATTCCTGTCTGGCTTCATCTGTCAGTCTGTCTATCACCAGCAACCAAGGAGGGTCTCATGACTACTCATTTCTTAGTCCCACCTCCACCTTGAACGTCTGTAACACCTTAGTCACACCTCACCACCGTCTTACAGCTCTCATACATGTCCTACACCACTCTAACAACCTTCTCTGCTACACCAGACCTCCTCATACAATACCATAGATCCTCTCTTCACTCTGTCAAAGCTTTCTCAAGGTCAACAAAGACACAATGCAGGTCCTCTGACCTTCTCTGTAGTTTTCCATCAACATCCTCAAAGCAAATACTGCATCTGTGGTACTGTTGTATTGGCATGAAGCCATACTGCTCTTCACAAATGTTCACTTTTATTTGTTTTTTTTAAAAAAATAAATGATTGTTGGTGGGCCAAAATGAATAAAATCAAAAAACAATAGATAAACAATAAACAATAGATAAAATAGATTTTAGAGGCTCTACCTGGTGGCTGAACATGGTATTGCATCACACCTGAGCCTGTCAAGAAGGATTCAAGTTGTCGCAGTGAAATCAGTCAAACTGGAAGCCAGAAGGCTCCTGCTTGGATTCCCGGCATGAGTCTGTCTGTGTCGAGTTCTGAAATCTTTTTGTCATCTGTTGTTTTCCACCAGTAACAAGGGCATTGAGGAGTCTGAGCAGGAGCCAGTGCAAGGACAGGCGGTCCACCGACCAGCAGGTGATGTACATCGCAGTAACAACTCTGGATACCACAGGTGAGGTCCATGTTTAAAATCTGAACTGACATTAGAATTCATCAGAATTCAGACGTTCACAGTCAGAGACATTGACATCAAGGACATTGTTTAAAAAGGACAGCGGTTATTATTGTTGCTGGTAACTGTTGTACGTTACCTAAAAATAAACAAAAACCTTCTGTAAGTGTCAGTGAAATGCTGGAAAAATATGAATGATACTTAAAAAGTAATTTTAGAATTTTACAGAAATTACTTCAAACTTTCGAAACGCCTTTAAAGTGCTGTAGACCTGTTGATGTGTAAGAACAGCGTGATAAAAACAATCATGGGTCACGTGACCACGTCTCTGCTCTCTGTCCTCCAGGTCTTTCCCTCCAGGAGGATTGAATCCCCGGCCGCCTCACAACTGGCACCGCCCTCATTATAGCAGGCCCCTCCCTCAATCAGCAATAACCCCTCCCCCTCCCCTCCCTGCATTCCGTCAGTATCGACCGGAGCCCCCAGTCCTGGATTCTCAGTGGAGGAGACACCCCTACTGGGAGGATGGCTGGAGTAGGCCCCCAAGACAAGAACATGGACCTCCCGTCCTCCCCCACTACTCGCCCTTCTGGACCACCTCATCCAACGATGTTGAAGCAGACAATTGGACCTGCCCTGGAGTGAGACCCCCGTTCAGACGCACACAGAGACATCCTGACCCATGACAACCGAACCCCGGATCTCAGGACACATGGAGACGAGTGTGTGAAGAGTTCACCTGATTTTATGCAGCAGAGTTGATCAGTCTGATGGACGAGATCAGTCAGATTGATGCTCCATCTCATCGTTCAGCTTGATGGTCTTTTAAAGAGTTTAGAGTTATTAGTGGTTTTAAAGGACAGCTTGAGTTCATTTGAATGCGTTTGAATGCAACAGTGTTGACAGAAATGAATCGGATCAGAACTGGATTCAGTTCTTTTTTTATTTTTTCCTGCTGTTTATTTCTTTATTGGTTTAATTGATCAGTGTTGAAGAGTGAACTTCATCTGCTGTTTTTAAGACACTGAAGAATAATCCAGCTCTGAGAATTTCTGATCTTAAGCAAAGAAGACCTTGTCTAGGTCGTTTTGATCAATAAAATAAACATGAGACATCTGTGGCATCCTCTGCATCATTTCTATTGACTTTGGGCAAGTTTGAGCAACTTCCAATTTGAACTCCTTTTATGAAATACAATGGATGTGAAATCAGGAATCTGTCCTTATCAGGTGAATTTAGCTTGTAAACAGGCTGAACAAATATCATGGTCCTAGTCCATTTTGGACTTAATACACAAGTAGTAAAACGTTGAATTGAATTCTGAGTTTTCTGGGGAGCCGATGGAGGGAAGTGAACACTGGAGAAACGTGGTCTCTTGTTGGTTCCTGTCAGCACTCACGCTGCTGCATTTTGGATCAGCTGGAGCATATTTGGAGAATTACTGGGACATCCAGCTAATAAAACATTACAGTAATCTAGTCTAGAAGATACGAACATGTGAATTAGTTTTCCAGCATCACTCTGGGAGAGGATGCTCCTGATCTTTGCGATATTACGGAGGTGGAAAAACGCAGTCTTACAAACTGATTAATATGCTGTTTAAATGACAAATCCTGATCAAAATAACACCAAGGTTTCTCACTGTTTTACTGGAGGCCATCAACACCATCTAATCCCTTCCTAAGCTGTTTAAGACCACAAACAACAACCCCTATTTTATCAGAATTTAGAAGCAAAAATATCCGGTCCTTGATGTCCTTAAGACACATCTGAAGTTTTTCTGATGGTTCTGTTTCATCTTCATAAACAAATACAGCTGTGTATCATCAGCATAATAATTCATACTACATAAAACCGGATAAAACTTCCTAAGGGCTGCATGTATAAGCTGAACAAGATTGGCCCTAGAACTGAACCCTGTGGGACACCATATCAGACCCTCGTCTGTACTGAAGAAACCTCCTGAACATGAACAAACTGGAATCTATCAGACAGATCTGATTTAGAGCAACTCATAATGCTAATTAACATTTCTTGAACTTATTTTGATCAAAGAGACATCTATAATGGAAGTAGATGGAAGAATTTGATCTGAAGAAGGTGCGAGAGGTACTGAGGTACTGTCCATATCAGAAACCGTACAGGGTCGTATGTAAACATCAGTTTTTGGCAGCGAATGCTGTTAAAAAGCAAAGCAACAAAATATAAAGTCGAGCGCACCAACATTTGTGTCCATGTCATTTTCATTTTCTTTGTTATGTAAAATGTTCAATTGAATCAAAGCAACGTCTGGTTTGTATTAAAAATTGAATAAATAAGGATGGATGCCATTAACTTTCATCAGTTTAAAGTTATTTTAGTGATAGCCGTAGGTTCTTCATGTTTTGTGTAAATATAATGATGAAATTGTCCATATCTGTAATTACTCTCAGGTTTGACGTGCTGGAATGAGGATTAAGTTTGCTCCTCGGAGGAAGACTGGAAATAAATGCTTGTTAAAATGCTCAAAAGAGCTTGTTTAGAAGATTCTCAGATCTTTTGTGCAAAAGTATCAAAACAGCAACCGAGTGAAACTCCAAGTAAAAGTAGGACTTAAATTCCCACCAGCTGTTGAAGACAAAGCGGACGATCAAGGAGGACTTCGCTTGAAACCTAATCACACAAAAGTCCAACTTGAATGATCAAACTTCGGGGAGAAAGACGAAACTGGAGCTTTTCAGCAAGACGGGTCTGCTCCAGGTTCACACGATTCAGAGAAAAGAGGACCATAACTACTGTGAAACAGTGAGGAGCCTCGGTTCTGTTCTCGAGCTGCTTTACTTCCTCTGGTACTGGGGTCCTGAATCTGTCAAAAACCCAAGACCATCAAGACGTTCTGGAGACAAATGTGCTGCCCAGTGTCAGAAAGCTTGGTCTCACTCGCAGGTGATGAGTCCTCCAACAGGATAACGACCCAAAACACAACTAGAACCAGCCAGGAAACACTCAGAACCAAACATTGGACCATTCTGAAGTGTCTTTCTATGAGTCCTGCTCTACATGCTGCTGAACATCTGTGGAAACACCTGGAGATGTTTGTTCACGAGGACCAGAACGCCGTCTACAGGTGCACAAGTCTCACCGAGACCTACACTTACCAAACTCAAAAGGTTGTGTAACAAAACAGGAGCTCTGTATCTGTATGTGATTTGTAAATTAATACTTTTGTCAGGTTCAAGTTACTTCAGTGACTATTGTGGGGGGAATAAAAAAAACAAAAAAACAAAAACTGAAAATGAAAGCGAGAAAGTTGTTCCCCGTTTTGCAAGTCTGTACCTTTTATGTTAACTGTGAAATACTTCAGATTTGGCATCACAGTCATGTTTGTGATGTAGAGGTAGAAGGATGATGTGGCACTTCAGTGCCTCAGTGTTGCATTTTCTGAATGTATTTTCATTGAATCAGACATCCACACACATCAGTGGAAAAACTGATCACCCACTGGCTGGAAAACGCAGCCTCCCCCGCCTCAAGGGCCAAACCGAGGTCCCAGCACCACGCTGGCTGCTCCACTTGCTGCATCTCCTCCCTCCTTCCCCACATGACCACACTTAAACAAAAAAATTCACACCAAGCTGCATTAGTTTTCCCTTCTCTTTATTTGTTTGGCAGAAACAAATCAGAATACTGTCCCATCTAAGAGTCGACACGCTCCCTGAAACCAGACGCGACTAACAGCAACACTTCGCTTGTCCGTGAGTCCTCATTGTTCAGTCCACGTCCGTCTGCTGAAGGAGGGACCGGATCCCTCCCAGGACATCGGTTTGGATTGGACAAGACTTCACTCCAGAGCCTCCTTCACTTGTCTTCATGCCGTCCTGGAGGATAATCCTTTCCAAACGTACATTTCAAGGGTCTACAAACACATAAATCATTCAAATAGTACATTCTGTGAGCTCTAAAAGACATCCACTCTGAGCTTAAGGCTGCTTATTCTGACTGAGTAGTGGTTCCCTTGTTGAATTAACACTCACACGTGGCATACAGTTCCAAGACCCAGGTTTGCTGGTTGTGGTCTGGTGACGAAAGCACCAGTATTTGTTTTCTTTTAAACAAGAGTGGCAAGAGTGACATCATTAGTCCAGCCTGGATCAAGCAGATTATCATCCTGCAATCAAATCTATGTACAAAATACATTTAATCACATTTATTTACAGCACGTGGTGACAGATAAAGCCTCTCGGGGCTCGACATGAATTCAAAACAGACACAGCACCTCTAGTGTGAGAGAGACGAAGATGAAAACAAACAAAAACAAACTTGGCACTTGTAAGTTTCTCCCACATGAACAAAAAAGACAGAGACAAAATAAGAGTCAGTTTTAGTGGTAAACAAAGCAGCGGCGTCCTCTTCACGGGCCCGCCTTCGACTCCTCCTTCTTTAACTTCACCAAAGAAACGTGGCTGCAGCGGCGGCGGCGGCGGCGCCTCACAGGAGGCAGATCAGGCTCTTGCCCTCCTCTATCTCCTCCTGAACTTTGTCGCTGGAGGTGGCGATCTCGGCCTGAGCGGAGAAGACGGCGCAGATGAAGGTGAGCACGGTGCCGCCCATGGCGGTGTAGAAGGCCCATCCCATGGAGCAGAGTCCGGCCCGGTACGGGGCCGCGTCCGGACCGCAGTACAGCTGGACCTTGTCTGAACCCCAGCCGGCGGGGTACAACATCAGACCCAGGATCAGGAACAGACCTGCGGGGAGGGAAACACAGACGGGTGTCAAAGATGGAACCATCAGTGGACTTGAGTTCAGACGTTTTTTACAAACTGTTGACTTCAAAAACTCGTTATTTTAGATGTTCCTAATAATCTCCGCTTTTACACTTTCTGGCCTCTTTCAGGTTAACTTTTGCATTCATGCGTCACGCTGCTTTGCTTGGAGGCAGGTTTGCAGCGTCTGAGCAGACGTCACTGCACGCTGCAAGAAGACGACGGTGACGTTCCAGACACAAAAACAAAGAAGAGATGACGCATCTGTCGCGGCGGGTGGTTAAGTAGCGCTCCTGGTGCGGAATATGTCCAAACGTGTTCATGAAGAGACAAAGACGTTGTCCTCGTCTGGTGAAGCTCGGAAAGTCGGCAGCAGTGAGCGAAGCAAACGACTAGAATTCAAACACGCTGGGATTTTTTTGTTTAATCTAAACAGGTTGTTCGTCTTTACCCGACATTATAACCAGCTGCCAGGCTGCGGTTACTTACGACTAAACAGCTCATTTTCCTCGTATGCATTCTTTAGACTTTGAAACGTAGACTTTAAACTGTAAATCAACATAAAAACAGCTGCGTCGCGCTGTGGCGGACGTTAAAGCGACCTTTTATCTGTTATGTCACCGTCAGCGCAGCAAGTCCGGCTTACAGAAACATGCTCCTGCTGGACAGAATACTGAACATTTACTTGTTGTGCAAACATCTACATGTCCTTCAGAGGACCATCCTGGCACCCGATAACAAAAGAAAAAAGAGCAAAAGTAACCAGCGGGCAGAAGTGGTTTCCTGTTTTCCTGTCTGAACAGCGATTGAATTTTATCAAAGCGGGACCTCGCTTGAATCTTGACACACAATCCTGTTGGAGCGGAGAAAAACAACAGGAAAGGGGATTGAATGGGCCGGTGGAGTTTCCCGCCCGCCGCTGGCGTCCTGCGTCTTGGTGGAAGGCCGGGGGCCGTTTCCTCTGGTACCGTGACCCACTTCCAGGGTTCTGCTTTGCTGACTTGGCTCCATCGCTTCAACGTCTCACAGTGGAAGATGCTTTTATTTTGATGTCATGAGGTCTCCCCGCTCTCCTCTGAAGGGTCAGCCGGCCACATGAGGAGCCGCTGCCCCAATCAAAGCTCAGGAGGAACCTTTACAGTAACACCATGACATGAAACCCACGAGGCAGACGGGGGGCCAGGACTTTTCACTGAGAACGAGCTGCTTCACGTGAAGCTTTTCAACCCACTTTGTTTCATGAAAATGAGGAGTTGAAGCAGTCTCGATCCTCTAATCTCTCTTCCTCACTGTTCATTTCCTTTCCTCCTCCTCCTCCCTCCTAACGAAGCCAATATCGTATTAAACAAGGAAATGAAAAGTAGGTCATAAATTCCTTCCACATGTTGCTGCTCTGCTCCGACGTCCAGACCGGCTCTGCTGATGGATTGGACGCATGGTTTTAATTCTCAACCCCACCCTGCCGAACACCCCCTCCACACACACACACACACACACACACACACACACACACACACACACACACACACACACGCTCATTCCCAGCCTGTTCCACCTCAAACCTAATATCCCAGCGAGCTCCACCCTCCTCCAGCCTCTCTGCTCCCTCTGGACTAGCTCTTGTCAATTCTCCCCCATCAACGCCCCCACCCCCCTGGCCGTGCCCCCTTCCCCCTCTTGTCAAAAGCTTTTTGTAGCTTCTCCCCCATAATGCAGCACAGCAGGTCTGCAATTCACGCCAAGAAACCTGGACACTTTTCTCCTTTCCAGGGATTAAAGAGGAAGCAGGTCCACCAGTGGAAGACGGGGCAAAACACGGCAGAAACGGGAATACTGGCGAGAGATTTCACTGGAGAAGTTTTATGCTGGCATGAGAAAGTTGGGTCTTTTAATCCGAACAGCTCGTGAGTAAGACGTTTCTTGATCCTCGTGGAAAACGGTGTCACACAAGACATCTGTTAAAACAAGAAAAAACCCGACAGAAAACCGGTTTGTAGCAGAAGTTTGGCATCAGGACTTTGGCTTGTTGCAGAGCCCAAACTATGATCGCTCCACCCCGTGCTTAAAAGTTTTCCGTTTGTTAAAGTCTGCAACCTTTTTGCTTCAAACGTGTTCCTTCACTTGAGGAAGGTGCAGCCAGGATTTGATATTTACTAAACTAGTTTCTCCAGCGACATGAACCCACACTATGATTGAGCCACCTCTGTGCTTAACAGCAGGAGAAACGATTGTTTCACTAAATTCTGCAACCGTTTCACTTCACACAGTCATGCTCACGGCAGCCAACTTAAGTGAGGAGTTGAGACGCACGAGACCTTCCGATCTCTGTGATGCTGACTTCTGCGGTCACGGCGTCGGAAAGATTTTCTACTATTAAAAGGTCATATTTGTGGCTGCGTGGCTCAAATGTCTCTCACGGTCTAAAAAGACTTTGCTTTGTCTTTCAAGAGATCCATTTTTGTTGATACTAGTCTGGTTGTCACGCCGCCTGCGTCACAAGATTTGTTTAATTGAAGCTTTCCTCGTCGTTAGTATGTTTGCTCCAGACGTTTAAAACAGCCACACCTGCAGGATATTAAAGGGCTTCTCCGCGGCGTCTTTTCCTTGTTAGTCAATAGCACACGAGAGATTTTGTTGAAACCATCATCACTCAATAACGCAGCTTAAATTCCCGTACAAAGTTGTTTCGTGTCCTTCACTCCTTATTAGTCATGGTCTGTAGTGAAACCTGTAATAAAGTCTGTTGCTCATAGCTTGGAAGGAAACTTTACGGCATCGACCCAAACGCACAAGAATCAAGACGGTTTTACACGCCTTTGTTTCCCATCTTGTCTCTAATCATTTTCCAGCTGAAATTTAAGACAAGTGACACTGAGCGAGGAAGGTTTCAGTAAATACACCTCGAACTCAGTTGAAGTGAGTTTAAGTGGTGCATAAGAAGTTTTCAGCTGCCCTAAAACGTGCAGAGACGGGAAGCTGGCTTTACCCGTCGGACCCTCAGCAGAAGTCTGTTTTACACAGTCTCCAGGCGACGTCGGGTATTTGTCGAGGAGGTTACTGGGCTTAACAGCGTCGCAGTCTTCTCATCTGAGCTGGCAGATGTTTGGTACCGGGAGACGAGCAAACCAAACAACACATGAGCAGGGACAGGACAGGCGGCAGACTGGCTCCCGGCGCTTCCTGTGGATCAAGTGAATGACTCGGACTTCAGCTGCAGGGTGCGAAGGACACTTTCCCACCTCCTCATCTCGTTTGAAGCTCCTCACTCCCCCTTTCCTCTTCCACATCCTCATCCTCTCCTCAGCAGTGGATGCCCGTCTTTTATCACCAAATCAGTACACAGATGACTTTCTGGTGGTTTTGTAACAAGTCAGAGCAACAACTTTGGATCTAAACACACTTTCATGGCACTGAGCATAACAACATATGCTACTCCTTTATTTTGAATAAACTTCATCAGCTGACGAGGTTGTTTTTGACGCTAATTTTTAATGTGTGGCTTCAAAACACACTTGTAATCTAATCAACTTAATCTGCCGTGGCGTCTTCATCGCAGTGATGGTCTCAGTAGGATCCACTGACTCAGCAGAGTCAAAGTTTGAACCGTCAACAGCAGCCTCAGCAGAAAGGGCCCTGACCTCCGGGGCGTCCGGGCCTCCGGAGGAAACCCACAAGTGCAGTCACTGAGTAAATACTTAAGAGAAGATTTTTAGGAATATTAACCTTAAAAATAAAGTTAGTTGAAAGCATAACAAAGAGACTGAACTGTCAGTGAACTCCATTCATCACTGCTGAACAGCTAAATGTGAGAATCTGCTTGAAAGATAGTTTCTGCCCAAAGTATAAAACATATGCTGAACTGTAAATTAAATTAAAAAATGGCAAATGTTATTGCATTTAAAAATATGGTTTTCTTTTATTGCTTTGATTGATTGGCTGGTTTTATTTGCTTCGGGTGAATTGTATCTTCAATGCAGCACTTCCTGTAAACTGCAGACTGGCCACACAAGAACCGAAAGCTTGAAAACCCATTGTGATGCTCCTCCAGAAGTCTTTTAAGTCCTAATTTCCAGTCCTCTTTCATGCTCCGTGGTGGATTTGAGGTCTCCTTCCTGCAGACTGGTCTGCTCGAATACACGCGATCACAGCGGCGAGCAGAGGTCACAAAACAACGCATCTCAGACCGCTTCTGCTCACAAATCACCTCCCAGCTGTTCCGTCCTCATGCAGGTAACTGATGAACATGATTCACATCTCATAGGCTAAAAGCTTCTACGCTTTCACAAAACAGCATCAGCCGGATAAAGTAGTCAATCAACATGACTGACAGTTTAATCTATGAACAGCTTCAGACACACACCTCCTCAGTAAATAACATAAAAACACTGGACTGCAATTACAGAAATGTGAGAAGGAAACGACTGCGCAGATGAAGCACAAATTGACGATCTGTAAAGGTTAAAAAAAAAAAAAGAGGTGATATTGTAAAGGAGAGGCCAAAACGTGCATCAGCAGAGAGCATCAGGGAGGCTACGGAGGGAAAGAGGATGACGAACGAGGAAGGTAGAAGATGAAGAGGGATAAAAGACAAAGAGGGAAGGAAGAGGAGGGGAAGAACAAGAAGCCTCGTCTGCTACCAGATCTGTTCGGATCAGAATAAAATCTAGAGAGTTTCCTTTTACTTTAACGTCTGTCACCCGTTTTGTCCTCGTGTTCCACATCACTGTAACTGGGATTTAATTGAATTAGGATGAAACAAACGCCACTTAGGGAGAAATCAACCCGTCGTGCCAGAAGAGCTGATCCGTTTAAAACAACTGATATCCAGCTCCTACGGTTACCGTCTCTTAGTGAAGAAAACCGTGAAACGGGACCTGTTTGTGCTAAATAAACACCCACAATGAGCTATTTAAAGTTCTTTGTCTGCAGAGGCCTTCAAAGTAGCCGTTTACAGCTCGCCATGTCCTTCACCACCCGCCCACCTTTTCTGTTTGGGCCTCAGCAGATAAACACCAGCGGGGGAGACCGGCCATAATCACAGGAGCAGCCGAGAGCGCCGGTCTGAACAGAGAGGAGGCTTGGCGGGCGTGATCTCGTGGCCTCTTCCCCTCCACAAAGCACCACAGTGCGTCAACGCAGCCGACATCTGCCCTCAGACACCAAACCGCAGGCAAAGATACCCGCCCAGCTCCCACACACACACACACACACACACACACACACACACACACACACACACACACACACACACACACACACACACACACACACACACACACACACACACACACACACACACACACACACAGATACGCATGCGTGCTCGACCCCAGCTGACTCACTTAAATATTTGGGTGGATGTTGCTGCAGGTGACGACGACACGGCTACACCAGGCCTAAACTTCTGCACGCTAAAGGCGCCACGTGAAGAAAACACATAATTCCAGCAGTGGGAGTTGTGGTCCACGTAATGAATGTGTTTAGCTGAGGGCAGAGCTTTTTATTTACCTTGATGAAAGGTGGACGCCGCAGGAACGAACTGAAACAAAACCAGCTGGAGGGAAGGATGCAGCTCTGCTTACATCAGCATGCATGCAGCGCGTCGTGCCTGCCGCGTCAAGACTAAATAAAAGTAGTTTTGAGGACTTTTATCAGTATCAGCTGCATGTTTTAAAGGGACAAGGTCATTCACTGGAAGTATGGCACTCTGAGAACGAGGTCGGATGGAGACGCGTGTGGTTGCATCCACATTCACAGGTGGAACTGAGGCTTTCCCGGAGGGAATTTCAGCGGTCAAACAAGAGGGGAAGATTATCATTAAGGCATTTACACGTTCTGCTCCGGTCAGAGGTGTGAAAGGAACATAAAAAGGCCGAGTTCGGCTGTAATAGCAGGCATTTCTGCCTCAGTCATGGATGTCTGATTGTTGGTTCCTGACATTTGCCGTCCAGACAGCTGAGGAGGTTCATCAGAGTGAACTGGGAACCGTCACAAACTATTTCATGCCTCTCTGCCCGACCTGGAACCTGTTTAGGCTTTAAATTCCGAGAAAGAACATTTAAAGCAGCACAAAGGTTCTCTTGAAATCTGTTGCTTGGTTAGCCTTCTATAGGCGTGGAGGTAACGTCAAGTTCTTCAACACCATCAAAAGATTTAGACTTTTCACTCGATGTCTCATTGTTCTCTCCTGTCATTAGTTCTTGAGCCTCCTAAGGTGGGTTTCCATTAGTGGGGATCTGGGGTAAAACCTGGGGTGCCTCTGTTGTGTCTCCAGGACAGTGACGGTCTCAGTGGGATCCACTGACTTAGCAAACCACCACCACATACCACCGTCAAAGGAGCTGAGACGGCCTTCACGTTTCTGTTCGCCGTTTATGTACATTGCGACTGCGGCTCTAATTTTGTTTCAGATGAAACTGAAACTGATATTTTAACACAGAAAAGTGCACCTTCAGCGGAGTGTGACAGACTGAGGACTTCGTCTCACCTGCGATTCCTTGCAGCAGTCCACACACATTGAAGATGCTCTTCTTCATGATACTTTGGAAGCACATGGTGAAGACCGAGATGAATGCCACGGCGCACAGCAGCAGGATGCCCGCTGCCAGGAAGATGGAAGTGGCCTGCCAGAACCCGCTGGCAATCTCCCCGAAGTGAATGGCGTACGGTCCGCACAGAATCCCCCGCTGCATGTGGGGCAGTTTTATGCAGCGGCCGTAGATGCCCAACGTGGGCCTGTAGGCCTCACCCGCTGCAGTGGCCCCATGGGGGCCGAAGACGGCGTCGGGCGTGCGGGGATATCCCACCAGCCAGTCAGTGCTCATGAAGGCGATGAGCTCCCCAAACGCCGCCACGATACTCAGCAGAGTCCACAGCATGGAGCGGCAGGTGACAATGACATGGCACATGATGCGTCTCTGCTCAGACTTCAGTGCTGCTGCGATGCGAAACGCTGGATTGTGGGTAGACAACCCTTAAAACACCAGGAGCTGAGGTCGTGATCCTTCTCCAGTGGAGGCGTAAGAACCGGTAAACGTTTAACAAGAAGGACAAGGTGAACAAAAAGGTTCACGTCAATGATTCACAGTCTGATGCTTCCCCTCTTCTTCTCTCCACTTCTTGGACTTCTTCTCCTCTGCTGGTGTTGATTTGGCACAGCTGTCGTTCCTCGCCCTCCTTTCTTGTCAGGTCGGTCTTCAGACTCTTCTGCTGCCGGCTTCTTGTTGTCTACATTGTATTGAAGTCGTGTTCCCTGAGCCAGCCCGCTGGCGTCACATCAGACACACCTAAAAGATAAAACAGACACACAAGAGCAGGGTGAGTGTGTTACAGGCATGCACAAAAGAGGTCCTCGCTGATGTGCTTGAGGAAGTGCAGCTCCTGTCATATTTGGGGGAAAGAAAAGAAGATGTGTGGGGGATGAGAAAGTGAGCAGGGAGAGGAGGAAGGGAGGCTGCTGGTGTAGATCTTGAAGAAGGAAGTCTAATGAGTTGCGGAGAGATTTGTTCGTTTGAAGTGGGCCTCTTCTGTTTTCATTGTTTATGTTTCAGGATTTGTGATCAGGCCACTTGGGCTGCTCTCCACCCCCGGGTCTCATTACCACTGGACTTGTTAAGAATAAAAAAAAAAAAAAAAAAAAGGGAAAAGGAGCATTTATATGCATATCTGCCTTTGTGTTTGTGTGTGTCTGCACAGTCTGGAGAAAGAGACGAAGAGGGTAAAATAGATGTGGAAAAACAGCGGGATGAGGAGTGGATGCAGACGGAGAGAAAAACAAGCCCGGGGCCCCTCATCATGCGGCCCACACAGCTGACCCGAGGTCAGCCCGCGGCTGATAGCACAACGGCCGTCCAGCTGTCACATGACCGTCGATAACCCCGGTTACGTCTGCTCTGCCGAGTCAGGGACACCAGTCAGGAAGTCGCATCAGTTCATGAAAAACAAACAAAGCTGGCACATCTGGATCACCGGACAGCAGCTAAGAACACTCACGACTCATAAACCTTCTCCGGCTCTATGAACATGTGACCTCTTGTCAAAAGCTCACAGAAGTGACCTGTCAGTAAGCCCCGCCCCCTTAGTTACTGCTAACAATCCATTACTATCGTTTGATCGGTCTGCCCGCTTAGTTTAATTTTCTGTATGTGGCCACTTTAAGATGTTAATGTAAAGCAGTGTTTTGAAAAGTCATTTCACAAATCGTATGTGACGTATCACAGAAAAGCTTGTTTTTCCAACATGCCTGGTATTAGTGGGTGGAGCCAGGCGCTCGGCTACACTCCACCCCTTTTCCTTCTGTGGGACGGGCTTCTTTTTCAACGTGTTACAACCTTGTGAAACCCACTTCCAAGGTAGAGCGAATGCAGCGAGATGTGAAGTTGGGAGGCAGTGAAAATGTCTAGTCTGGATAAACCTAAATCAGATCTGGTCTGTGATGTCACAGTACGCTGCAAATCTGAACAGCTCACTGAAAGGCAAATGTTCACACCCAGGCTGCCTCTGAAACGACGACAGGGCGGTGTCCCGTTGGAGTTTTCTTGAGTTGACAGGCACTTCAAACACCCGAGTTTATGCTTTCAAGCATAAAACAGTAATTTTTTTCCATTAAGCTGAATAAATCCCTTTTTTCGGATGATGGAAGTCGCAGATTCCAGTAATCCCTACGAGAATTAATAGTCTTTATCATGGCGTCCTTTTCCCTACTCCCCCTGGGATCCCCAGAGGACCTCTGGGGACTAGACAAAAAAAAACAAACAAACTGTGTGTGATTTAACAAAAGTCTGAGATTTTTATCTGCCAGAGACATTAACAACTGTAAGCTGCACACACATTAAAACAGGAGCAGGAATGCCAGAGAAGATTAGAAGGCGCTCAAGCTCGCCTTTGTGCTCATGTTATAAACACAGCTCAGGGCCAAATCTCAGAGCCGTCTCCTCTCGAGTCTCTCAGCCTCCTGGGAGTCCGTCAGTCACTCTGCAACCAGAGTCTGGCAGCGGGGGCCGCTGTCGACACGCCCGTGCTGCCTCGGCCCCTGGGGTGCCATCACAGCGAAGGACACCGGGAATCGTCCTCCTCTCTGTGGTCACATCTCAGGGAGCAGGACAGCATGAGTGTGAGAGTCGGAGCATTACTCAAACCTGATCTCTGAGATAAATCCTCCTTCTTCTGTTTCCAGCGGGTAAAATGACCCAGAACTGTGGTCTGCTGCAGGGTGGTGTGTCCGTGTGTGTGTGTGTGTGTGTGTGTGTGTGTGTGTCCGTGTGTGTACAACTAGTGTTGTATGTTTGGATTGTGTAAAACGGATGAGCTCATGAGAGCAGGCGCAGACAGAACGCCTCTGTGGAGTTGGACCAAAGTTAACTTTATGAATCACAAGTGTTCTCATTGCCTCACTGTCAACAGATGCGGGAACATATGCGGACTCACCAACTACACTTTTTGAACGACTTTCCCCACATTCTCCACCCCCCCGCGTTCAGACGGTTGATCTCCCAGCCGAGTTCTGACAAGACTAATGTTTGACGTTAGGATTTGAGACCAGCATCGATGGTTCGGGCCAAACATTTGCTGGCTTGTTGTGAAGGCCGATGTCTCACTGCCAGAAATATTGTTGGAAAACAACGCTGGTGCCTTGACGGCCTGGACACTTAACCTTTAACCTCACGTAGATGCGATGTTCAGTGCCTGCCTGTGGGTCCCAGGTCATCTTAAGCTGCCTTGAATGTAAAACAAGTCCCTTTCTATTATTGTACCTGGTATTTGTGACAACATGTGTCCAGACGTCTGCTCACGGTTCCCAGGCGGACAGATCCGAGTTTCCCAAGATAGACTGAAGCCTTGAAGTCCATACATGCGAGGTTCTAGGGGGATTTATGTTGTCTCTGATTCTCTGAGAGTAAGCAGGGGGGAGATTGAGGATTATTCCAGGCTCAGTTTACATCCAAAGAGGAGTTTATGGCCTGCAGACTGCACCCGCCACCCCGCTGACCCCCAACTCTAATCCCATGAGCTCACATACTTATGAGACTCCCAATATCAGACACATGTGCCCCCAAAAGGCAGAAGCCAGTATCTAGTTAGAAAACTGAGGTGGAACATGGGACTTCCGTAACACAGCCAGCTTGAGGAGCTCTGCAGCTGTCTTCATCCTACAAAGTCAAAGAGGGATGAGAATCATCGAATCTCTGGCAGCTTCCAAAGCAAAAAGGATCTGAGACCTTGTTTGGTTATTTAGAGCTCGAGGTTTCCACAGTCACGGAAAACTGTAGAGCTGCAGGATGAGCTCATATCATGACATCACTGATGTTTTCTTAGATTTTGCTGCCTCTTCTCTGTAAAGATGACAAATAAATGCACCCCAGAGTAATTGTAGCTAATCACATCCTGCAAACAAAGAAACCTTTCAAACACTTTTTCGTTTGAAGCCAACAGAAGAAAAAAACAGTTGCAGTACCTCAACTGACCACTGGGGCTGACAAGCTGAGACAACCTCTATTGGCCTTCATGTTAAAAAATCCAACTTTACATCCAAATCCGCATTAAATTTATTTACGCGCCTGGTTGTGAAAACTGTTTTGACACTTCGAGCAGCAGGCTGAGCGGCGGCGGGTCCAAGTGGATCCGCTTCAGCTCCGGCAGGACTCGCTTCAGACGTCATTTCAGTAGCAATACTTGAAATGAGGATGTTTGAACAAATCTGAACCAGAATGAATGTGAAGTCAGTAATAATTAGCATTACAGGTTAGCATGGCCAAGTCAGCTTCGCTGAAGCGGCTCACTGTTATTGACACAAAGTGGGCGTGTCCCACCTCGCTTGTCATGTCTGTTGCCCCGCCCATTTGCATCATCAGAATTGACTAATTGAACTAAAAAAAAAAACCATATTTACAGCCTGTTTCTACACGTTTCATTGAAGTTTAGGTGCCTCTTGTGTATTACCTCTCCTAATATTAGGTGATGTCCTCACCATTTCAAAATAAAGGAAATCTGCTCATTTATTCTCGGTTACCATGGAAATGTTCATCAAATTTCATGTTAAAAGTTTCAGAATGGAGCCAGAGAAAAGCCAACCCACAGTTATTTGGTTTATCCTTATCCGTAAAACGTGCATCCAGAGCTGCTCAGCATTTCAAATTTGAGACGAACCCTCAGGATTCTCGGTCCACCTCTGTTCAGCGTGTCCACTCAGATTTTCTCTTTTCATGGCGACACAGCAGCAGGAAAAGCTTTTCCACCACTGCCGGCGACAGGAAGTAATCTGCATATCTATGGAGCTGTCAGGACCGGAGTCACGCATCACCATGGAGAGTGTTTGTTTAGAGCCGGTTGAAGGGGGAGAGTTTGTCCACCGCGGCAGAGAGCTTAAAACCGCCACATCTGCATCTCTTTGTTGATATCACCAAGATAACTGGAACGAGTCCTGAATGTTCAGCACATATTATTTAACTGGTTTTAACAGGGAAAGAAACTTTTGAAACAAAGGCAGTGTAATCTCAGTGGACGTGTTTGAATGAGCGGTGCCTGCAGCCGCTGAAAGGGAATGCAGGAAGTGACTGGCCAGTGAGGAGCTCACACAACTTATACCAGCTCCGTTTAGGACAAATCACATGAAAAAAAGCTATTTGCATTCACCTGGTCAGAGACAACAAAGTAAATCAGTCACAAAGAAAACGCAGCATTCAACTCCATCTGCACTCCGTGTAGACGTTGGAGGACAGGAAACCGTAGCCTTGACATTATTTAAGGAAAATTGCAGACTGTAATGTCAGTAATAGCTGACAATAACAAAGGAGGCTCAGTCACGTTTTCCACAGCAGAGGAGAAAGTCTTTCCTTACTCTACTGCACATCTGCTCAACATCCTGGAGCTCTCAGACACTACAAAGAAGCTGCCATGTAGATCAAAACCATGATATTTAAACCTATTACATCAGCCAGGCAGTTACTGTGAGCAAATATCCGCCTTATGTGTCTTTTCAGCAGGTTAAATAGGAAATAAAAGCAGGACAGTCAAGAAAAAAAAGTCAACAATCCAACCTGTCTCCATTGTTCTGTACATAATCCAGCTCTCCTGGAGATGTGGCTCCTCCACTCTGACTCCTCGCCGCTCCTCTCACACTCTTTAACATGCTTTGACTCCAAGACCCTCCCCAAACCCCTCCCCCTGGATGGCCGGGCCTCCTCTGATTGGCCGGGCCGACAGCAGAGCCACACTTCTTGAGAGGGTCCACATGGTGGCCATATTTCAGTGGTGAATCTGGGTTAAAACAACAAGAGCTGGAGCTGCAGCTCCGGAGAGAAGAAAGTTTCTCTCCCGTTTCTCTCGCAGTCTCAGTTTCTGTCACCTTCTCACAGTGTTTTCTTTCCTCGCTGCAGCCTTTCAATCAGCCAAGGCCAACATCTTACCATCAACTCCAGTGACAGTTGCATTTTTACTTTCTTAAACTTAAAAAAGTCTCCATTAAGTATACTTCTGCATGTGTCACTATGTTGGGTCGCTCTACTTCTATATTGACCTTAATCCTTTATAATTAATAACGTTACTGTTTACATTCATGTATGTGTGTCATAGTACAACAGAAGATACTTTGAACATAAATCATGAAAAACTGGAATGATATGGAGAATATAAATAAGAAAGAAAATGTTTTCCAGTCATATAACCTTTACTTTCTTGTTGTTGTTGTTGTTGTTGTATTTCTACGTAACCTGAACACCATCTATCCAAGTCTCCCAAACTAAGGTGCAAGACTTTTAAAAGTTCAACTCATTTACTTTGTTTGATCAAGGCCGCATTTGAGTTGTAAAAGGTGTTTAAGACGGAACCAAGTGCACCTCTCGTGGAACAAAGTGGTAGCGTATGTCATGCTGGACCCTCCCTATTCATTAGTCTGGTATCCTTAGTGGGTCTTCTATCCACATAGGAGATCTTTATGTGGCCCCTCTGTCTCGTGGGGTACCCCAAGGGTCCGTTTTGGGCCCTTGCTGTTTTCTATTTACATGCCATCATTGGGGTCAGTTTTTAAGAATCATTATCTTTCTTTTCATCCTTTTGCAGATGAGATCCAAATATATCTGCCTATTAAAACTGCGGCCACTGATGAACTGCCTTAGGTACCTGAAACACTGGTTGGAGTTAAACTTCCTAAACATAAATGAATAGGACCTAAATTGTTGTGTTTGCTCGTTCAGACCAGTCTGGGCTGCCACTCTTGACCCTTTAGATTCATTTATTTAACCGTTGGGTGTGATTTGTGACAGCGCATTTACATTTGATAAACAGATACGTTTGGTTGTCACGGGCTCCCAGCTCGTTTTAGAACTGACTAAGATTTTACTGCTAGTTTTTAAGGTTTTAATTGGGCTGGCACATCTGGTTAGTTTGAACTTCTGCATCTTTATACCCCAGTCGGGGCGCTTGGATCATCTAATGAGATAGTTCTTGCAGCTCCCAGATCCAGACTCAAGAAACAGAGGTGACCGGTTCTTTCAGGTAGCTGGCCCAGAAGTAAGAACTTCTTTAACTGTTGGTGCATTTAAATCTCTGCTGAACACTCATTTTTACCTGCTGGCCTTCAATTCCAAATGAGCTTCAGGCACCTGGTCATGATGTATTATATTGTTTTCACCCAGTTTAAAGCAGTTTCTAATATGCCCCCATATGGTCGGACGTGATATTGCCACAGGAGGCTTTAAACAGCTTTTAATCATTGCAGTCTTTCTTGTAAACAGATTTGCACCGACTACTTTAAATACTTTACATCTAGTTCAAAGCATCCTCTCACTTTGAAGTATTGCGAGGTACGCTCCCAGTTTAACTGAGCAGTGACAAGAATGATCTATATCTTCTTGTATTTGTGTGGATAAGGCAGAAAACCTTCACATGCAGGCACAAATCTTATCTGAAAGCTGTCAAAACAAAACTAATAGATGAAGCACAACAAACGTGGATCCTCTTCAGTCAACACAAACACTTGAACCCTCGATTATTCAACAGCCTGGTCGAGCAGACGGTTCGACGTCTGCATCGTCTCTCTGGCTGATGGGAGGAGAGTGACTGCTTAAAGCAGCACTGAGTGCATCCAGATAACACTGTGTGTGAGTGACTTGTTGTATTCCCTCACAAACGAGTTCCATATGAAGATGGAAAAAGGAGCCGACGCAAACAGGAAGATAAGCCGATGGGTCAATCAGGCACTTGAACACTCCGAGGAAAGCTGAAGGAGGACACCTCTCCTGAGAATCGTAGTGGAAGTTGGGCCACAGCACTTGAACAACTTTGAATGAACATGCATGCCTGTTTAAACTAAAAAGCCCTCTCCTATGACCTTTTTGCAATAAACCTCAAGTGACTCATCCTCCTGCTGCCGTCGTCAGCCGTGAGGGAAAAGGTTAATGAGCCTTTTTAAAGCCGTGCACTCTCTAAAACGACTAAAGTGCTGGCACTCAAGAAACTCTCTCAGGAAACAGACACAGTTGTTCGCTAAGCTTTCTTAATTATTGTTGCTCATTTAGTCACTAACAGACAAACTTGTGAGCTTCTTAAAACTTCCAGGTGAAAAGTTTAAAGTAACGCTCATCTTTTTTAACACCGACAGTTAATAAAGTCAGAAGAAATCTCACTGAATAAATGCAGTGGCAGGAAACTCTTGGACAGTGGGACCTTTAAACAGCTCTACGTCACAAACCATCAATTTAGCCCCACAGGTTCAAGAACACCTGAGAAAACCCGTCTCACTTCGCACAGGTGATCGCTGCGGCCACAAACTTAACCGGACACTGTATTACACAAAGAGGAAGCCACTTTTCAGCTCCGCCGCAGAGTTCTCCGACAACAAACTACCACCACCACCACCACCACCACTACTACCACTAACACCACCACCACTACTACCACTAACACCACACCACCACTAACACCATACCACTAACACCACCACCACTACTACCACCACTAACACCACACCACCATCACTACTACCACTAACACCACCCCACCACTACTACCACTAACACCACCACCACTACTACCACTAACACCACCACCCTACTACCACTAACACCAACCACCCACTA
>CM026215.1:2910113-2925113 GCA_014839995.1 Xenentodon cancila
ACCCCCACCACCACCACCACCACCACCACTAACACCACCACCACTACTACCACTAAACCAAACACCACCACTACTACCACTACACCACCACCACTACTACCACTAACACCACCACCACTACTACACTAACACCAACACCACCACTACCACTAACACCAACACCACCACTACTACCACTAACACCACCCACTACTACTACCACTAACACCACCACCAACTGCTACCACTACCACCACCACCACTACTACCACTAACACACCACTACTACAACTAACACCACCACTAGTATACACCACACCACTACTACCACTACACCACCACCACTACTACCACTAACACCACCACTAGTAGTACCAACACTACCACTAACACCACCCACTACTACTACTACCACTACAACCACCCACTACTACTACAACTAACACCACCCACTAGTACTACCACCAACACCACCACCACCCCTACTACCGCCAACACCACCACCACCCCTACTACCACCAACACCACCTCTAGTACTACCACTAACAATAATAAGAATACATGTGTGTGGATGAGAGGAACCCAAGAGGAACAGTGAGGCTACAGGGAGCAGAGATGAAGAAGGTGAAGCATTGTACGTACAGAGTCAACAGTCCAGACCAACGTAGTGTGTGGAAAAGAGGTGAAGACGCATCTGCAAGCAGGTTGGAACGGGTGGAGAAAAGTGTCAGGGGTGATGGGTCTCAGCAGAAATGAAAGGAAAGGTCTTCACAACGATGGCGAAACCCGCAATGTTGTCTGGTTGAGACTGTGGCACTGAGGAGGGAACAGGAGGCCGAGTTGGACAATGAAATGTTGAGGTGGCGAGGATGGATGGATCAGGAATGAGTAGACCAGAGGAACAGCACATGTTACATGTTTTGGTAAGAAAGCCAGAGAGGCCAGACTGAGATGGTCTGGTCATGTACAGGAGGAGGGACCGTGAAATTAGAGCTGCCAGGAAAGAAGATTTATGGATGTGGTGGACGAGGACATGAAGTTAGTGGCTGTGAGAGAAGAGGATGTAGAGGACACGGTGAGGTGGAGGCGGATGATTCGCTGTGGCGACCCCTGAAGAGGAAAAGTAGTAGAAAAAGTGTTTTTCATTTAGTTGAAGCAATATTAAATATGTGTTTAGCTACTAGAAACAGGATGTGACGACTTTGGGGTCTAGCTCTCAGTGATTTGTTTGGAATATCAACAGATGTGACATCATCAGGAAATCCCTTAACCTGCCTTTAATGATCAATGACTGAAACCGTCTACATCTTCTCCATATGAACAAAAAAACAAAAAACAAGAGAGCCTCTGATTTTAATTCTGATTTCTTTTTCAGAATTTTGCACAAATATAAATAAAGATCTTAGTGGATGTTCTAGTTGCAAATTTGTGTTTTTTCATGTTTATCTTTTTGGGAACTGGGGACGTGCATCTTTCCATTTACTGCAAATAGTCCTGTTAGAAGAGACTTGAGTGTGTCCTGGTGCAATTACACCTGACTGAACTTTGTCCAATCAGAAGTCGACAGGTCTGGTCCTCACATATCACGTATGTGCCTCTAAATTCAGACATCCATCGTCCAGGATCTTAACCACGAGCCACCTTACAGACAAAAGAGAAAGCCATCTGTGCTGCCGAAGCCTGAGTGAAGATGAAGCTGGAGGATTCTCCTCGAGGTGATGGGAGCTGAGACGCAGCGCAGACCTTCACATCAAAGACCAGATAATCCGAAGGGAGAGCTGATCCACATGTACGACACATACCAGCCTACAGACTCAACAGAGTGACCTGCAGCCTGTCGGAGCGCCGCTGGTCATTCATCTTTACCTGTCAAGTAGATCTGAAGAACGAAGATGACTGTGAAGCAAAGCAGGGCACCAACTATTAACAGATAGCAGGTTTGGCAAAGAAATCATGCTGACAGTTCATCCAAAATGAGCATGAAGGTAATTTATGAAGTGACCCAACTATAAATATGTCTTACTTTGTTTGAGTCTATGTTTTCAGTAACAGAGGACTAATAACATACAGTAATAAATTAAAAAAGGGGATTATTGGAAATGAATGTGTCCTGTGGTGTGAAATGTAATTAGTCATTAGGGGGGTGTCATTCCAGGAACTGCAAGCTTCATTCCTCAATCGTGGTGGCAGTTTAGGCGGCTGTAGCCCGTCAGCGCGAAGCAGTCGTTTGTTTTCATAGTTCTGACCTCTTTTTGCAACCACAGTAGCTCTCTGCTGTCTACTAGAAATAAATGCACCTTTTAACCTGAACCTATTGAACACAGAATCATGAAAGCAGAAATCCTCGTCTTATCCAAGAATATCCAGGAATTTTCACAATTTTTTGTTTCAAGTCAAAAGTAGTTTTGGCAATCGTGGGGATCGTGGAGTGGACCATCCTGATAATATACTTCTGTCTTTTCCAGGAACGAGGGAACTGTTAATGTTTTCTGAGCGTGAGTCAGAGGTCTTGTTGGTCTGGTCTTTGCAGGTCTGGAGGCCACATACTTGTATACAATCGATGGCTTGGTCAGATCTTTACACACCAATCGTGATTATGTCCAAACCGTTAAGAGCATGACTGCAACACAAACAATGAAACATCTGTGTCTGCGACCTGAATATTCACTTATGCCAAACGCTTAGTTTGATAAAACTGTAAAAGAATAAGTCAGGAAGGAACAGATTTCATACTCGAGTAACCAAATGCTTTATTTTGGCTCGTGTCGACACATGATTCCCGGACATGCTTTGGAAATCGCATTGAGATTTCATCTCCACGTGTTTTCAGTTGGAGATGCCTGTGTTGCGTCGGTCCTCCGATCAGCCACCCGAAGCAGGCTAAGTGGGGTTAGAAAGGTTGTGGAAAGATATGACAGGGGAGGAGAGATGTGTGGAAAGAAAAGGAGGCAACAGATGGACAGATGGAATGTCTCTCCGTGACGACGGAGTTCGGAGCTTCCACTTGAAGAACCAAACAACTCCCTGAAGCCAAATAAGCTGAGGATGGCTGAACTCCAGCACGACCGTGCAGACAAGAGCGACACCTGATAAAAGCACGGGACCGTAAACATCATCCCTATATCAGGTTTTCTTCTAAAGTATGTCAAGTATTTCTCTGCCCAGGAAAAGCTCAGGACCAGTGCAGTCTAGCAGCAGATATGGAGTGACAAATTGAGCGCTCACTGCTCAACATTTGCTCCACAGTAGAAATGTTTATCATCAACAGGCACTTTATGACTGATGTTTATGGGGAGACAGCCTATCTGGAGGAGGTGTAAAGACAACACCTGGAGCTGCATGTTCCAAAAACTGATGGTTGTTGACTTCGGGAGGGACAAGCGGAGGAGCCACTAAACGTCTCTCAGGATTTACGTCAAATAAAATTCTTATCTTCTCTAAAGCAGCAACGTCACGCTGAATCACTCCATCTGCCCAGGACAGAGCAGTTGATTTTTGTGTCAAAGTCACACTGGGAACAGCAGGTCGAGAATTTCCCAGCCTGGCCAGTCATTCCCTTTCCTACACAGCTGTTACACCACTGCAACACCTTGAAAAGTAGTAACAGAGGCACAAGAGGGGTGAAATGAACGCTGTCACAGTGGCTGGGACTGTCCAGACCGACCTTATTATGGAGTAGAGGAAAGGGACTGTTTGGATTGCAGAAGTTTGTGAAAGCGCACTCCGGGGATGGGAATATTGTGCCTCGGTGGGTTTGCTGTGAATGCACAGCTGCAGAGTGGAGGTGGAATGAAGAGAGGGGATCTAGTGTGTCTTTACACTGCAAATCACTGCATGAAAGGAGCTTTAATATGACAAATGATACACGTCCCCTTTATGGTCGCAGCTCATCATTTTAGGTATCGTTCTCTTGACAGCAGTACTTGTAATTCACCATCTTAGTATTTGCAGCAAATCAGTTAAGTTATGAACTTTCTGGGGAGTACGAGTGGAGCATAAACACATGGATGTGATGAAGGTGAGGAAATCCCACTACTGAGCTCCAACGGAAAATAAGACAGGAGCGTGGGAAACAAAGTCGGAGGGAAAAAGAGGCACAAGAGCTTAAGCCTGAGTGTTGAACTGATCTACAGCCTGGGGTCTGCGGGGAGTACACCTGCAGGGGTCTGGAACTTAGTCAGCCACCGAGGTGCCAATGACGAACACCACCTCTGACTGAGGGGAAAGTTTGAGTAGCTGTGATGAAACAAGCACCATGGGGGGTGGAATTAAACAAACTTCTATCCTACGAGTCTGTCTTACAACAAATACTTCACAGAACACAGCAGTGTACATGCGAACACATGTGAGCACATGTGGATCTAGGCACGAAACCTGCACGCGCGTCTTTGATCTCTGGGCGAGTGTGGTCACCGTTTCCATCCTGCAAAACATCTGTTTATGCAATATGATCGACTATGAGTCACCGTGGTAGAGCACGCCTTCAGCTCTGCGAGGAAGGTCAACAATCCTTCATCTTCCCCTGCTGACCATAACAGCAGTCGTATGGCAAGACGAGCAGGGAGGCGATGCAAAACAAAGACCATCTGACATGTCACAGCCTGGCCTCAAGGTGGGTGGTCAGCCGGGCGCCACAAACGGGGAGGGTCTCCCACGATGCGATTATTCTCCGATGTTTGTGTGCAGGCAGCTTCCCTCCCAGCTCTCACGCCATCTCCAGGGTATCTCTTGGCAGCTAAAAGTCAGTTTGCACCGCTCGAGCAGGGGATCGAAGAGGCTGAGTATCAGCAACAAAACTGATAACATCCATCCCAGTGCAGGAGCAACACCACGAGAACGACGACGCAGCGATGACAGCGATGACAGCCGGTTGCTACCTGGAAACCAGCCTTTTTTAAATGGTCCTTAAAGTAGTGACCGCTTCTCAGGCCGAAATGGCTTGTATTTCCTTTTCCTTTTACATTTTCCCTGCAAAATAGATTTGGAATTTAAAGTGTTTGCTGGGATCCAAGGTTGGAGGATGATCGACTGCGAGTCCCAGCAGGCTTCTGCTGAAAGAGTGCTGAAATGATCCTCCACCAGCTGATCCTCCACCAGCTGATCCTCCACCAGCTGATCAGCTCTTAGCAAAATAACAACCCGATAAAAACATATTCACGTTACAAAAAGACCATGTTCTGTATTCAAAGATCAGAAGTCAGTTTAATAGTGATGACAGTGACACATTGGCTGTGCTAGCCGCCAATCAAAAGGCTGCACCCCTAATAATAATAATAATAATAATAATTAAAAAAAGGGTTACACATCTGGTCAAATGTGGCTTTTTGAACATTTAGTGGCGAGCGTACACTTGGTGAGACATTTGAGCAACAGCAAAGTAAAAAGAAAAAAATATATATTTAACAACTTGAAACTTCACACTCTTTTCCTGTTGCTGCTGATTGAACAGGGAAGCCTGAGGAGCCCCAGCGTCTCCGGTGTTTCCCATTGTCAGAGAGCCTAGCGGTCAGGGGCCCTGAGGTCTAACACTGTCTCCATTATCCGTAACCATTTCCAGCCCCACCTCAGCCCTGCTTACATCCCTGGGGGCAACAGGAGAGAAGTCCTTCAGCTTCAAATCCCATTTTCTAGGCCAGACTTTGAAAATCAGTCACCTTGCTGAGCTGGCTGACTGGTATTTGGCCCAAAAAGCATTGTTCCCTCCATGTTTTGTACTTGGGATGATTGGAGTTTAATCCCAACTTCCCTGTGGCGCTGACCTGCTGCTCCCAGCGAAACGTCCCACTATAGCACAAAACAACAGCAACTCCCCTGCAAACTGAGACCGCGCCGGCTGCTTTGTGCAAGCGCCCCTGGGAGGCAGGGCTGAAGCGGTTGTGTGCACTTTGTGCTCAACCTGATACTCCGATTTAAAAAAAATATATATATAAAATAAAAAAGTAAGCACTGCTGGGAATCACTGGGATCACACACACTCCTCAGCTGAGTTTTAGATACCAAAACATATCACGAGAAACCATCCTCGCTCTGCAGCGAAGCACACGACGAGTGGAGGAACTGAGGAGACGTGAGGACAAATGAGAGGAGTGAAAAGGAGTTTCCAGAAGAATGAAAAAAGAGATGGAAAGCAAGTGTGTTGCTATTATCATTCAGTTTCAGGGGAGTAAATGGAGCCGTGTCGCTGCTTCGACTTGCAGACAAAGAGACGAGTGTTTAGCCCCGAGGAGTCTTGCTTTTCCTATTAAAACACACACGCACGCACGTGCACACACACGCACACGAACACACACACACGCACGCACACAGCTGCCTGTATTGCATTAAACAATCTGCAGACACAAAAAGAAGTAAAAGTGAAATTAGAACGACACGGGACCCCGTAATACGATTATGTGAAGTTATCAGACCACAGCTGAGGACCCTGAAACAAACAATCCTCAGGATAATAAGAATTATTCCACTTCTGTCAAACACAAAGGTTACACCTGAGCATCATGTATTTAAATATAAAAAAAACAAAACAAAGACTGAGATAACAGGAAGCTGACCACTGACAAAAGGTTTCCTTAATTAAGAATCACAATGACCAACTTTTATTTTGTTTATTATGTTAGCGGGGGCTTCCACGCGATGACCTTCACAGGTGGCCCTGCTCAGCACCCCCCTCCATTGTTTTCCTCCATATCTGAAAAACATGCCCCTCCACTCAACAACCCCGGCTTCCTACTTCACCAGATAAATATACAAAACAGATTTCTAACTTCAGACAAAGAGAAGTGGAAGCTGATAAAAGATTTTACCTCTAGTTCCCTTGAGTTAACAGTACAGAGCAGCGCTGCAACAACAGAAATAATTTCAAGATGATTCATAGTATAGTGGCAGTTTCTGCCTGTGGGTGTGTGCACGAGCGTGCATGGTTGTTTATATATGTGGCTCTGCAGTAGACTGGCGGCCTGTCCGGGGCGTGACCCCGACTACACCTGAGGTAGTGACAGAAGGCGGCGGGTGCTGTCTGGAAACCCAGAAGGGTGTCAGGGGAGTGTGTGGATGGCTGCAACCTCTGCAGAGGATGGAAAAAAAATCAGCACAAACAAACAAACTAAAGAAAAATACAAAATAAAACAAATCCCAGGTTTGCAAGCATGATGGTTGAAGTGGCAGAGGCTGCTGGACTAACTACATTAGTTAGTCCAGCGAGGCCGACCCGGGGTCGACCCGAGGCCGACCCAGCGTCTGTGTCCGCCACTGCAACAGCCAGGTAAAGACTTTAACCGCAGACATTAGTGACTCCTTGCTGGATGTGGACGGTGAACGCAAGGAAAAAGCCGGTCTTCAGACTGCAGGATGCTGTTATGATTCATGGTCTCATTTAATCTGTAAAAAGTGATGTTGGGTAACACCTGGCTGGACCACGGAGGCAGCTGCAACAGCTGCTGTTTCCACTTGGATGAGAAAAGTGTCAGGAACCCCACTAACATCCTCACAAGAAAAGCAGGAAACTGCGTTTGTGTTTGTTTGGTTCATCTCCGGAGGAAAACACCTCTGTTGTTGTATCACGAGTCATTGAGTTAAAGGCAGAGACTTGAAGCAGAAACACGCAAGACAAGACTAACCTCCTGTGAGGAATCTGGAGCTGGCTGGAGACAAGTCGCTTCAGCTGAAGCCAGATGATGTAACCGCCCCCACCCACCCCCACCCCCCAACGCTGCACGACCGGTACAGAAGCAGCAGAAACAATGCAGAGTTGAGTCCAAATGGCAAAAACACACCATCTCCAGAGGGCAACAGTTCAGTCACCGCCGGCTCCCCAACAGTAATGAGCATCCTCTTCTCAAAGCTCACTGGTATTTTCCATCTAAAACGTGAGACAGCAGCTCAGCTGCAGCACGAGAAATTTAAACTGTTTCACATGTTCATAAACTGAGAAAAGACGCTGATGTCTGCGTCCATTTTAATTCCAGTGGCAAAGTTGCATAATGTTGCCTCAACTGTTTTCGCCTCTCAGATAATCTTTTTTCCTCACTTATTTCTTTTTGCATGTGAGCGCTTACGTTGTTTGCTTTTATTCATTTACGCTTTTACTTGTAATGTTTTACAACCTCAATCCCAAAAAGTTGGGACACTGTGTGAAAGAAAAACACAATTAAATTATTTCTACATTCAATAAATCCATATTTCATTCCCAGAACAACATAAACAACATATCAGACATCTACACAGCATCCTGGTTGTAAAGAAATAAAAGATAGATTATAAAGAACTAATCCAGACTGACACTACCAAACAAATCAATCAAAATTGATTAGCGATTTGCTGTGATGGTGCTCTTTAGTCACTAAGCGCCACCAATCAATATATTTAAACCGATAGAGGATGAAAGGACGTCAGGCTACATGAAAAGGTCTCACTCCCGGTGAATCATCAGCTCCGTAAAGTTCTTTAAAAAAAAATAAGAGAAAACTGATAAATCCTGTGGACCTGCGTTAAACTGCAGACAGCTAGCAGCTAGCATTTAGCAGCTTCAAAGATTATTATTAGTCAGCTTTATGTATCTGAAGTTTTGGGATGGACGGAGTTTCTTATTTTTAAAGTCATTTCCAGACACAGTAAGCAGCTGTTCTAAAAAAATAACTAATAATGGCCGTGATAAAGTCACGGCGCTCAAAATAAAACAAGACGGAGCTAGGAGCTAGCGGCTAAGGGGCTAGCGGCTAAGAGCTAGCGGCTAAGAGCTAGCGGCTAAGAGCTAGCGGCTAAGAGCTAGCGGCTAAGAGCTAGCGGCTAGGATCTAGCAGCTAGCGGCTAGGAGATAACAGCTAGCGGCTTGGAGATAACAGCTAACGGCTTGGAGATAACAGCTAGCGGCTAGGAGATAGCAGCTAGCGGCTAGGAGATAGCAGCTAGCGGCTAAGAGCTAGCGGCTAGGGGCTAGCAGAGCGAACAAATCCAAAGTCAACGGCGCCCTGTCAGCCATCAAATACGTTCCTGCAGCCAGCAGCTGCCTCGTACTAAGAGGCTTCCCGTTCACTCGACTCTGGTGAGGCCCTCTAACGGACGCTGTCCAGAAAGAGCAGCAGTCAGTTTGGTTAGCGATCAAGTCTTTGGCACCTTTCTGACACCATCTGCAACACTGTTACGTCTTCAATTTGTGAATTCCAACATGACTGCTACTCAGATAAACAAAATAACACTCGGCTGCTTTACTGTCTTCCTGGAGTGTAGGATTATATCTAAGGGATGAATCTTTGCGGATTCCTACTCGACCCGTGTGGATTTTGGTTCGGATTCTGAGTGCTGCTCCAGCTTTGGAAAGCCCAGTCACCTTCTCACACGTAAACATCCTTCCTGTCGGACTTCCATAAAGAGCCAGATTCACCAGGAGAAATTCAGCTGCACAGCTTCCAAACCTGAAAAATGCTATTTACAAGAAAAACCAAACAATACGACCAGAGGAAGCAGAAATGATGACGCCCCTCTAAAATGTTTAGTGACATAAAAACAAATAAATACAAATTTAACTCATAACAATGTCTTCATTCAACAGAGACTCTAAAATGTTCTTAAACAGCTGCACATGCGGACAAAAGTTCCCAGACTGGTCAAAACACCAACTGTGAGCTGGTTTTAACAGCATGTATCCTGATGCTCTGATTAGCTCAAATATTATAATCAAAAAGAGAGCTAATAACATCAACATCAACAATATGGACAGTGGAAAAATAAGCTGCATTTCACCACAAAAACTTGCAACAAGCCTGAAATAATATGCGACTTATCCAGCGGCTTCAGTAGGATCACTGTGACTTTCATTACACTAATAAACCACATGCCAGCGGGATCTAAATCTGTAATCACGCAGACACAGAATGATGAACTAGCCGCGATTTGGTTTGTTTTATATGATTAAGAAAGAAAGGTGAAAACAGGAAACACATTTTACAGATAAGCACCATCCATGGATGTAGCTGTAACATCTAAATACAGAATAATACACATGTAGACCATTATTCCTGCTCACACTGAGCTCCGAGTTTACTTTTGTCCTCAGGGGAACCTCAGCAGTGTAAATCCATGTTGGGTGTTTTCCAAATTGCCACAGCTGACAGGATTTTCCCCAAGTGTTAGAGTCCAAGTGCTATTTTTGCTCTCTAAAGGGATGCCAAAAATTGCCCCGCAGTGCATTAAATTCTTAGTAGAAGCCGTGTTAGGTGCCAGCGTTCAGAGTTCAGCTGCTGGGTCCTGCCACATCCAGGGGCAGGCTCTCATGTGAAGATTGAAGGTATGCTCTTTGCAGCCAGGTCCACCACAGAAGGGGCTTTCTTACTGTATTTAAGGGCTTTGGGAATAAAGCAGCAGCATGGAAGGGGTGAAGTCATCAAAAGAATAGTTTAAGGAACTACTTTCACTTGCAGACTCGCATTAATTCGCTCATGTCCACTAAATACGAAGCCACATCGAAAAGCTCAGCGGCCACATCATGTCCTTCCCCACCACAGACCTGGACAAACCGCTGTGACGTCACCTGTAGGTTTTCTGAAGCTTGCCATTTCAGTTAAGCGTCGTGGGATGATTGACTGCAGGTCCCCGCAGACTTGCAGCCTCTGATACTGTGTTTACATTATTTTCTTTGTATAGATTGAACTTAAACTGTTATTGTCACGAAGATGAGTTCACATTTTCCATGTCCTGCTCAGGACCAGGTTGACATGTGACAGGACTGGGAGTGAATCCGGTGACCTTCTAGTTAGTTGTGTTGGTGATTTTTAAATTAAAGTCCAGTTTCTAACTGACGTTCTCAGCAGTTAAATCAGCGCCGTTTGGGTCGGTGTCTGTGTTGTCCAGCTGGGTTTGGGTCCGGTTAGGTCGTACACTTTTCAGGTATGTGCAAGGTTTAGGTCGTTTGGACTACATGAAGATCACCAATCCTGTTTAAAAGAAAATACTAAAGTCTGATGATCTGATTTGTTTATGAGTTAGTTTTGTTTTATAGCTGCACTAAGCTGGACTTCCATTTTCAGGCCTTTTCCAGTCAAACCCTCAGCGGAGTCTACGGCTGATCCAAGCACCCGGGAACCCTTTACGTCACATGCAAACGTGTCCGTGAGCAGTTCTAAAGCTCTTAAATCAGCTGTGAAGTTCAGAAAAATAAAAATTCTGGTGACATGATGACGTCCCAACAACATCGTATGGTGCATCCAGTCCCAAACACAGCGGTTTGCTGGAGGTAATTAACAAGTCAGAAGAGCCCGACATGGCTGAAAGAGCCGGTTTTGGAAGCTGAGGGTTGGCTGGAGAAGGTCCACAGCTGCAGCTGCTGCCAGTGACACAACGATCATCTATCGTCACAAACTGGGAAATAAAAAAAAAAAAAGAACGAGCGGCTGAAATGAGTTTTCTCACCAGGGCTGGACCCTCAGAGAACAAAGACGTTTGGTGACTCGGGAGGGACTCGGAGTAGAGCTGCTGCTCTCTCTGAGGTGGTTCAGGCATGGGCGGCTCCCTGGGGAGCTGTTTCAGGCACGTCAGACCGGGACGGGTCCTGAGGTAGACCCGGGGGACGCTAAAGAGATTAAACCTCTCTCTGGAAAAGCTGGAGGAGGTGCTGGAAGGAGATGGTAGTCTGCTTAAACAAAGACGCTCACAAGAACAAAGTGTGTTACCATAAATATGCTTTTTTGGGCCTCACCTGTGGAAGTAACTCCCAGAATGCATCAGGGCTGCTTTAAGTCAAGGTTGAAAACCTTTTTATTTACTGATTTGACTTCTGAAGTGATTTCAAAGGATTATTTATCAGTGCTTCCCAGTCCTCTTTTTTGTGGCATAACATCAATAACACTAATTCCTCCTGGCACACATGTAAGCCTCACCACCACAAAAAACAAAAAAAACCCCAAAAAACACACTTAGCACTGCGGCAGAAGCTGAACATTACAACAGCGTTGGGCCTGTAAAATTAAAACAAAAGGTGTTTTTTTTCACTCCCTCAGGCACATGCTGATTACACTCTCCACTTTAATGCAATGATTATCCACAATCTATCCCATTTCCTTGCGTGTGCACGTCTGCGTGCATGCATTCATGCATGTGTGTCCTGCCTGCGAACCAAAGCCTGACACACACTCGGGTGACGTCACCTCACAGCTTGGCGATTAGTCTGGAAGCTCAACACGAAACACAACAGACAGCTGCAGCTGCATCACTGAGCCCACTTCTGTGTAATTATTATTAAAGCTTTAAAAAAAAAAAAAAAAAGGTATAAGTTATGACTTCTAAGCACCATTAGTGTCTCTGTTCAGATGTGGTGAAGTCATCAGCGAGGTTTCTCTGCATGGTAAAAGACAGGTGTAATAAGCGCCCTCTTTGTGGGAGGAGGCGGCGGTAATTTCTCCAGATTGGACGCCAGCCAGGTCCGACCCAGACATGATGATAGACGTAATGGGTGCAAGAGTTCAGACGTACACATTCATTAGCCCCCCCTTCCCCTCGCAGGGCTGCAAGTGTCCTGCAGCCCGGATCGTGTTCGCCAAATCGTGTTATGACTGAAAGATAAAACAACATCATCTTTTCTTTCTCAGCCAGCAGAACCCGCCAACCTGCGGCGAGATAGACTCCCTCTCATCGACGAGCAGGAATCTGATGGGTCAGCAGTTACAAAAATACTGTGAATGAACCCAACCAAGCTGTAAAGTGTCTGCTAACAACGAGCTTTTCCACAGCTTTGCTTTTCACAGCATCCATTTATATTTCAGATGCATCAAACTACACAGATATACAATAGTTGTCATTGATTTAGTCAACTGCAGTTTCCTCACCTCAAAGTAGTGAAGTAATGCACAGTGCAGTGGATGCAGTCACACATAAAAGCAACACCAAGGGCACCAGCAACGCAACTTCCAGGTTGAGAACAACGAGGAAGTTAGAAAAGTTGCAGTTCATTGACCGACCACCAGGGGCAGCCTCCAAACAAGTCAATCTCCACTGACCTCCATGTCATCACATTTACAGTAGAAATAAACATCTGCAGCCTGGTTCGAAAAACCATTTTGGCTCCGTAGTTACATCTACACTCATCCACGACAGCTGTAGCACGTCAGGTTAAATACATAAATGTTTATGCATAATTAGAGGTGTGGGCTCTTGCTACCGTATTTTCCGCACGATTAGGCGCACCTAAACGCCTTCAATCGTTTCAAAAGCTGATCATGCGCCTAATAATACAATGCGCCTTGTATATGGCCCAGTATTAAAACGCATACAGGTCTCAGTTACGGTAAGCAGCCGCGACTCGATTTTCCCTCGTAATAGTGCGCAGTGCATGCTGGGATACCGGGAAACTGGCGTTTCATTTCCATTTTAATATTTTTGTAAATACCCTGAAATGGCTCCTACCAAAAGACTCGCGTACAACGCTGAGTTTAAACTCAAGGCGATAAGCCACGCACAAGAACACAAGAACACAAGAGCCAGATGCAGTCGTCAAAAGAGCCACATGTGACTCGCGAGCCATAAGTCCCCGACCCCTGATCTAATGGATGCGTTATGCATCTAATGGATGCATAACGCACCGTAACTCCAGCCTCTACTTTAGCGCCTTATGCGAAGCGTTTTATTAAAGGTGCGCCTTATGATGCGATGCGCCTTATATATGTAAAAATAATTAAAATACGTCATTTATTGAAGGTGCGCCTTTTGATGCGGTGCGTCTTTTCGTGCGCAAAATACGGTACTTGGTGTTTAACACTGTTAACTTCTCAGATGAGAATAAATTCCTAATAGAAGATCATTCATATTTTTAAAAGATAATACATTTACCAAGAGTCTTTGGGTTGGCCTGGAAGGGTCCGAGGACGAAGTCACGAGGGCAGAGGCGAATAACAGACTCATAATAAATCTGAGACGGCACCGTAAAAGCAACAAAACGCCTCACCTAAAGGAGCACCTCTAAGGTAAAAATGGAAAAAATGAGTCCTTTGTGTTGCTTTAAAACAGCACAGTAGAGTTTTTCCATGTTAAAATATCAGTTTCAATTCCATTTGACTCAAGAAACGAGTGAATGAAGAGAACATGAGAAAGAAAGTGAGTATAAGTGACTTAAAAAGTGAAAAGGTTCCTTTATGCTGCTTAAAAAAAACATTAATTTCTGAGAACGTCACTAACGTCTTTGTCTTCATTTTGCAAAAACTTCCAGTCCAGAGAAGGGTTAGAGATGCTTCGTTAAAAAGTTGTTTTTGAACTTGTATTGGAGGAAAATCTTTCTCCAGAGTCTGAGAGAAGCTGACAGATGGACAGATGGATGGATGGAGGTCGGAGTCAGCTATTAAAAAAAGAGGAGCCCTTCAGAGTGAGAGATCTCTGGGCAGATAATGGCGTTGTCAGAGGGAAGTCAGGCCGCCGGTGGGGGTGGGGGGTGGGCCTCCTGGGAGCCGGATCACAGATGTCCGATCCGGGACAGTCCTGGTTGATGGTGAAACACAAGCCTTAAGCTTTTCTTTCGTTCTTCTCTTTTGTAACCTCCTTTTCCTGTTCTATTGAGAAACGTGTTTTTAATTTTTCCTCTTCTCCACCTCCCTCCACTATTATCACAGCCCTCTGCGACTCACTTTTCTCATGCCAGTTCCGACTCTCTCCACGCACCAAGCAACAGCACAATCTCCCCCGTCTTTAAATGGAAAATACCACTTAGCTGTGGAGCACCGCCCCCAAATGACAGCAGCAAACAAAGAAATGCCTCATTCCCCGAATTCTTTTTTTGTTTCCTCCAAAGCAAGCGTGCTTGTTCTACATCGGCTTCGGAGTCAAAGCTTAGAGACACAACTGACCACAGACTTGCGACTGTTGCACAAAGATACTTTTCTGCAAAAAAAAGAGGTGAATTAAGACAGCTGAAGGAGGGAGCCGGCTGATTTGAACCCCGGACTGATGGTATTTGTTAAAGCATGTTGCTGCTAATCACACCTGAGCCTGAAACAAACAGGACCCATCTGACGCCTGCGGCAGGTGACCCAGCCGGAACTACATTCA